>CM075868.1:25706597-26256144 GCA_038021265.1 Cyprinella venusta | reverse complement strand
TGTCTAGAGCCTCCATTTTTGCCCGCTGGTCGAAGTCTCGTGGCCCTCTGTCAGAATCCAGAGTTTCAAGAAGATCGGAGGGGGTCAAAATTTCGGCCAAAAACGACAGTGTTATCCCTAATGTTTTTTTTTCAGGTCAAAACTTTGACATCCGATATCTCGGCTCTGGAAGGGTCTAGAGCCTCCATTTTTGCGCGCTGGTCGAAGTCTCGTGGCCCTCTGTCAGAATCCAGAGTTTCAAGAAGATCGGAGGGGGTCAAAATTTCGGCCAAAAACGACAGTGTTACCCCTTATGTTTTTTTTTCAGGTCAAAACTTTGACATCCGATATCTCGGCTCTGGAAGGGTCTAGAGCCTCCATTTTTGCACGCTGGTCGAAGTCTCGTGGCCCTCTGTCAGAATCCAGAGTTTCAAGAAGATCGGAGGGGGTCAAAATTTCGGCCAAAAACGACAGTGTTACCCCTTATGTTTTTTTTTCAGGTCAAAACTTTGACATCCGATATCTCGGCTCTGGAAGGGTCTAGAGCCTCCATTTTTGCGCGCTGGTCGAAGTCTCGTGGCCCTCTGTCAGAATCCAGAGTTTCAAGAAGATCGGAGGGGGTCAAAATTTCGGCCAAAAACGACAGTGTTACCCCTTATGTTTTTTTTCAGGTCAAAACTTTGACATCCGATATCTCGGCTCTGGAAGGGTCTAGAGCCTCCATTTTTGCGCGCTGGTCGAAGTCTCGTGGCCCTCTGTCAGAATCCAGAGTTTCAAGAAGATCAGAGGGGGTCAAAATTTCGGCCAAAAACGACAGTGTTACCCCTTATGTTTTTTTTTAGGTCAAAACTTTGACATCCGATATCTCGGCTCTGGAAGGGTCTAGAGCCTCCATTTTTGCGCGCTGGTCGAAGTCTCGTGGCCCTCTGTCAGAATCCAGAGTTTCAAGAAGATCGGAGGGGGTCAAAATTTCGGCCAAAAACGACAGTGTTACCCCTTATGTTTTTTTTTCAGGTCAAAACTTTGACATCCGATATCTCGGCTCTGGAAGGGTCTAGAGCCTCCATTTTTGCGTGCTGGTCGAAGTCTCGTGGCCCTCTGTCAGAATCCAGAGTTTCAAGAAGATCGGAGGGGGTCGAAATTTCGGCCAAAAACGACAGTGTTACCCCTTATGTTTTTTTTTCAGGTCAAAACTTTGACATCCGATATCTCGGCTCTGGAAGGGTCTAGAGCCTCCATTTTTGCGCGCTGGTCGAAGTCTCGTGGCCCTCTGTCAGAATCCAGAGTTTCAAGAAGATCGGAGGGGGTCAAAATTTCGGCCAAAAACGACAGTGTTACCCCTTATGTTTTTTTTTCAGGTCAAAACTTTGACATCCGATATCTCGGCTCTGGAAGGGTCTAGAGCCTCCATTTTTGCACGCTGGTCGAAGTCTCGTGGCCCTCTGTCAGAATCCAGAGTTTCAAGAAGATCGGAGGGGGTCAAAATTTCGGCCAAAAACGACAGTGTTACCCCTTATGTTTTTTTTTCAGGTCAAAACTTTGACATCCGATATCTCGGCTCTGGAAGGGTCTAGAGCCTCCATTTTTGCGCGCTGGTCGAAGTCTCGTGGCCCTCTGTCAGAATCCAGAGTTTCAAGAAGATCGGAGGGGGTCAAAATTTCGGCCAAAAACGACAGTGTTACCCCTTATGTTTTTTTTCAGGTCAAAACTTTGACATCCGATATCTCGGCTCTGGAAGGGTCTAGAGCCTCCATTTTTGCGCGCTGGTCGAAGTCTCGTGGCCCTCTGTCAGAATCCAGAGTTTCAAGAAGATCGGAGGGGGTCAAAATTTCGTCCAAAAACGACAGTGTTACCCCTTATGTTTTTTTTTCGGGTCAAAACTTTGACGTCCGATATCTCGGCTCTGGAAGGGTCTAGAGCCTCCATTTTTGCGTGCTGGTCGAAGTCTCGTGGCCCTCTGTCAGAATCCAGAGTTTCAAGAAGATCGGAGGGGGTCAAAATTTCGGCCAAAAACGACAGTGTTACCCCTTATGTTTTTTTTTTCGGGTCAAAATTTTGACATCCGATATCTCGGCTCTGGGAGGGTCTAGAACCTCCATTTTTGCGCGCTGGTTGAAGTCTCGTGGCCCTCTGTCAGAATCCAGAGTTTCAAGAAGATCGGAGGGGGTCAAAATTTCGGCCAAAAACGACAGTGTTACCCCTTATGTTTTTTTTTCAGGTCAAAACTTTGACATCCGATATCTCGGCTCTGGAAGGGTCTAGAGCCTCCATTTTTGCACGCTGGTCGAAGTCTCGTGGCCCTCTGTCAGAATCCAGAGTTTCAAGAAGATCGGAGGGGGTCAAAATTTCGGCCAAAAACGACAGTGTTACCCCTTATGTTTTTTTTTCAGGTCAAAACTTTGACATCCGATATCTCGGCTCTGGAAGGGTCTAGAGCCTCCATTTTTGCACGCTGGTCGAAGTCTCGTGGCCCTCTGTCAGAATCCAGAGTTTCAAGAAGATCGGAGGGGGTCAAAATTTCGGCCAAAAACGACAGTGTTACCCCTTATGTTTTTTTTTCAGGTCAAAACTTTGACATCCGATATCTCGGCTCTGGAAGGGTCTAGAGCCTCCATTTTTGCGCGCTGGTCGAAGTCTCGTGGCCCTCTGTCAGAATCCAGAGTTTCAAGAAGATCGGAGTGGGTCAAAATTTCGGCCAAAAACGACAGTGTTACCCCTTATGTTTTTTTTCAGGTCAAAACTTTGACATCCGATATCTCGGCTCTGGAAGGGTCTAGAGCCTCCATTTTTGCGTGCTGGTCGAAGTCTCGTGGCCCTCTGTCAGAATCCAGAGTTTCAAGAAGATCGGAGGGGGTCAAAATTTCGGCCAAAAACGACAGTGTTACCCCTTATGTTTTTTTTTCGGGTCAAAATTTTGACATCCGATATCTCGGCTCTGGAAGGGTCTAGAACCTCCATTTTTGCGCGCTGGTTGAAGTCTCATTGCCCTCTGTCAGAATCCAGAGTTTCAAGAAGATCGGAGGGGGTCAAAATTTCGGCCAAAAACGACAGTGTTACCCCTTATGTTTTTTTTCAGGTCAAAACTTTGACATCCGATATCTCGGCTCTGGAAGGGTCTAGAGCCTCCATTTTTGCACGCTGGTCGAAGTCTCGTGGCCCTCTGTCAGAATCCAGAGTTTCAAGAAGATCGGAGGGGGTCAAAATTTCGGCCAAAAACGACAGTGTTACCCCTTATGTTTTTTTTTTCAGGTCAAAACTTTGACATCCGATATCTCGGCTCTGGAAGGGTCTAGAGCCTCCATTTTTGCGCGCTGGTCAAAGTCTCGTGGCCCTCTGTCAGAATCCAGAGTTTCAAGAAGATCGGAGGGGGTCAAAATTTCGGCCAAAAACGACAGTGTTACCCCTTATGTTTTTTTTTCAGGTCAAAACTTTGACATCCGATATCTCGGCTCTGGAAGGGTCTAGAGCCTCCATTTTTGCGCGCTGGTCGAAGTCTCGTGGCCCTCTGTCAGAATCCAGAGTTTCAAGAAGATCGGAGGGGGTCAAAATTTCGGCCAAAAACGACAGTGTTACCCCTTATGTTTTTTTTCAGATCAAAACTTTGACATCCGATATCTCGGCTCTGGAAGGGTCTAGAGCCTCCATTTTTGCGCGCTGGTCGAAGTCTCGTGGCCCTCTGTCAGAATCCAGAGTTTCAAGAAGATCGGAGGGGGTCAAAATTTCAGCCAAAAACGACAGTGTTACCCCTTATGTTTTTTTTCAGGTCAAAACTTTGACATCCGATATCTCGGCTCTGGAAGGGTCTAGAGCCTCCATTTTTGCGTGCTGGTCGAAGTCTCGTGGCCCTCTGTCAGAATCCAGAGTTTCGAGAAGATCGGAGGGGGTCAAAATTTCGGCCAAAAACGACAGTGTTACCCCTTATGTTTTTTTTTTTCGGGTCAAAATTTTGACATCCGATATCTCGGCTCTGGAAGGGTCTAGAACCTCCATTTTTGCGCGCTGGTTGAAGTCTCATTGCCCTCTGTCAGAATCCAGAGTTTCAAGAAGATCGGAGGGGGTCAAAATTTCGGCCAAAAACGACAGTGTTACCCCTTATGTTTTTTTTTCAGGTCAAAACTTTGACATCCGATATCTCGGCTCTGGAAGGGTCTAGAGCCTCCATTTTTGCGCGCTGGTCGAAGTCTCGTGGCCCTCTGTCAGAATCCAGAGTTTCAAGAAGATCGGAGGGGGTCAAAATTTCGGCCAAAAACGACAGTGTTACCCCTTATGTTTTTTTTTCAGATCAAAACTTTGACATCCGATATCTCGGCTCTGGAAGGGTCTAGAGCCTCCATTTTTGCGCGCTGGTCGAAGTCTCGTGGCCCTCTGTCAGAATCCAGAGTTTCAAGAAGATCGGAGGGGGTCAAAATTTCAGCCAAAAACGACAGTGTTACCCCTTATGTTTTTTTTCAGGTCAAAACTTTGACATCCGATATCTCGGCTCTGGAAGGGTCTAGAGCCTCCATTTTTGCGCGCTGGTCGAAGTCTCGTGGCCCTCTGTCAGAATCCAGAGTTTCGAGAAGATCGGAGGGGGTCAAAATTTCGGCCAAAAACGACAGTGTTACCCCTTATGTTTTTTTTTCAGGTCAAAACTTTGACATCCGATATCTCGGCTCTGGAAGGGTCTAGAGCCTCCATTTTTGCGCGCTGGTCGAAGTCTCGTGGCCCTCTGTCAGAATCCAGAGTTTCAAGAAGATCGGAGGGGGTCAAAATTTCTGCCAAAAACGACAGTGTTACCCCTTATGTTTTTTTTTCAGGTCAAAACTTTGACATCCGATATCTCGGCTCTGGAAGGGTCTAGAGCCTCCATTTTTGCGCGCTGGTCGAAGTCTCGTGGCCCTCTGTCAGAATCCAGAGTTTCATGAAGATCGGAGGGGGTCAAAATTTCGGCCAAAAACGACAGTGTTACCCCTTATGTTTTTTTTTCAGGTCAAAACTTTGACATCCGATATCTTGGCTCTGGAAGGGTCTAGAGCCTTCATTTTTGCGCGCTGGTCGAAGTCTCGTGGCCCTCTGTCAGAATCCAGAGTTTCAAGAAGATCGGAGGGGGTCAAAATTTCAGCCAAAAACGACAGTGTTACCCCTTATGTTTTTTTTTCAGGTCAAAACTTTGACATCCGATATCTCGGCTCTGGAAGGGTCTAGAGCCTCCATTTTTGCGCGCTGGTCAAAGTCTCGTGGCCCTCTGTCAGAATCCAGAGTTTCAAGAAGATCGGAGGGGGTCAAAATTTCGGCCAAAAACGACAGTGTTACCCCTTATGTTTTTTTTTCAGGTCAAAACTTTGACATCCGATATCTCGGCTCTGGAAGGGTCTAGAGCCTCCATTTTTGCGCGCTGGTCGAAGTCTCGTGGCCCTCTGTCAGAATCCAGAGTTTCAAGAAGATCGGAGGGGGTCAAAATTTCGGCCAAAAACGACAGTGTTACCCCTTATGTTTTTTTTTCGGGTCAAAACTTTGACGTCCGATATCTCGGCTCTGGAAGGGTCTAGAGCCTCCATTTTTGCGTGCTGGTCGAAGTCTCGTGGCCCTCTGTCAGAATCCAGAGTTTCAAGAAGATCGGAGGGGGTCAAAATTTCGGCCAAAAACGACAGTGTTACCCCTTATGTTTTTTTTTCGGGTCAAAATTTTGACATCCGATATCTCGGCTCTGGAAGGGTCTAGAACCTCCATTTTTGCGCGCTGGTTGAAGTCTCATTGCCCTCTGTCAGAATCCAGAGTTTCAAGAAGATCGGAGGGGGTCAAAATTTCGGCCAAAAACGACAGTGTTACCCCTTATGTTTTTTTTTCAGGTCAAAACTTTGACATCCGATATCTCGGCTCTGGAAGGGTCTAGAGCCTCCATTTTTGCGCGCTGGTCGAAGTCTCGTGGCCCTCTGTCAGAATCCAGAGTTTCAAGAAGATCGGAGGGGGTCAAAATTTCGGCCAAAAACGACAGTGTTACCCCTTATGTTTTTTTTCAGATCAAAACTTTGACATCCGATATCTCGGCTCTGGAAGGGTCTAGAGCCTCCATTTTTGCGCGCTGGTCGAAGTCTCGTGGCCCTCTGTCAGAATCCAGAGTTTCAAGAAGATCGGAGGGGGTCAAAATTTCAGCCAAAAACGACAGTGTTACCCCTTATGTTTTTTTTCAGGTCAAAACTTTGACATCCGATATCTCGGCTCTGGAAGGGTCTAGAGCCTCCATTTTTGCGCGCTGGTCGAAGTCTCGTGGCCCTCTGTCAGAATCAAGAGTTTCAAGAAAATCGGAGGGGGTCAAAATTTCGGCCAAAAACGACAGTGTTACCCCTTATGTTTTTTTTTTCAGGTCAAAACTTTGACATCCGATATCTCGGCTCTGGAAGGGTCTAGAGCCTCAATTTTTGCGCGCTGGTCGAAGTCTCGTGGCCCTCTGTCAGAATCCAGAGTTTCAAGAAGATCGGAGGGGGTCAAAATTTCTGCCAAAAACGACAGTGTTACCCCTTATGTTTTTTTTTCAGGTCAAAACTTTGACATCCGATATCTCGGCTCTGGAAGGGTCTAGAGCCTCCATTTTTGTGCGCTGGTCGAAGTCTCGTGGCCCTCTGTCAGAATCCAGAGTTTCAAGAAGATCGGAGGGGGTCAAAATTTCGGCCAAAAACGACAGTGTTATCCCTAATGTTTTTTTTTCAGGTCAAAACTTTGACATCCGATATCTCGGCTCTGGAAGGGTCTAGAGCCTCCATTTTTGCGCGCTGGTCGAAGTCTCGTGGCCCTCTGTCAGAATCCAGAGTTTCAAGAAGATCGGAGGGGGTCAAAATTTCGGCCAAAAACGACAGTGTTACCCCTTATGTTTTTTTTTCAGGTCAAAACTTTGACATCCGATATCTCGGCTCTGGAAGGGTCTAGAGCCTCCATTTTTGCGCGCTGGTCGAAGTCTCGTGGCCCTCTGTCAGAATCCAGAGTTTCAAGAAGATCGGAGGGGGTCAAAATTTCGTCCAAAAACGACAGTGTTACCCCTTATGTTTTTTTTTTCGGGTCAAAACTTTGACGTCCGATATCTCGGCTCTGGAAGGGTCTAGAGCCTCCATTTTTGCGTGCTGGTCGAAGTCTCGTGGCCCTCTGTCAGAATCCAGAGTTTCAAGAAGATCGGAGGGGGTCAAAATTTCGGCCAAAAACGACAGTGTTACCCCTTATGTTTTTTTTTCGGGTCAAAATTTTGACATCCGATATCTCGGCTCTGGAAGGGTCTAGAACCTCCATTTTTGCGCGCTGGTTGAAGTCTCATTGCCCTCTGTCAGAATCCAGAGTTTCAAGAAGATCGGAGGGGGTCAAAATTTCGGCCAAAAACGACAGTGTTACCCCTTATGTTTTTTTTCAGGTCAAAACTTTGACATCCGATATCTCGGCTCTGGAAGGGTCTAGAGCCTCCATTTTTGCACGCTGGTCGAAGTCTCGTGGCCCTCTGTCAGAATCCAGAGTTTCAAGAAGATCGGAGGGGGTCAAAATTTCGGCCAAAAACGACAGTGTTACCCCTTATGTTTTTTTTTCAGGTCAAAACTTTGACATCCGATATCTCGGCTCTGGAAGGGTCTAGAGCCTCCATTTTTGCGCGCTGGTCAAAGTCTCGTGGCCCTCTGTCAGAATCCAGAGTTTCAGGAAGATCGGAGGGGGTCAAAATTTCGGCCAAAAACGACAGTGTTACCCCTTATGTTTTTTTTCAGGTCAAAACTTTGACATCCGATATCTCGGCTCTGGAAGGGTCTAGAGCCTCCATTTTTGCGCGCTGGTCGAAGTCTCGTGGCCCTCTGTCAGAATCCAGAGTTTCAAGAAGATCGGAGGGGGTCAAAATTTCGGCCAAAAACGACAGTGTTACCCCTTATGTTTTTTTTTCGGGTCAAAACTTTGACGTCCGATATCTCGGCTCTGGAAGGGTCTAGAGCCTCCATTTTTGCGTGCTGGTCGAAGTCTCGTGGCCCTCTGTCAGAATCCAGAGTTTCAAGAAGATCGGAGGGGGTCAAAATTTCGGCCAAAAACGACAGTGTTACCCCTTATGTTTTTTTTTCGGGTCAAAATTTTGACATCCGATATCTCGGCTCTGGAAGGGTCTAGAACCTCCATTTTTGCGCGCTGGTTGAAGTCTCATTGCCCTCTGTCAGAATCCAGAGTTTCAAGAAGATCGGAGGGGGTCAAAATTTCGGCCAAAAACGACAGTGTTACCCCTTATGTTTTTTTTCAGGTCGAAACTTTGACATCCGATATCTCGGCTCTGGAAGGGTCTAGAGCCTCCATTTTTGCACGCTGGTCGAAGTCTCGTGGCCCTCTGTCAGAATCCAGAGTTTCAAGAAGATCGGAGGGGGTCAAAATTTCGGCCAAAAACGACAGTGTTACCCCTTATGTTTTTTTTTCAGGTCAAAACTTTGACATCCGATATCTCGGCTCTGGAAGGGTCTAGAGCCTCCATTTTTGCGCGCTGGTCAAAGTCTCGTGGCCCTCTGTCAGAATCCAGAGTTTCAAGAAGATCGGAGGGGGTCAAAATTTCGGCCAAAAATGACAGTGTTACCCCTTATGTTTTTTTTCAGGTCAAAACTTTGACATCCGATATCTCGGCTCTGGAAGGGTCTAGAGCCTCCATTTTTGCGCGCTGGTCGAAGTCTCGTGGCCCTCTGTCAGAATCCAGAGTTTCAAGAAGATTGGAGGGGGTCAAAATTTCGGCCAAAAACGACAGTGTTACCCCTTATGTTTTTTTTTTCGGGTCAAAACTTTGACGTCCGATATCTCGGCTCTGGAAGGATCTAGAGCCTCCATTTTTGCGTGCTGGTCGAAGTCTCGTGGCCCTCTGTCAGAATCCAGAGTTTCAAGAAGATCGGAGGGGGTCAAAATTTCGGCCAAAAACGACAGTGTTACCCCTTATGTTTTTTTTTCGGGTCAAAATTTTGACATCCGATATCTCGGCTCTGGAAGGGTCTAGAACCTCCATTTTTGCGCGCTGGTTGAAGTCTCATTGCCCTCTGTCAGAATCCAGAGTTTCAAGAAGATCGGAGGGGGTCAAAATTTCGGCCAAAAACGACAGTGTTACCCCTTATGTTTTTTTTTCAGGTCAAAACTTTGACATCCGATATCTCGGCTCTGGAAGGGTCTAGAGCCTCCATTTTTGCGCGCTGGTCGAAGTCTCGTGGCCCTCTGTCAGAATCCAGAGTTTCAAGAAGATCGGAGGGGGTCAAAATTTCGGCCAAAAACGACAGTGTTACCCCTTATGTTTTTTTTGTTCAGATCAAAACTTTGACATCCGATATCTCGGCTCTGGAAGGGTCTAGAGCCTCCATTTTTGCGCGCTGGTCGAAGTCTCGTGGCCCTCTGTCAGAATCCAGAGTTTCAAGAAGATCGGAGGGGGTCAAAATTTCAGCCAAAAACGACAGTGTTACCCCTTATGTTTTTTTTCAGGTCAAAACTTTGACATCCGATATCTCGGCTCTGGAAGGGTCTAGAGCCTCCATTTTTGCGCGCTGGTCGAAGTCTCGTGGCCCTCTGTCAGAATCAAGAGTTTCAAGAAAATCGGAGGGGGTCAAAATTTCGGCCAAAAACGACAGTGTTACCCCTTATGTTTTTTTTTTCAGGTCAAAACTTTGACATCCGATATCTCGGCTCTGGAAGGGTCTAGAGCCTCAATTTTTGCGCGCTGGTCGAAGTCTCGTGGCCCTCTGTCAGAATCCAGAGTTTCAAGAAGATCGGAGGGGGTCAAAATTTCTGCCAAAAACGACAGTGTTACCCCTTATGTTTTTTTTTTCAGGTCAAAACTTTGACATCCGATATCTCGGCTCTGGAAGGGTCTAGAGCCTCCATTTTTGTGCGCTGGTCGAAGTCTCGTGGCCCTCTGTCAGAATCCAGAGTTTCAAGAAGATCGGAGGGGGTCAAAATTTCGGCCAAAAACGACAGTGTTATCCCTAATGTTTTTTTTTCAGGTCAAAACTTTGACATCCGATATCTCGGCTCTGGAAGGGTCTAGAGCCTCCATTTTTGCGCGCTGGTCGAAGTCTCGTGGCCCTCTGTCAGAATCCAGAGTTTCAAGAAGATCGGAGGGGGTCAAAATTTCGGCCAAAAACGACAGTGTTACCCCTTATGTTTTTTTTTCAGGTCAAAACTTTGACATCCGATATCTCGGCTCTGGAAGGGTCTAGAGCCTCCATTTTTGCGCGCTGGTCGAAGTCTCGTGGCCCTCTGTCAGAATCCAGAGTTTCAAGAAGATCGGAGGGGGTCAAAATTTCGGCCAAAAACGACAGTGTTACCCCTTATGTTTTTTTTTTCAGGTCAAAACTTTGACATCCGATATCTCGGCTCTGGAAGGGTCTAGAGCCTCCATTTTTGCACGCTGGTTGAAGTCTCATGGTCCTCTGTCAGAATCCAGAGTTTCAAGAAGATCGGAGGGGGTCAAAATTTCGGCCAAAAACGACAGTGTTACCCCTTATGTTTTTTTTTCAGGTCAAAACTTTGACATCCGATATCTCGGCTCTGGAAGGGTCTAGAGCCTCCATTTTTGCGCGCTGGTCGAAGTCTCGTGGCCCTCTGTCAGAATCCAGAGTTTCAAGAAGATCAGAGGGGGTCAAAATTTCGGCCAAAAACGACAGTGTTACCCCTTATGTTTTTTTTTTCAGGTCAAAACTTTGACATCCGATATCTCGGCTCTGGAAGGGTCTAGAGCCTCCATTTTTGCGCGCTGGTCGAAGTCTCGTGGCCCTCTGTCAGAATCCAGAGTTTCAAGAAGATCGGAGGGGGTCAAAATTTCGGCCAAAAACGACAGTGTTACCCCTTATGTTTTTTTTTTTCAGGTCAAAACTTTGACATCCGATATCTCGGCTCTGGAAGGGTCTAGAGCCTCCATTTTTGCGCGCTGGTCGAAGTCTCGTGGCCCTCTGTCAGAATCCAGAGTTTCAAGAAGATCGGAGGGGGTCAAAATTTCGGCCAAAAACGACAGTGTTACCCCTTATGTTTTTTTTTCAGGTCAAAACTTTGACATCCGATATCTCGGCTCTGGAAGGGTCTAGAGCCTCCATTTTTGCGCGCTGGTCGAAGTCTCGTGACCCTCTGTCAGAATCTAGAGTTTCAAGAAGATCGGAGGGGGTCAAAATTTCGGCCAAAAACGACAGTGTTACCCCTTATGTTTTTTTTTTCAGGTCAAAACTTTGACATCCGATATCTCGGCTCTGGAAGGGTCTAGAGCCTCCATTTTTGCGCGCTGGTTGAAGTCTCATGGCCCTCTGTCAGAATCCAGAGTTTCAAGAAGATCGGAGGGGGTCAAAATTTCGGCCAAAAACGACAGTGTTACCCCTTATGTTTTTTTTCAGGTCAAAACTTTGACATCCGATATCTCGGCTCTGGAAGGGTCTAGAGCCTCCATTTTTGTGCGCTGGTCGAAGTCTCGTGGCCCTCTGTCAGAATCCAGAGTTTCAAGAAGATCGGAGGGGGTCAAAATTTCGGCCAAAAACGACAGTGTTACCCCTTATGTTTTTTTTTCAGGTCAAAACTTTGACATCCGATATCTCGGCTCTGGAAGGGTCTAGAGCCTCCATTTTTGCGCGCTGGTCGAAGTCTCGTGGCCCTCTGTCAGAATCCAGAGTTTCAAGAAGATTGGAGGGGGTCAAAATTTCGGCCAAAAACGACAGTGTTACCCCTTATGTTTTTTTTTCAGGTCAAAACTTTGACATCCGATATCTCGGCTCTGGAAGGGTCTAGAGCCTCCATTTTTGCGTGCTGGTCGAAGTCTCGTGGCCCTCTGTCAGAATCCAGAGTTTCAAGAAGATCGGAGGGGGTCGAAATTTCGGCCAAAAACGACAGTGTTACCCCTTATGTTTTTTTTCAGGTCAAAACTTTGACATCCGATATCTCGGCTCTGGAAGGGTCTAGAGCCTCCATTTTTGCGCGCTGGTCGAAGTCTCGTGGCCCTCTGTCAGAATCCAGAGTTTCAAGAAGATCGGAGGGGGTCAAAATTTCGGCCAAAAACGACAGTGTTACCCCTTATGTTTTTTTTTCAGGTCAAAACTTTGACATCCGATATCTCGGCTCTGGAAGGGTCTAGAGCCTCCATTTTTGCACGCTGGTCGAAGTCTCGTGGCCCTCTGTCAGAATCCAGAGTTTCAAGAAGATCGGAGGGGGTCAAAATTTCGGCCAAAAACGACAGTGTTACCCCTTATGTTTTTTTTTCAGGTCAAAACTTTGACATCCGATATCTCGGCTCTGGAAGGGTCTAGAGCCTCCATTTTTGCGCGCTGGTCGAAGTCTCGTGGCCCTCTGTCAGAATCCAGAGTTTCAAGAAGATCGGAGGGGGTCAAAATTTCGGCCAAAAACGACAGTGTTACCCCTTATGTTTTTTTTCAGGTCAAAACTTTGACATCCGATATCTCGGCTCTGGAAGGGTCTAGAGCCTCCATTTTTGCGCGCTGGTCGAAGTCTCGTGGCCCTCTGTCAGAATCCAGAGTTTCAAGAAGATCGGAGGGGGTCAAAATTTCGTCCAAAAACGACAGTGTTACCCCTTATGTTTTTTTTTCGGGTCAAAACTTTGACGTCCGATATCTCGGCTCTGGAAGGGTCTAGAGCCTCCATTTTTGCGTGCTGGTCGAAGTCTCGTGGCCCTCTGTCAGAATCCAGAGTTTCAAGAAGATCGGAGGGGGTCAAAATTTCGGCCAAAAACGACAGTGTTACCCCTTATGTTTTTTTTTTCGGGTCAAAATTTTGACATCCGATATCTCGGCTCTGGAAGGGTCTAGAACCTCCATTTTTGCGCGCTGGTTGAAGTCTCATTGCCCTCTGTCAGAATCCAGAGTTTCAAGAAGATCGGAGGGGGTCAAAATTTCGGCCAAAAACGACAGTGTTACCCCTTATGTTTTTTTTCAGGTCAAAACTTTGACATCCGATATCTCGGCTCTGGAAGGGTCTAGAGCCTCCATTTTTGCACGCTGGTCGAAGTCTCGTGGCCCTCTGTCAGAATCCAGAGTTTCAAGAAGATCGGAGGGGGTCAAAATTTCGGCCAAAAACGACAGTGTTACCCCTTATGTTTTTTTTTTTCAGGTCAAAACTTTGACATCCGATATCTCGGCTCTGGAAGGGTATAGAGCCTCCATTTTTGCGCGCTGGTCAAAGTCTCGTGGCCCTCTGTCAGAATCCAGAGTTTCAGGAAGATCGGAGGGGGTCAAAATTTCGGCCAAAAACGACAGTGTTACCCCTTATGTTTTTTTTCAGGTCAAAACTTTGACATCCGATATCTCGGCTCTGGAAGGGTCTAGAGCCTCCATTTTTGCGCGCTGGTCGAAGTCTCGTGGCCCTCTGTCAGAATCCAGAGTTTCAAGAAGATCGGAGGGGGTCAAAATTTCGGCCAAAAACGACAGTGTTACCCCTTATGTTTTTTTTTTCGGGTCAAAACTTTGACGTCCGATATCTCGGCTCTGGAAGGGTCTAGAGCCTCCATTTTTGCGTGCTGGTCGAAGTCTCGTGGCCCTCTGTCAGAATCCAGAGTTTCAAGAAGATCGGAGGGGATCAAAATTTCGTCCAAAAACGACAGTGTTACCCCTTATGTTTTTTTTTCGGGTCAAAATTTTGACATCCGATATCTCGGCTCTGGAAGGGTCTAGAACCTCCATTTTTGCGCGCTGGTTGAAGTCTCATTGCCCTCTGTCAGAATCCAGAGTTTCAAGAAGATCGGAGGGGGTCAAAATTTCGGCCAAAAACGACAGTGTTACCCCTTATGTTTTTTTTTCAGGTCAAAACTTTGACATCCGATATCTCGGCTCTGGAAGGGTCTAGAGCCTCCATTTTTGCACGCTGGTCGAAGTCTCGTGGCCCTCTGTCAGAATCCAGAGTTTCAAGAAGATCGGAGGGGGTCAAAATTTCGGCCAAAAACGACAGTGTTACCCCTTATGTTTTTTTTTCAGGTCAAAACTTTGACATCCGATATCTCGGCTCTGGAAGGGTCTAGAGCCTCCATTTTTGCGCGCTGGTCAAAGTCTCGTGGCCCTCTGTCAGAATCCAGAGTTTCAAGAAGATCGGAGGGGGTCAAAATTTCGGCCAAAAACGACAGTGTTACCCCTTATGTTTTTTTTCAGGTCAAAACTTTGACATCCGATATCTCGGCTCTGGAAGGGTCTAGAGCCTCCATTTTTGCGCGCTGGTCGAAGTCTCGTGGCCCTCTGTCAGAATCCAGAGTTTCAAGAAGATTGGAGGGGGTCAAAATTTCGGCCAAAAACGACAGTGTTACCCCTTATGTTTTTTTCTTCGGGTCAAAACTTTGACGTCCGATATCTCGGCTCTGGAAGGATCTAGAGCCTCCATTTTTGCGTGCTGGTCGAAGTCTCGTGGCCCTCTGTCAGAATCCAGAGTTTCAAGAAGATCGGAAGGGGTCAAAATTTCGGCCAAAAACGACAGTGTTACCCCTTATGTTTTTTTTTTCGGGTCAAAATTTTGACATCCGATATCTCGGCTCTGGAAGGGTCTAGAACCTCCATTTTTGCGCGCTGGTTGAAGTCTCATTGCCCTCTGTCAGAATCCAGAGTTTCAAGAAGATCGGAGGGGGTCAAAATTTCGGCCAAAAACGACAGTGTTACCCCTTATGTTTTTTTTTTCAGGTCAAAACTTTGACATCCGATATCTCGGCTCTGGAAGGGTCTAGAGCCTCCATTTTTGCGCGCTGGTCGAAGTCTCGTGGCCCTCTGTCAGAATCCAGAGTTTCAAGAAGATCGGAGGGGGTCAAAATTTCGGCCAAAAACGACAGTGTTACCCCTTATGTTTTTTTTGTTCAGATCAAAACTTTGACATCCGATATCTCGGCTCTGGAAGGGTCTAGAGCCTCCATTTTTGCGCGCTGGTCGAAGTCTCGTGGCCCTCTGTCAGAATCCAGAGTTTCAAGAAGATCGGAGGGGGTCAAAATTTCAGCCAAAAACGACAGTGTTACCCTTTATGTTTTTTTTCAGGTCAAAACTTTGACATCCGATATCTCGGCTCTGGAAGGGTCTAGAGCCTCCATTTTTGCGCGCTGGTCGAAGTCTCGTGGCCCTCTGTCAGAATCAAGAGTTTCAAGAAGATCGGAGGGGGTCAAAATTTCGGCCAAAAACGACAGTGTTACCCCTTATGTTTTTTTTTCAGGTCAAAACTTTGACATCCGATATCTCGGCTCTGGAAGGGTCTAGAGCCTCCATTTTTGCGCGCTGGTCGAAGTCTCGTGGCCCTCTGTCAGAATCCAGAGTTTCAAGAAGATCGGAGGGGGTCAAAATTTCTGCCAAAAACGACAGTGTTACCCCTTATGTTTTTTTTTCAGGTCAAAACTTTGACATCCGATATCTCGGCTCTGGAAGGGTCTAGAGCCTCCATTTTTGCGCGCTGGTCGAAGTCTCGTGGCCCTCTGTCAGAATCCAGAGTTTCAAGAAGATCGGAGGGGGTCAAAATTTCGGCCAAAAACGACAGTGTTATCCCTAATGTTTTTTTTTTTAGGTCAAAACTTTGACATCCGATATCTCGGCTCTGGAAGGGTCTAGAGCCTCCATTTTTGCGCGCTGGTCGAAGTCTCGTGGCCCTCTGTCAGAATCCAGAGTTTCAAGAAGATCGGAGGGGGTCAAAATTTCGGCCAAAAACGACAGTGTTACCCCTTATGTTTTTTTTTCAGGTCAAAACTTTGACATCCGATATCTCGGCTCTGGAAGGGTCTAGAGCCTCCATTTTTGCGCGCTGGTCGAAGTCTCGTGGCCCTCTGTCAGAATCCAGAGTTTCAAGAAGATCGGAGGGGGTCAAAATTTCGGCTAAAAACGACAGTGTTACCCCTTATGTTTTTTTTTCAGGTCAAAACTTTGACATCCGATATCTCGGCTCTGGAAGGGTCTAGAGCCTCCATTTTTGCACGCTGGTTGAAGTCTCATGGTCCTCTGTCAGAATCCAGAGTTTCAAGAAGATCGGAGGGGGTCAAAATTTCGGCCAAAAACGACAGTGTTACCCCTTATGTTTTTTTTCAGGTCAAAACTTTGACATCCGATATCTCGGCTCTGGAAGGGTCTAGAGCCTCCATTTTTGCGCGCTGGTCGAAGTCTCGTGGCCCTCTGTCAGAATCCAGAGTTTCAAGAAGATCAGAGGGGGTCAAAATTTCGGCCAAAAACGACAGTGTTACCCCTTATGTTTTTTTTTTCAGGTCAAAACTTTGACATCCGATATCTCGGCTCTGGAAGGGTCTAGAGCCTTCATTTTTGCGCGCTGGTCGAAGTCTCGTGGCCCTCTGTCAGAATCCAGAGTTTCAAGAAGATCGGAGGGGGTCAAAATTTCGGCCAAAAACGACAGTGTTACCCCTTATGTTTTTTTTTTTCAGGTCAAAACTTTGACATCCGATATCTCGGCTCTGGAAGGGTCTAGAGCCTCCATTTTTGCGCGCTGGTCGAAGTCTCGTGGCCCTCTGTCAGAATCCAGAGTTTCAAGAAGATCGGAGGGGGTCAAAATTTCGGCCAAAAACGACAGTGTTACCCCTTATGTTTTTTTTTCAGGTCAAAACTTTGACATCCGATATCTCGGCTCTGGAAGGGTCTAGAGCCTCCATTTTTGCGCGCTGGTCGAAGTCTCGTGGCCCTCTGTCAGAATCCAGAGTTTCAAGAAGATCGGAGGGGGTCAAAATTTCGGCCAAAAACGACAGTGTTACCCCTTATGTTTTTTTTTCAGGTCAAAACTTTGACATCCGATATCTCGGCTCTGGAAGGGTCTAGAGCCTCCATTTTTGCGCGCTGGTCGAAGTCTCGTGACCCTCTGTCAGAATCCAGAGTTTCAAGAAGATCGGAGGGGGTCAAAATTTCGGCCAAAAACGACAGTGTTACCCCTTATGTTTTTTTTTTCAGGTCAAAACTTTGACATCCGATATTTCGGCTCTGGAAGGGTCTAGAGCCTCCATTTTTGCGCGCTGGTTGAAGTCTCATGGCCCTCTGTCAGAATCCAGAGTTTCAAGAAGATCGGAGGGGGTCAAAATTTCGGCCAAAAACGACAGTGTTACCCCTTATGTTTTTTTCAGGTCAAAACTTTGACATCCGATATCTCGGCTCTGGAAGGGTCTAGAGCCTCCATTTTTGCGCGCTGGTCGAAGTCTCGTGGCCCTCTGTCAGAATCCAGAGTTTCAAGAAGATCGGAGGGGGTCAAAATTTCGGCCAAAAACGACAGTGTTACCCCTTATGTTTTTTTTTCAGGTCAAAACTTTGACATCCGATATCTCGGCTCTGGAAGGGTCTAGAGCCTCCATTTTTGCGCGCTGGTCGAAGTCTCGTGGCCCTCTGTCAGAATCCAGAGTTTCAAGAAGATCGGAGGGGGTCAAAATTTCGGCCAAAAACGACAGTGTTACCCCTTATGTTTTTTTTTCAGGTCAAAACTTTGACATCCGATATCTCGGCTCTGGAAGGGTCTAGAGCCTCCATTTTTGCGTGCTGGTCGAAGTCTCGTGGCCCTCTGTCAGAATCCAGAGTTTCAAGAAGATCGGAGGGGGTCGAAATTTCGGCCAAAAACGACAGTGTTACCCCTTATGTTTTTTTTCAGGTCAAAACTTTGACATCCGATATCTCGGCTCTGGAAGGGTCTAGAGCCTCCATTTTTGCGCGCTGGTCGAAGTCTCGTGGCCCTCTGTCAGAATCCAGAGTTTCAAGAAGATCGGAGGGGGTCAAAATTTCGGCCAAAAACGACAGTGTTACCCCTTATGTTTTTTTTTCAGGTCAAAACTTTGACATCCGATATCTCGGCTCTGGAAGGGTCTAGAGCCTCCATTTTTGCACGCTGGTCGAAGTCTCGTGGCCCTCTGTCAGAATCCAGAGTTTCAAGAAGATCGGAGGGGGTCAAAATTTCGGCCAAAAACGACAGTGTTACCCCTTATGTTTTTTTTTCAGGTCAAAACTTTGACATCCGATATCTCGGCTCTGGAAGGGTCTAGAGCCTCCATTTTTGCGCGCTGGTCGAAGTCTCGTGGCCCTCTGTCAGAATCCAGAGTTTCAAGAAGATCGGAGGGGGTCAAAATTTCGGCCAAAAACGACAGTGTTACCCCTTATGTTTTTTTTCAGGTCAAAACTTTGACATCCGATATCTCGGCTCTGGAAGGGTCTAGAGCCTCCATTTTTGCGCGCTGGTCGAAGTCTCGTGGCCCTCTGTCAGAATCCAGAGTTTCAAGGAGATCGAAGGGGGTCAAAATTTCGTCCAAAAACGACAGTGTTACCCCTTATGTTTTTTTTTTCGGGTCAAAACTTTGACGTCCGATATCTCGGCTCTGGAAGGGTCTAGAGCCTCCATTTTTGCGTGCTGGTCGAAGTCTCGTGGCCCTCTGTCAGAATCCAGAGTTTCAAGAAGATCGGAGGGGGTCAAAATTTCGGCCAAAAACGACAGTGTTACCCCTTATGTTTTTTTTTCGGGTCAAAATTTTGACATCCGATATCTCGGCTCTGGAAGGGTCTAGAACCTCCATTTTTGCGCGCTGGTTGAAGTCTCATTGCCCTCTGTCAGAATCCAGAGTTTCAAGAAGATCGGAGGGGGTCAAAATTTCGGCCAAAAACGACAGTGTTACCCCTTATGTTTTTTTTCAGGTCAAAACTTTGACATCCGATATCTCGGCTCTGGAAGGGTCTAGAGCCTCCATTTTTGCACGCTGGTCGAAGTCTCGTGGCCCTCTGTCAGAATCCAGAGTTTCAAGAAGATCGGAGGGGGTCAAAATTTCGGCCAAATACGACAGTGTTACCCCTTATGTTTTTTTTTTCAGGTCAAAACTTTGACATCCGATATCTCGGCTCTGGAAGGGTCTAGAGCCTCCATTTTTGCGCGCTGGTCAAAGTCTCGTGGCCCTCTGTCAGAATCCAGAGTTTCAGGAAGATCGGAGGGGGTCAAAATTTCGGCCAAAAACGACAGTGTTACCCCTTATGTTTTTTTTCAGGTCAAAACTTTGACATCCGATATCTCGGCTCTGGAAGGGTCTAGAGCCTCCATTTTTGCGTGCTGGTCGAAGTCTCGTGGCCCTCTGTCAGAATCAAGAGTTTCAAGAAGATCGGAGGGGGTCAAAATTTCGGCCAAAAACGACAGTGTTACCCCTTATGTTTTTTTTTCAGGTCAAAACTTTGACATCCGATATCTCGGCTCTGGAAGGGTCTAGAGCCTCCATTTTTGCGCGCTGGTCGAAGTCTCGTGGCCCTCTGTCAGAATCCAGAGTTTCAAGAAGATCGGAGGGGGTCAAAATTTCTGCCAGAAACGACAGTGTTACCCCTTATGTTTTTTTTTTCAGGTCAAAACTTTGACATCCGATATCTCGGCTCTGGAAGGGTCTAGAGCCTCCATTTTTGCGCGCTGGTCGAAGTCTCGTGGCCCTCTGTCAGAATCCAGAGTTTCAAGAAGATCGGAGGGGGTCAAAATTTCGGCCAAAAACGACAGTGTTACCCCTTATGTTTTTTTTTCAGGTCAAAACTTTGACATCCGATATCTCGGCTCTGGAAGGGTCTAGAGCCTCCATTTTTGCGTGCTGGTCGAAGTCTCGTGGCCCTCTGTCAGAATCCAGAGTTTCAAGAAGATCGGAGGGGGTCGAAATTTCGGCCAAAAACGACAGTGTTACCCCTTATGTTTTTTTTCAGGTCAAAACTTTGACATCCGATATCTCGGCTCTGGAAGGGTCTAGAGCCTCCATTTTTGCGCGCTGGTCGAAGTCTCGTGGCCCTCTGTCAGAATCCAGAGTTTCAAGAAGATCGGAGGGGGTCAAAATTTCGGCCAAAAACGACAGTGTTACCCCTTATGTTTTTTTTTCAGGTCAAAACTTTGACATCCGATATCTCGGCTCTGGAAGGGTCTAGAGCCTCCATTTTTGCACGCTGGTCGAAGTCTCGTGGCCCTCTGTCAGAATCCAGAGTTTCAAGAAGATCGGAGGGGGTCAAAATTTCGGCCAAAAACGACAGTGTTACCCCTTATGTTTTTTTTTCAGGTCAAAACTTTGACATCCGATATCTCGGCTCTGGAAGGGTCTAGAGCCTCCATTTTTGCGCGCTGGTCGAAGTCTCGTGGCCCTCTGTCAGAATCCAGAGTTTCAAGAAGATCGGAGGGGGTCAAAATTTCGGCCAAAAACGACAGTGTTACCCCTTATGTTTTTTTTTTCAGGTCAAAACTTTGACATCCGATATCTCGGCTCTGGAAGGGTCTAGAGCCTCCATTTTTGCGCGCTGGTCGAAGTCTCGTGGCCCTCTGTCAGAATCCAGAGTTTCAAGAAGATCGGAGGGGGTCAAAATTTCGGCCAAAAACGACAGTGTTACCCCTTATGTTTTTTTTTCAGGTCAAAACTTTGACATCCGATATCTCGGCTCTGGAAGGGTCTAGAGCCTCCATTTTTGCGTGCTGGTCGAAGTCTCGTGGCCCTCTGTCAGAATCCAGAGTTTCAAGAAGATCGGAGGGGGTCGAAATTTCGGCCAAAAACGACAGTGTTACCCCTTATGTTTTTTTTCAGGTCAAAACTTTGACATCCGATATCTCGGCTCTGGAAGGGTCTAGAGCCTCCATTTTTGCGCGCTGGTCGAAGTCTCGTGGCCCTCTGTCAGAATCCAGAGTTTCAAGAAGATCGGAGGGGGTCAAAATTTCGGCCAAAAACGACAGTGTTACCCCTTATGTTTTTTTTTCAGGTCAAAACTTTGACATCCGATATCTCGGCTCTGGAAGGGTCTAGAGCCTCCATTTTTGCACGCTGGTCGAAGTCTCGTGGCCCTCTGTCAGAATCCAGAGTTTCAAGAAGATCGGAGGGGGTCAAAATTTCGGCCAAAAACGACAGTGTTACCCCTTATGTTTTTTTTTCAGGTCAAAACTTTGACATCCGATATCTCGGCTCTGGAAGGGTCTAGAGCCTCCATTTTTGCGCGCTGGTCGAAGTCTCGTGGCCCTCTGTCAGAATCCAGAGTTTCAAGAAGATCGGAGGGGGTCAAAATTTCGGCCAAAAACGACAGTGTTACCCCTTATGTTTTTTTTTCAGGTCAAAACTTTGACATCCGATATCTCGGCTCTGGAAGGGTCTAGAGCCTCCATTTTTGCGCGCTGGTCGAAGTCTCGTGGCCCTCTGTCAGAATCCAGAGTTTCAAGAAGATCGGAGGGGGTCAAAATTTCGTCCAAAAACGACAGTGTTACCCCTTATGTTTTTTTTTCGGGTCAAAACTTTGACGTCCGATATCTCGGCTCTGGAAGGGTCTAGAGCCTCCATTTTTGCGTGCTGGTCGAAGTCTCGTGGCCCTCTGTCAGAATCCAGAGTTTCAAGAAGATCGGAGGGGGTCAAAATTTCGGCCAAAAACGACAGTGTTACCCCTTAGGTTTTTTTTTCGGGTCAAAATTTTGACATCCGATATCTCGGCTCTGGAAGGGTCTAGAACCTCCATTTTTGCGCGCTGGTTGAAGTCTCATTGCCCTCTGTCAGAATCCAGAGTTTCAAGAAGATCGGAGGGGCTCAAAATTTCGGCCAAAAACGACAGTGTTACCCCTTATGTTTTTTTTCAGGTCAAAACTTTGACATCCGATATCTCGGCTCTGGAAGGGTCTAGAGCCTCCATTTTTGCACGCTGGTCGAAGTCTCGTGGCCCTCTGTCAGAATCCAGAGTTTCGAGAAGATCGGAGGGGGTCAAAATTTCGGCCAAAAACGACAGTGTTACCCCTAATGTTTTTTTTTTCGGGTCAAAATTTTGACATCCGATATCTCGGCTCTGGAAGGGTCTAGAACCTCCATTTTTGCGCGCTGGTTGAAGTCTCATTGCCCTCTGTCAGAATCCAGAGTTTCAAGAAGATCGGAGGGGGTCAAAATTTCGGCCAAAAACGACAGTGTTACCCCTTATGTTTTTTTTTTCAGGTCAAAACTTTGACATCCGATATCTCGGCTCTGGAAGGGTCTAGAGCCTCCATTTTTGCGCGCTGGTTGAAGTCTCGTGGCCCTCTGTCAGAATCCAGAGTTTCAAGAAGATCGGAGGGGGTCAAAATTTCGGCCAAAAACGACAGTGTTACCCCTTATGTTTTTTTTTCAGATCAAAACTTTGACATCCGATATCTCGGCTCTGGAAGGGTCTAGAGCCTCCATTTTTGCGCGCTGGTCGAAGTCTCGTGGCCCTCTGTCAGAATCCAGAGTTTCAAGAAGATCGGAGGGGGTCAAAATTTCAGCCAAAAACGACAGTGTTACCCCTTATGTTTTTTTTCAGGTCAAAACTTTGACATCCGATATCTCGGCTCTGGAAGGGTCTAGAGCCTCCATTTTTGCATGCTGGTCGAAGTCTCGTGGCCCTCTGTCAGAATCCAGAGTTTCGAGAAGATCGGAGGGGGTCAAAATTTCGGCCAAAAACGACAGTGTTACCCCTTATGTTTTTTTTCAGGTCAAAACTTTGACATCCGATATCTCGGCTCTGGAAGGGTCTAGAGCCTCCATTTTTGTGCGCTGGTCGAAGTCTCGTGGCCCTCTGTCAGAATCCAGAGTTTCAAGAAGATCGGAGGGGGTCAAAATTTCGGCCAAAAACGACAGTGTTACCCCTTATGTTTTTTTTCAGGTCAAAACTTTGACATCCGATATCTCGGCTCTGGAAGGGTCTAGAGCCTCCATTTTTGCGCGCTGGTCGAAGTCTCGTGGCCCTCTGTCAGAATCCAGAGTTTCATGAAGATCGGAGGGGATCAAAATTTCGGCCAAAAACGACAGTGTTACCCCTTATGTTTTTTTTTCAGGTCAAAACTTTGACATCCGATATCTCGGCTCTGGAAGGGTCTAGAGCCTCCATTTTTGCGCGCTGGTCGAAGTCTCGTGGCCCTCTGTCAGAATCCAGAGTTTCAAGAAGATCGGAGGGGGTCAAAATTTCAGCCAAAAACGACAGTGTTACCCCTTATGTTTTTTTTCAGGTCAAAACTTTGACATCCGATATCTCGGCTCTGGAAGGGTCTAGAGCCTCCATTTTTGCGCGCTGGTCGAAGTCTCGTGGCCCTCTGTCAGAATCCAGAGTTTCAAGAAGATCGGAGGGGGTCAAAATTTCGGCCAAAAACGACAGTGTTACCCCTTATGTTTTTTTTCAGGTCAAAACTTTGACATCCGATATCTCGGCTCTGGAAGGGTCTAGAGCCTCCATTTTTGCGCGCTGGTCGAAGTCTCGTGGCCCTCTGTCAGAATCCAGAGTTTCAAGAAGATCGGAGGGGGTCAAAATTTCTGCCAAAAACGACAGTGTTACCCCTTATGTTTTTTTTTCAGGTCAAAACTTTGACATCCGATATCTCGGCTCTGGAAGGGTCTAGAGCCTCCATTTTTGCGCGCTGGTCGAAGTCTCGTGGCCCTCTGTCAGAATCCAGAGTTTCATGAAGATCGTAGGGGGTCAAAATTTCGGCCAAAAATGACAGTGTTACCCCTTATGTTTTTTTTTCAGGTCAAAACTTTGACATCCGATATCTCGGCTCTGGAAGGGTCTAGAGCCTCCATTTTGCGTGCTGGTCGAAGTCTCGTGGCCCTCTGTCAGAATCCAGAGTTTCAAGAAGATCGGAGGAGGTCAAAATTTCGGCCAAAAACGACAGTGTTACCCCTTATGTTTTTTTTTCGGGTCAAAACTTTGACATCCGATATCTCGGCTCTGGAAGGGTCTAGAGCTCCATTTTTGCGCGCTGGTCGATGTCTCGTGGCCCTCTGTCAGAATCCAGAGTTTCTAGAAGATCGGAGGGGGTCAAAATTTTGGCCCAAAAAAAAAAACATAAGGGGTAACACTGTCGTTTTTGGCCGAAATTTTGACCCCCTCCGATCTTCTTGAAACTCTGGATTCTGACAGAGGGCCATGAGACTTCAACCAGCGCGCAAAAATGGAGGTTCTAGACCCTTCCAGAGCCGAGATATCGGATGTCAAAGTTTTGACCTGAAAAAAAAACATAAGGGGTAACACTGTCGTTTTTGGCTGAAATTTTGACCCCCTCCGATCTTCTTGAAACTCTGGATTCTGACAGAGGGTCACGAGACTTCGACCAGCGCGCAAAAATGGAGGCTCTAGACCCTTCCAGAGCCGAGATATCGGATGTCAAAGTTTTGACCTGAAAAAAAAAACATAAGGGGTAACACTGTCGTTTTTGGCCGAAATTTTGACCCCCTCCGATCTTCTTGAAACTCTGGATTCTGACAGAGGGCCACGAGACTTCGACCAGCGCGCAAAAATGGAGGCTCTAGACCCTTCCAGAGCCGAGATATCGGATGTCAAAGTTTTGACCTGAAAAAAAAAACATAAGGGGGTAACACTGTCGTTTTTGGCCGAAATTTTGACCCCCTCCGATCTTCTTGAAACTCTGGATTCTGACAGAGGGCCACGAGACTTCGACCAGCGCGCAAAAATGGAGGCTCTAGACCCTTCCAGAGCCGAGATATCGGATGTCAAAGTTTTGACCTGAAAAAAAAAACATAAGGGGTAACACTGTCGTTTTTGGCCGAAATTTTGACCCCCTCCGATCTTCTTGAAACTCTGGATTCTGACAGAGGGCCACGAGACTTCGACCAGCGCGCAAAAATGGAGGCTCTAGACCCTTCCAGAGCCGAGATATCGGATGTCAAAGTTTTGACCTGAAAAAAAAAAACATAAGGGGTAACACTGTCGTTTTTGGCCGAAATTTTGACCCCCTCCGATCTTCTTGAAACTCTGGATTCTGACAGAGGGCCACGAGACTTCGACCAGCGCGCAAAAATGGAGGCTCTAGACCCTTCCAGAGCCGAGATATCGGATGTCAAAGTTTTGACCTGAAAAAAAAACATAAGGGGTAACACTGTCGTTTTTGGCCGAAATTTTGACCCCCTCCGATCTTCTTGAAACTCTGGATTCTGACAGAGGGCCATGAGACTTCGACCAGCGTGCAAAAATGGAGGCTCTAGACCCTTCCAGAGCCGAGATATCGGATGTCAAAGTTTTGACCTGAAAAAAAAAACATAAGGGGTAACACTGTCGTTTTTGGCCGAAATTTTGACCCCCTCCGATCTTCTTGAAACTCTGGATTCTGACAGAGGGCCACGAGACTTCGACCAGCGCGCAAAAATGGAGGCTCTAGACCCTTCCAGAGCCGAGATATCGGATGTCAAAGTTTTGACCTGAAAAAAAAAACATAAGGGGTAACACTGTCGTTTTTGGCCGAAATTTTGACCCCCTCCGATCTTCTTGAAACTCTGGATTCTGACAGAGGGCCACGAGACTTCGACCAGCGCGCAAAAATGGAGGCTCTAGACCCTTCCAGAGCCGAGAATATCGGATGTCAAAGTTTTGACCTGAAAAAAAAAAACATAAGGGGTAACACTGTCATTTTTGGCCGAAATTTTGACCCCCTCCGATCTTCTTGAAACTCTGGATTCTGACAGAGGGCCACGAGACTTCGACCAGCGCGCTAAAATGGAGGCTCTAGACCCTTCTAGAGCCGAAATATCGGATGTCAAAGTTTTGACCTGAAAAAAAAAACATAAGGGGTAACACTGTCGTTTTTGGCCGAAATTTTGACCCCCTCCGATCTTCTTGAAACTCTGGATTCTGACAGAGGGCCACGAGACTTCGACCAGCACACAAAAATGGAGGCTCTAGACCCTTCCAGAGCCGAGATATCGGACGTCAAAGTTTTGACCCCAAAAAAAAACATAAGGTGGTAACACTGTCGTTTTTGGCCGAAATTTTGACCCCCTCCGATCTTCTTGAAACTCTGGATTCTGACAGAGGGCCACGAGACTTCGACCAGCGCGCAAAAATGGAGGTTCTAGACCCTTCCAGAGCCGAGATATCGGATGTCAAAGTTTTGACCTGAAAAAAAACATAAGGGGTAACACTGTCGTTTTTGGCCGAAATTTTGACCCCCTCCGATCTTCTTGAAACTCTGGATTCTGATAGAGGGCCACGAGACTTCGACCAGCGTCCAAAAATGGAGGCTCTAGACCCTTCCAGAGCCGAGATATCGGATGTCAAAGTTTTGACCTGAAAAAAAAAAACATAAGGGGTAACACTGTCGTTTTTGGCCGAAATTTTGACCCCCTCCGATCTTCTTGAAACTCTGGATTCTGACAGAGGGCGACGAGACTTCGACCAGCGCGCAAAAATGGAGGCTCTAGACCCTTCCAGAGCCGAGATATCGGATGTCAAAGTTTTGACCTGAAAAAAAACATAAAAAAAATGACAGTGTTACCCCTTATGTTTTTTTTTCGGGCTGAAATTTTGACCTTCGATATCTCGGCTCTGGAAGGGTCTAGAGCCTCCATTTTTGCGCGCTGGTCGATGTCTCGTGGCCCTCTGTCAGAATCCAGAGTTTCAAGAAGATCGGAGGGGGTCAAAATTTTGGCCAAAAAAAAAAAAACATAAGGGGTAACACTGTCATTTTTTTTTTTGGCCGAAATTTTGACCCCCTCCGATCTTCTTGAAACTCTGGATTCTGACAGAGGGCAACGAGACATCGACCAGCGCGCAAAAATGGAGGCTCTAGACCCTTCCAGAGCCGAGATATCGAAGGTCAAACTTTCAGCCAAAAAAAAAAAATGACAGTGTTACCCCTTATGTTTTTTTTTCGGGCTGAAATTTTGACCTTCGATATCTCGGCTCTGGAAGGGTCTAGAGCCTCCATTTTTTGCGCGCTGGTCGATGTCTCGTGGCCCTCTGTCAGAATCCAGAGTTTCAAGAAGATCGGAGGGGGTCAAAATTTCGGCCAAAAACGACAGTATTACCCCTTATGTTTTTTTTTCAGGTCAAAAACTTTGACATCCGATATCTCGGCTCTGGAAGGGTCTAGAGCCTCCATTTTTGCGCGCTGGTCGAAGTCTCGTGGCCCTCTGTCAGAATCCAGAGTTTCAAGAAGATCAGAGGGGGTCAAAATTTCGGCCAAAAACGACAGTGTTACCCTTATGTTTTTTTTTTCAGGTCAAAACTTTGACATCCGATATCTCGGCTCTGGAAGGGTCTAGAGCCTCCATTTTTGCGCGCTGGTCGAAGTCTCGTGGCCCTCTGTCAGAATCCAGAGTTTCAAGAAGATCGGAGGGGGTCAAAATTTCGGCCAAAAACGACAGTGTTACCCCTTATGTTTTTTTTTCAGGTCAAAACTTGACAATCCGATATCTCGGCTCTGGAAGGGTCTAGAGCCTCCATTTTTGCGCGCTGGTCGAAGTCTCGTGACCCTCTGTCAGAATCCAGAGTTTCAAGAAGATCGGAGGGGGTCAAAATTTCAGCCAAAAACGACAGTGTTACCCCTTATGTTTTTTTTTCAGATCAAAACTTTGACATCCGATATCTCGGCTCTGGAAGGGTCTAGAGCCTCCATTTTTGCGCGCTGGTCGATGTCTCGTGGCCCTCTGTCAGAATCCAGAGTTTCAAGAAGATCGGAGGGGGTCAAAATTTCGGCCAAAAAAAATGACAGTGTTACCCCTTATGTTTTTTTTTTTGGCCAAAATTTTGACCCCCTCCGATCTTCTTGAAACTCTGGATTCTGACAGAGGGCCACAAGACATCGACCAGCGCGCAAAAATGGATGCTCTAGACCCTTCCAGAGCCGAGATATCGAAGGTCAAACTTTCAGCCAAAAAAAAAAAAAATGACAGTGTTACCCCTTATGTTTTTTTTTTCGGGCTGAAATTTTGACCGTCGATATCTCGGCTCTGGAAGGGTCTAGAGCCTCCATTTTTGCGCGCTGGTCGATGTCTCGTGGCACTCTGTCAGAATCCAGAGTTTCAAGAAGATCGGAGGGGGTCAAAATTTCGGCCAAAAAAAAAAAATGACAGTGTTACCCCTTATGTTTTTTTTTTTTTTGGCCGAAATTTTGACCCCCTCCGATCTTCTTGAAACTCTTGATTCTGACAGAGGGCCACGAGACTTCGACCAGCGCGCAAAAATGGAGGCTCTAGACCCTTCCAGAGCCGAGATATCGGATGTCAAAGTTTTGACCTGAAAAAAAACATAAGGGGTAACACTGTCGTTTTTGGCTGAAATTTTGACCCCCTCCGATCTTCTTGAAACTCTGGATTCTGACAGAGGGCCCACGAGACTTCGACCAGCGTGCAAAAATGGAGGCTCTAGACCCTTCCAGAGCCGAGATATCGGACGTCAAAGTTTTGATCTGAAAAAAAAAAACATAAGGGGTAACACTGTCGTTTTTGGCTGAAATTTTGACCCCCTCCGATCTTCTTGAAACTCTGGATTCTGACAGAGGGCCACGAGACTTCGACCAGCGCGCAAAAATGGAGGCTCTAGACCCTTCCAGAGCCGAGATATCGGATGGCAAAGTTTTGACCTGAAAAAAAAAACATAAGGGGTAACACTGTCGTTTTTGGCCGAAATTTTGACCCCCTCCGATCTTCTTGAAACTCTGGATTCTGACAGAGGGCAATGAGACTTCAACCAGCGCGCAAAAATGGAGGTTCTAGACCCTTCCAGAGCCGAGATATCGGATGTCAAAATTTTGACCCGAAAAAAAAACATAAGGGGTAACACTGTCGTTTTTGGCCGAAATTTTGACCCCCTCCGATCTTCTTGAAACTCTGGATTCTGACAGAGGGCCACGAGACTTCGACCAGCACGCAAAAATGGAGGCTCTAGATCCTTCCAGAGCCGAGATATCGGACGTCAAAGTTTTGACCCGAAAAAAAAAAACATAAGGGGTAACACTGTCGTTTTTGGCCGAAATTTTGACCCCCTCCAATCTTCTTGAAACTCTGGATTCTGACAGAGGGCCATGAGACTTCAACCAGCGTGCAAAAATGGAGGCTCTAGACCCTTCCAGAGCCGAGATATCGGATGTCAAAGTTTTGACCTGAAAAAAAAACATAAGGGGTAACACTGTCGTTTTTGGCCGAAATTTTGACCCCCCTCCGATCTTCTTGAAACTCTGGATTCTGACAGAGGGCCACGAGACTTCGACCAGCGCGCAAAAATGGAGGCTCTAGACCCTTCCAGAGCCGAGATATCGGATGTCAAAGTTTTGACCTGAAAAAAAAAACATAAGGGGTAACACTGTCGTTTTTGGCCGAAATTTTGACCCCTCCGATCTTCTTGAAACTCTGGATTCTGACAGAGGGCCACGAGACTTCGGACCAGCGCGCAAAAATGGAGGCTCTAGACCCTTCCAGAGCCGAGATATCGGATGTCAAAGTTTTGACCTGAAAAAAAAACATAAGGGGTAACACTGTCATTTTTGGCCGAAATTTTGACCCCCTCCGATCTTCTTGAAACTCTGGATTCTGACAGAGGGCCACGAGACTTTGACCAGCGCGCAAAAATGGAGGCTCTAGACCCTTCCAGAGCCGAGATATCGGATGTCAAAGTTTTGACCTGAAAAAAAAACATAAGGGGTAACACTGTCGTTTTTGGCCGAAATTTTGACCCCCTCCGATCTTCTTGAAACTCTTGATTCTGACAGAGGGCCACGAGACTTCGACCAGCGCGCAAAAATGGAGGCTCTAGACCCTTCCAGAGCCGAGATATCGGATGTCAAAGTTTTGACCTGAAAAAAAACATAAGGGGTAACACTGTCGTTTTTGGCTGAAATTTTGACCCCCCTCCGATCTTCTTGAAACTCTGGATTCTGACAGAGGGCCACGAGACTTCGACCAGCGTGCAAAAATGGAGGCTCTAGACCCTTCCAGAGCCGAGATATCGGACGTCAAAGTTTTGATCTGAAAAAAAAACATAAGGGGTAACACTGTCGTTTTTGGCTGAAATTTTGACCCCCTCCGATCTTCTTGAAACTCTGGATTCTGACAGAAGGCCATGAGACATCGACCAGCGCGCAAAAATGGAGGCTCTAGACCCTTCAGAGCCGAGATATCGAAGGTCAAACTTTCAGCCAAAAAAAAAAAATGACAGTGTTACCCCTTATGTTTTTTTTTTTGGCCAAAATTTTGACCTCCTCCGATCTTCTTGAAACTCTGGATTCTGACAGAGGGCCACAAGACATCGACCAGCGCGCAAAAATGGAGGCTCTACACCCTTCCAGAGCCGAGATATCGAAGGTCAAACTTTCAGCCAAAAAAAAAAATGACAGTGTTACCCCTTATGTTTTTTTTTCGGGCTGAAATTTTGACCTTCGATATCTCGGCTCTGGAAGGGTCTAGAGCCTCCATTTTTGCGCGCTGGTCGATGTCTCGTGGCCCTCTGTCAGAATCCAGAGTTTCAAGAAGATCGGAGGGGGTCAAAATTTTGGCCAAAAAAAAAAAAACATAAGGGGTAACACTGTCATTTTTTTTTTTTGGCCGAAATTTTGACCCCCTCCGATCTTCTTGAAACTCTGGATTCTGACAGAGGGCCACGAGACATCGACCAGCGCGCAAAAATGGAGGCTCTAGACCCTTCCAGAGCCGAGATATCGAAGGTCAAACTTTCAGCCAAAAAAAAAAATGACAGTGTTACCCCTTATGTTTTTTTTTTCGGGCTGAAATTTTGACCTTCGATATCTCGGCTCTGGAAGGGTCTAGAGCCTCCATTTTTGCGCGCTGGTCGATGTCTCGTGGCCCTCTGTCAGAATCCAGAGTTTCAAGAAGATCGGAGGGGGTCAAATTTCGGCCAAAAACGACAGTATTACCCCTTATGTTTTTTTTTCAGGTCAAAACTTTGACATCCGATATCTCGGCTCTGGAAGGGTCTAGAGCCTCCATTTTTGCGCGCTGGTCGAAGTCTCGTGGCCCTCTGTCAGAATCCAGAGTTTCAAGAAGATCAGAGGGGGTCAAAATTTCGGCCAAAAACGACAGTGTTACCCCTTATGTTTTTTTTTTTTTCAGGTCAAAACTTTGACATCCGATATCTCGGCTCTGGAAGGGTCTAGAGCCTCCATTTTTGCGCGCTGGTCGAAGTCTCGTGGCCCTCTGTCAGAATCCAGAGTTTCAAGAAGATCGGAGGGGGTCAAAATTTCGGCCAAAAACGACAGTGTTACCCCTTATGTTTTTTTTTCAGGTCAAAACTTTGACATCCGATATCTCGGCTCTGGAAGGGTCTAGAGCCTCCATTTTTGCGCGCTGGTCGAAGTCTCGTGGCCCTCTGTCAGAATCCAGAGTTTCAAGAAGATCGGAGGGGGTCAAAATTTCGGCCAAAAACGACAGTGTTACCCCTTATGTTTTTTTTTTCAGGTCAAAACTTTGACATCCGATATCTCGGCTCTGGAAGGGTCTAGAGCCTCCATTTTTGCGCGCTGGTCGAAGTCTCGTGGCCCTCTGTCAGAATCCAGAGTTTCAAGAAGATCGGAGGGGGTCAAAATTTCGGCCAAAAACGACAGTGTTACCCCTTATGTTTTTTTTCAGGTCAAAACTTTGACATCCGATATCTCGGCTCTGGAAGGGTCTAGAGCCTCCATTTTTGCGCGCTGGTCGAAGTCTCGTGACCCTCTGTCAGAATCCAGAGTTTCAAGAAGATCGGAGGGGGTCAAAATTTCAGCCAAAAACGACAGTGTTACCCCTTATGTTTTTTTTTCAGGTCAAAACTTTGACATCCGATATCTCGGCTCTGGAAGGGTCTAGAACCTCCATTTTTGCGCGCTGGTTGAAGTCTCATGGCCCTCTGTCAGAATCCAGAGTTTCAAGAAGATCGGAGGGGGTCAAAATTTCGGCCAAAAACGACAGTGTTACCCCTTATGTTTTTTTTTCAGGTCAAAACTTTGACATCCGATATCTCGGCTCTGGAAGGGTCTAGAGCCTCCATTTTTGCGCGCTGGTCGAAGTCTCGTGGCCCTCTGTCAGAATCCAGAGTTTCAAGAAGATCGGAGGGGGTCAAAATTTCGGCCAAAAACGACAGTGTTACCCCTTATGTTTTTTTTTTCAGGTCAAAACTTTGACATCCGATATCTCGGCTCTGGAAGGGTCTAGAGCCTCCATTTTTGCGCGCTGGTCGAAGTCTCGTGGCCCTCTGTCAGAATCCAGAGTTTCAAGAAGATCGGAGGGGGTCAAAATTTCGGCCAAAAACGAGAGTGTTACCCCTTATGTTTTTTTTTTCAGGTCAAAACTTTGACATCCGATATCTCGGCTCTGGAAGGGTCTAGAGCCTCCATTTTTGCGTGCTGGTCGAAGTCTCGTGGCCCTCTGTCAGAATCCAGAGTTTCAAGAAGATCGGAGGGGGTCAAAATTTCGGCCAAAAACGACAGTGTTACCCCTTATGTTTTTTTTTCGGGTCAAAATTTTGACATCCGATATCTCGGCTCTGGAAGGGTCTAGAACCTCCATTTTTGCGCGCTGGTTGAAGTCTCATTGCCCTCTGTCAGAATCCAGAGTTTCAAGAAGATCGGAGGGGGTCAAAATTTCGGCCAAAAACGACAGTGTTACCCCTTATGTTTTTTTTTTCAGGTCAAAACTTTGACATCCGATATCTCGGCTCTGGAAGGGTCTAGAGCCTCCATTTTTGCGCGCTGGTCGAAGTCTCGTGGCCCTCTGTCAGAATCCAGAGTTTCAAGAAGATCGGAGGGGGTCAAAATTTCGGCCAAAAACGACAGTGTTACCCCTTATGTTTTTTTTTCAGATCAAAACTTTGACATCCGATATCTCGGCTCTGGAAGGGTCTAGAGCCTCCATTTTTGCGCGCTGGTCGATGTCTCGTGGCCCTCTGTCAGAATCCAGAGTTTCAAGAAGATCGGAGGGGGTCAAAATTTCGGCCAAAAAAAAATGACAGTGTTACCCCTTATGTTTTTTTTTTTTGGCCAAAATTTTGACCCCCTCCGATCTTCTTGAAACTCTGGATTCTGACAGAGGGCCACAAGACATCGACCAGCGCGCAAAAATGGATGCTCTAGACCCTTCCAGAGCCGAGATATCGAAGGTCAAACTTTCAGCCAAAAAAAAAAAATGACAGTGTTACCCCTTATGTTTTTTTTTCGGGCTGAAATTTTGACCGTCGATATCTCGGCTCTGGAAGGGTCTAGAGCCTCCATTTTTGCGCGCTGGTCGATGTCTCGTGGCACTCTGTCAGAATCCAGAGTTTCAAGAAGATCGGAGGGGGTCAAAATTTCGGCCAAAAAAAAAAATGACAGTGTTACCCCTTATGTTTTTTTTTTTTTTGGCCAAAATTTTGACCCCCTCCGATCTTCTTGAAACTCTGGATTCTGACAGAGGGCCACGAGACATCGACCAGCGCGCAAAAATGGAGGCTCTAGACCCTTCCAGAGCCGAGATATCGAAGGTCAAAATTTCAGCCCGAAAAAAAAAACATAAGGGGTAACACTGTCATTTTTTTTTTGGCTGAAAGTTTGACCTTCGATATCTCGGCTCTGGAAGGGTCTAGAGCCTCCATTTTTGCGCGCTGGTCGATGTCTCGTGGCCCTCTGTCAGAATCCAGAGTTTCAAGAAGATCGGAGGGGGTCAAAATTTCGGCCAGAAAAAAAAATGACAGTGTTACCCCTTATGTTTTTTTTTTTTGGCCAAAATTTTGACCCCCTCCGATCTTCTTGAAACTCTGGATTCTGACAGAGGGCCACGAGACTTCGACCAGCGCGCAAAAATGGAGGCTCTAGACCCTTCCAGAGCCGAGATATCGGATGTCAAAGTTTTGACCTGAAAAAAAAAACATAAGGGGTAACACTGTCGTTTTTGGCTGAAATTTTGACCCCCTCCGATCTTCTTGAAACTCTTAATTCTGACAGAGGGCCACGAGACTTCGACCAGCGCGCAAAAATGGAGGCTCTAGACCCTTCCAGAGCCGAGATATCGGATGTCAAAGTTTTGACCTGAAAAAAAACATAAGGGGTAACACTGTCGTTTTTGGCTGAAATTTTGACCCCCTCCGATCTTCTTGAAACTCTGGATTCTGACAGAGGGCCACGAGACTTCGACCAGCGTGCAAAAATGGAGGCTCTAGACCCTTCCAGAGCCGAGATATCGGACGTCAAAGTTTTGATCTGAAAAAAAAAACATAAGGGGTAACACTGTCGTTTTTGGCTGAAATTTTGACCCCCTCCGATCTTCTTGAAACTCTGGATTCTGACAGAGGGCCACGAGACTTCGACCAGCGCGCAAAAATGGAGGCTCTAGACCCTTCCAGAGCCGAGATATCGGATGGCAAAGTTTTGACCTGAAAAAAAAAACATAAGGGGTAACACTGTCGTTTTTGGCCGAAATTTTGACCCCCTCCGATCTTCTTGAAACTCTGGATTCTGACAGAGGGCAATGAGACTTCAACCAGCGCGCAAAAATGGAGGTTCTAGACCCTTCCAGAGCCGAGATATCGGATGTCAAAATTTTGACCCGAAAAAAAAACATAAGGGGTAACACTGTCGTTTTTGGCAGAAATTTTGACCCCCTCCGATCTTCTTGAAACTCTGGATTCTGACAGAGGGCCACGAGACTTCGACCAGCACGCAAAAATGGAGGCTCTAGATCCTTCCAGAGCCGAGATATCGGACGTCAAAGTTTTGACCCGAAAAAAAAAAACATAAGGGGTAACACTGTCGTTTTTGGCCGAAATTTTGACCCCCTCCAATCTTCTTGAAACTCTGGATTCTGACAGAGGGCCATGAGACTTCAACCAGCGTGCAAAAATGGAGGCTCTAGACCCTTCCAGAGCCGAGATATCGGATGTCAAAGTTTTGACCTGAAAAAAAAAACATAAGGGGTAACACTGTCGTTTTTGGCCGAAATTTTGACCCCCTCCGATCTTCTTGAAACTCTGGATTCTGACAGAGGGCCACGAGACTTCGACCAGCGCGCAAAAATGGAGGCTCTAGACCCTTCCAGAGCCGAGATATCGGATGTCAAAGTTTTGACCTGAAAAAAAAAACATAAGGGGTAACACTGTCGTTTTTGGCCGAAATTTTGACCCCCTCCGATCTTCTTGAAACTCTGGATTCTGACAGAGGGCCACGAGACTTCGACCAGCGCGCAAAAATGGAGGCTCTAGACCCTTCCAGAGCCGAGATATCGGATGTCAAAGTTTTGACCTGAAAAAAAAACATAAGGGGTAACACTGTCATTTTTGGCCGAAATTTTGACCCCCTCCGATCTTCTTGAAACTCTGGATTCTGACAGAGGGCCACGAGACTTCGACCAGCGCGCAAAAATGGAGGCTCTAGACCCTTCCAGAGCCGAGATATCGGATGTCAAAGTTTTGACCTGAAAAAAAAACATAAGGGGTAACACTGTCGTTTTTGGCCGAAATTTTGACCCCCTCCGATCTTCTTGAAACTCTTGATTCTGACAGAGGGCCACGAGACTTCGACCAGCGCGCAAAAATGGAGGCTCTAGACCCTTCCAGAGCCGAGATATCGGATGTCAAAGTTTTGACCTGAAAAAAAACATAAGGGGTAACACTGTCGTTTTTGGCTGAAATTTTGACCCCCTCCGATCTTCTTGAAACTCTGGATTCTGACAGAGGGCCACGAGACTTCGACCAGCGTGCAAAAATGGAGGCTCTAGACCCTTCCAGAGCCGAGATATCGGACGTCAAAGTTTTGATCTGAAAAAAAAAACATAAGGGGTAACACTGTCGTTTTTGGCTGAAATTTTGACCCCCTCCGATCTTCTTGAAACTCTGGATTCTGACAGAGGGCCACGAGACTTCGACCAGCGCGCAAAAATGGAGGCTCTAGACCCTTCCAGAGCCGAGATATCGGATGGCAAAGTTTTGACCTGAAAAAAAAAAACATAAGGGGTAACACTGTCGTTTTTGGCCGAAATTTTGACCCCCTCCGATCTTCTTGAAACTCTGGATTCTGACAGAGGGCAATGAGACTTCAACCAGCGCGCAAAAATGGAGGTTCTAGACCCTTCCAGAGCCGAGATATCGGATGTCAAAATTTTGACCCGAAAAAAAAACATAAGGGGTAACACTGTCGTTTTTGGCCGAAATTTTGACCCCCTCCGATCTTCTTGAAACTCTGGATTCTGACAGAGGGCCACGAGACTTCGACCAGCACGCAAAAATGGAGGCTCTAGATCCTTCCAGAGCCGAGATATCGGACGTCAAAGTTTTGACCCGAAAAAAAAAAACATAAGGGGTAACACTGTCGTTTTTGGCCGAAATTTTGACCCCCTCCAATCTTCTTGAAACTCTGGATTCTGACAGAGGGCCATGAGACTTCAACCAGCGTGCAAAAATGGAGGCTCTAGACCCTTCCAGAGCCGAGATATCGGATGTCAAAGTTTTGACCTGAAAAAAAAAACATAAGGGGTAACACTGTCGTTTTTGGCCGAAATTTTGACCCCCTCCGATCTTCTTGAAACTCTGGATTCTGACAGAGGGCCACGAGACTTCGACCAGCGCGCAAAAATGGAGGCTCTAGACCCTTCCAGAGCCGAGATATCGGATGTCAAAGTTTTGACCTGAAAAAAAAAAAACATAAGGGGTAACACTGTCGTTTTTGGCCGAAATTTTGACCCCCTCCGATCTTCTTGAAACTCTGGATTCTGACAGAGGGCCACGAGACTTCGACCAGCGCGCAAAAATGGAGGCTCTAGACCCTTCCAGAGCCGAGATATCGGATGTCAAAGTTTTGACCTGAAAAAAAAACATAAGGGGTAACACTGTCATTTGTGGCCGAAATTTTGACCCCCTCCGATCTTCTTGAAACTCTGGATTCTGACAGAGGGCCACGAGACTTCGACCAGCGCGCTAAAATGGAGGCTCTAGACCCTTCCAGAGCCGAGATATCGGATGTCAAAGTTTTGACCTGAAAAAAAAAACATAAGGGGTAACACTGTCGTTTTTGGCCGAAATTTTGACCCCCTCCGATCTTCTTGAAACTCTGGATTCTGACAGAGGGCCACGAGACTTCGACCAGCGCGCAAAAATGGAGGCTCTAGACCCTTCCAGAGCCGAGATATCGGATGTCAAAGTTTTGACCTGAAAAAAAAAACATAAGGGGTAACACTGTCGTTTTTGGCCGAAATTTTGACCCCCTCCGATCTTCTTGAAACTCTGGATTCTGACAGAGGGCCACGAGACTTCGACCAGCGTGCAAAAATGGAGGCTCTAGACCCTTCCAGAGCCGAGATATCGGATGTCAAAGTTTTGACCTGAAAAGAAACATAAGGGGTAACACTGTCGTTTTTGGCCGAAATTTTGACCCCCTCCGATCTTCTTGAAACTCTGGATTCTGACAGAGGGCAATGAGACTTCAACCAGCGCGCAAAAATGGAGGTTCTAGACCCTTCCAGAGCCGAGATATCGGATGTCAAAATTTTGACCCGAAAAAAAAAAACATAAGGGGTAACACTGTCGTTTTTGGCCGAAATTTTGACCCCCTCCGATCTTCTTAAAACTCTGGATTCTGACAGAGGGCCACGAGACTTCGACCAGCACGCAAAAATGGAGGCTCTAGACCCTTCCAGAGCCGAGATATCGGATGTCAAAGTTTTGACCTGAAAAAAAACATAAGGGGTAACACTGTCGTTTTTGGCCGAAATTTTGACCCACTCCGATCTTCTTGAAACTCTGGATTCTGACAGAGGGCCACGAGACTTCGACCAGCGCGCAAAAATGGAGGCTCTAGACCCTTCCAGAGCCGAGATATCGGATGTCAAAGTTTTGACCTGAAAAAAAAACATAAGGGGTAACACTGTCGTTTTTGGCCGAAATTTTGACCCCCTCCGATCTTCTTGAAACTCTGGATTCTGACAGAGGGCCACGAGACTTCGACCAGCGTGCAAAAATGGAGGCTCTAGGCCCTTCCAGAGCCGAGATATCGGATGTCAAAGTTTTGACCTGAAAAAAAAAACATAAGGGGTAACACTGTCGTTTTTGGCCGAAATTTTGACCCCCTCCGATCTTCTTGAAACTCTGGATTCTGACAGAGGGCCACGAGACTTCGACCAGCGCGCAAAAATGGAGGCTCTAGACCCTTCCAGAGCCGAGATATCGGATGTCAAATTTTGACCTGAAAAAAAAAACATTAGGGATAACACTGTCGTTTTTGGCCGAAATTTTGACCCCCTCCGATCTTCTTGAAACTCTGGATTCTGACAGAGGGCCACGAGACTTCGACCAGCGTGCAAAAATGGAGGCTCTAGACCCTTCCAGAGCCGAGATATCGGATGTCAAAGTTTTGACCTGAAAAAAAAACATAAGGGGTAACACTGTCGTTTTTGGCCGAAATTTTGACCCCCTCCGATCATCTTGAAACTCTTGATTCTGACAGAGGGCCACGAGACTTCGACCAGCGTGCAAAAATGGAGGCTCTAGACCCTTCCAGAGCCGAGATATCGGATGTCAAAGTTTTGACCTGAAAAAAAAAAACATAAGGGGTAACACTGTCGTTTTTGGCCGAAATTTTGACCCCCTCCGATCTTCTTGAAACTCTGGATTCTGACAGAGGGCCACGAGACTTCGACCAGCGCGCAAAAATGGAGGCTCTAGACCCTTCCAGAGCCGAGATATCGGATGTCAAAGTTTTGACCTGAAAAAAAAACATAAGGGGTAACACTGTCGTTTTTGGCCGAAATTTTGACCCCCTCCGATCTTCATGAAACTCTGGATTCTGACAGAGGGCCACGAGACTTCGACCAGCGCGCAAAAATGGAGGCTCTAGACCCTTCCAGAGCCGAGATATCGGATGTCAAAGTTTTGACCTGAAAAAAAAAACATAAGGGGTAACACTGTCGTTTTTGGCAGAAATTTTGACCCCCTCCGATCTTCTTGAAACTCTGGATTCTGACAGAGGGCCACGAGACTTCGACCAGCGCGCAAAAATGGAGGCTCTAGACCCTTCCAGAGCCGAGATATCGGATGTCAAAGTTTTGACCTGAAAAAAAAACATAAGGGGTAACACTGTCGTTTTTGGCCGAAATTTTGACCCCCTCCAATCTTCTTGAAACTCTTGATTCTGACAGAGGGCCACGAGACTTCGACCAGCGCGCAAAAATGGAGGCTCTAGACCCTTCCAGAGCCGAGATATTGGATGTCAAAGTTTTGACCTGAAAAAAAACATAAGGGGTAACACTGTCGTTTTTGGCTGAAATTTTGACCCCCTCCGATCTTCTTGAAACTCTGGATTCTGACAGAGGGCCACGAGACTTCGACCAGCGCGCAAAAATGGAGGCTCTAGACCCTTCCAGAGCCGAGATATCGGATGTCAAAGTTTTGATCTGAAAAAAAAAAACATAAGGGGTAACACTGTCGTTTTTGGCTGAAATTTTGACCCCCTCCGATCTTCTTGAAACTCTGGATTCTGACAGAGGGCCACGAGACTTCGACCAGCGCGCAAAAATGGAGGCTCTAGACCCTTCCAGAGCCGAGATATCGGATGTCAAAGTTTTGACCTGAAAAAAAAAACATAAGGGGTAACACTGTCGTTTTTGGCCGAAATTTTGACCCCCTCCGATCTTCTTGAAACTCTGGATTCTGACAGAGGGCAATGAGACTTCAACCAGCGCGCAAAAATGGAGGTTCTAGACCCTTCCAGAGCCGAGATATCGGATGTCAAAATTTTGACCCGAAAAAAAAACATAAGGGGTAACACTGTCGTTTTTGGCCGAAATTTTGACCCCCTCCGATCTTCTTGAAACTCTGGATTCTGACAGAGGGCCACGAGACTTCGACCAGCACGCAAAAATGGAGGCTCTAGACCCTTACAGAGCCGAGATATTGGACGTCAAAGTTTTGACCCGAAAAAAAAACATAAGGGGTAACACTGTCGTTTTTGGCCGAAATTTTGACCCCCTCCGATCTTCTTGAAACTCTGGATTCTGACAGAGGGCCACGAGACTTCGACCAGCGCGCAAAAATGGAGGCTCTAGACCCTTCCAGAGCCGAGATATCGGATGTCAAAGTTTTGACCTGAAAAAAAAACATAAGGGGTAACACTGTCGTTTTTGGCCGAAATTTTGACCCCCTCCGATCTTCTTGAAACTCTGGATTCTGACAGAGGGCCACGAGACTTCGACCAGCGCGCAAAAATGGAGGCTCTAGACCCTTCCAGAGCCGAGATATCGGATGTCAAAGTTTTGACCTGAAAAAAGACATAAGGGGTAACACTGTCGTTTTTGGCCGAAATTTTGACCCCCTCCGATCTTCTTGAAACTCTGGATTCTGACAGAGGGCCATGAGACTTCAACCAGCGCGCAAAAATGGAGGTTCTAGACCCTTCCAGAGCCGAGATATCGGATGTCAAAGTTTTGACCTGAAAAAAAAAAACATAAGGGGTAACACTGTCATTTTTGGCTGAAATTTTGACCCCCTCCGATCTTCTTGAAACTCTGGATTCTGACAGAGGGTCACGAGACTTCGACCAGCGCGCAAAAATGGAGGCTCTAGACCCTTCCAGAGCCGAGATATCGGATGTCAAAGTTTTGACCTGAAAAAAAAACATAAGGGGTAACACTGTCGTTTTTGGCCGAAATTTTGACCCCCTCCGATCTTCTTGAAACTCTGGATTCTGACAGAGGGCCACGAGACTTCGACCAGCGCGCAAAAATGGAGGCTCTAGACCCTTCCAGAGCCGAGATATCGGATGTCAAAGTTTTGACCTGAAAAAAAAAAACATAAGGGGTAACACTGTCGTTTTTGGCCGAAATTTTGACCCCCTCCGATCTTCTTGAAACTCTGGATTCTGACAGAGGGCCACGAGACTTCGACCAGCGCGCAAAAATGGAGGCTCTAGACCCTTCCAGAGCCGAGATATCGGATGTCAAAGTTTTGACCTGAAAAAAAACATAAGGGGTAACACTGTCGTTTTTGGCCGAAATTTTGACCCCCTCCGATCTTCTTGAAACTCTGGATTCTGACAGAGGGCCACGAGACTTAGACCAGCGCGCAAAAATGGAGGCTCTAGACCCTTCCAGAGCCGAGATATCGGATGTCAAAGTTTTGACCTGAAAAAAAAAAACATAAGGGGTAACACTGTCATTTTTGGCCGAAATTTTGACCCCCTCTGATCTTCTTGAAACTCTGGATTCTGACAGAGGGCCACGAGACTTCGACCAGCGCGCAAAAATGGAGGCTCTAGACCCTTCCAGAGCCGAGATATCGGATGTCAAAGTTTTGACCTGAAAAAAAAACATAAGGGGTAACACTGTCGTTTTTGGCCGAAATTTTGACCCCCTCCGATCTTCTTGAAACTCTGGATTCTGACAGAGGGCCATGAGACTTCAACCAGCGTGCAAAAATGGAGGCTCTAGACCCTTCCAGAGCCGAGATATCGGATGTCAAAGTTTTGACCTGAAAAAAAAAAAAACATAAGGGGTAACACTGTCATTTTTGGCCGAAATTTTGACCCCCTCCGATCTTCTTGAAACTCTGGATTCTGACAGAGGGCCACGAGACTTCGACCAGCGCGCAAAAATGGAGGCTCTAGACCCTTCCAGAGCCGAGATATCGGATGTCAAAGTTTTGACCTGAAAAAAAAAACATAAGGGGTAACACTGTCGTTTTTGGCCGAAATTTTGACCCCCTCCGATCTTCTTGAAACTCTGGATTCTGACAGAGGGCCACGAGACTTCGACCAGCGCGCAAAAATGGAGGCTCTAGACCCTTCCAGAGCCGAGATATCGGATGTCAAAGTTTTGACCTGAAAAAAAAACATAAGGGGTAACACTGTCATTTTTGGCCGAAATTTTGACCCCCTCCGATCTTCTTGAAACTCTGGATTCTGACAGAGGGCCACGAGACTTCGACCAGCGCGCTAAAATGGAGGCTCTAGACCCTTCTAGAGCCGAGATATCGGATGTCAAAGTTTTGACCTGAAAAAAAAACATAAGGGGTAACACTGTCGTTTTTGGCCGAAATTTTGACCCCCTCCGATCTTCTTGAAACTCTGGATTCTGACAGAGGGCCACGAGACTTCGACCAGCACGCAAAAATGGAGGCTCTAGACCCTTCCAGAGCCGAGATATCGGACGTCAAAGTTTTGACCCCCAAAAAAAAACATAAGGGGTAACACTGTCGTTTTTGGCCGAAATTTTGACCCCCTCCGATCTTCTTGAAACTCTGGATTCTGACAGAGGGCCACGAGACTTCGACCAGCGCGCAAAAATGGAGGTTCTAGACCCTTCCAGAGCCGAGATATCGGATGTCAAAGTTTTGACCTGAAAAAAAACATAAGGGGTAACACTGTCGTTTTTGGCCGAAATTTTGACCCCCTCCGATCTTCTTGAAACTCTGGATTCTGACAGAGGGCCACGAGACTTCGACCAGCGTCCAAAAATGGAGGCTCTAGACCCTTCCAGAGCCGAGATATCGGATGTCAAAGTTTTGACCTGAAAAAAAAAAACATAAGGGGTAACACTGTCGTTTTTGGCCGAAATTTTGACCCCCTCCGATCTTCTTGAAACTCTGGATTCTGACAGAGGGCGACGAGACTTCGACCAGCGCGCAAAAATGGAGGCTCTAGACCCTTCCAGAGCCGAGATATCGGATGTCAACGTTTTGACCTGAAAAAAAACATAAGGGGTAACACTGTCGTTTTTGGCCGAAATTTGGACCCCCTCCGATCTTCTTGAAACTCTGGATTCTGACAGAGGGCCACGAGACTTCGACCAGCGTGCAAAAATGGAGGCTCTAGACCCTTCCAGAGCCGAGATATCGGATGTCAAAGTTTTGACCTGAAAAAAAAAACATAAGGGGTAACACTGTCGTTTTTGGCCGAAATTTTGACCCCCTCCGATCTTTTTGAAACTCTGGATTCTGACAGAGGGCCACGAGACTTCGACCAGCGCGCAAAAATGGGGGCTCTAGACCCTTCCAGAGCCGAGATATCGGATGTCAAAGTTTTGACCTGAAAAAAAAACATAAGGGGTAACACTGTCGTTTTTGGCCGAAATTTTGACCCCCTCCGATCTTCTTGAAACTCTGGATTCTGACAGAGGGCCACGAGACTTCGACCAGCGCGCAAAAATGGAGGCTCTAGACCCTTCCAGAGCCGAGATATCGAAGGTCAAACTTTCAGCCAAAAAAAAATGACAGTGTTACCCCTTATGTTTTTTTTTTTGGCCAAAATTTTGACCCCCTCCGATCTTCTTGAAACTCTGGATTCTGACAGAGGGCCACGAGACATCGACCAGCGCGCAAAAATGGAGGCTCTAGACCCTTCCAGAGCCGAGTTATCGAAGGTCAAACTTTCATTCAAAAAAAAAATGACAGTGTTACCCCTTATGTTTTTTTTTCGGGCTGAAATTTTGACCTTCGATATCTCGGCTCAGGAAGGGTCTAGAGCCTCCATTTTTGCGCGCTGGTCGATGTCTCGTGGCCCTCTGTCAGAATCCAGAGTTTCAAGAAGATCGGAGAGGGTCAAAATTTTGGCCAAAAAAAAAACATAAGGGGTAACACTGTCATTTTTTTTTTTTGGCCGAATTTTTGACCCCCTCCGATCTTCTTTAAACTCTGGATTCTGACAGAGGGCCACGAGACATCGACCAGCGCGCAAAAATGGAGGCTCTAGACCCTTCCAGAGCCGAGATATCGAAGGTCAAAATTTCAGCCCGAAAAAAAAACATAAGGGGTAACACTGTCATTTTTTTTTTTTGCCGAAAGTTTGACCTTCGATATCTGGGCTCTGGAAGGGTCTAGAACCTCCATTTTTGCGCGCTGGTCAATGTCTCGTGGCCCTCTGTCAGAATCCAGAGTTTCAAGAAGATCAGAGGGGGTCAAAATTTCGGCCAAAAAAAAATGACAGTGTTACCCCTTATGTTTTTTTTTTTTTGGCCAAAATTTTGACCCCCTCCGATCTTCTAGAAACTCTGGATTCTGACAGAGGGCCACGAGACATCGACCAGCGCGCAAAAATGGAGGCTCTAGACCCTTCCAGAGCCGAGATATAGAAGGTCAAACTTTCAGGCAAAAAAAAAAAAATGACAGTGTTACCCCTTATGTTTTTTTTCGGGCTGAAATTTTGACCTTCGATATCTCGGCTCTGGAAGGGTCTAGAGCCTCCATTTTTGCGCGCTGGTCGATGTCTCGTGGCCCTCTGTCAGAATCCAGAGTTTCAAGAAGATCGGAGGGGGTCAAAATTTTGGCCAAAAAAAAAAACATAAGGGGTAACACTGTCATTTTTTTTTTTTGGCCGAAATTTTGACCCCCTCCGATCTTCTTGAAACTCTGGATTCTGACAGAGGGCCACGAGACATCGACCAGTGCGCAAAAATGGAGGCTCTAGACCCTTCCAGAGCCGACATATCGAAGGTCAAACTTTCAGCCAAAAAAAAAAATGACAGTGTTACCCCTTATGTTTTTTTTTTTGGCCAAAATTTTGACCCCCTCCGATCTTCTTGAAACTCTGGATTCTGACAGAAGGCCATGAGACATCGACCAGCGCGCAAAAATGGAGGCTCTAGACCCTTCCAGAGCCGAGATATCGAAGGTCAAACTTTCAGCCAAAAAAAAAAAAAATGACAGTGTTACCCCTTATGTTTTTTTTTTGGCCAAAATTTTGACCCCCTCCGATCTTCTTGAAACTCTGGATTCTGACAGAGGGCCACAAGACATCGACCAGCGCGCAAAAATGGAGGCTCTAGACCCTTCCAGAGCCGAGATATCGAAGGTCAAACTTTCAGCCAAAAAAAAAAATGACAGTGTTACCCCTTATGTTTTTTTTTTTCGGGCTGAAATTTTGACCTTCGATATCTCGGCTCTGGAAGGGTCTAGAGCCTCCATTTTTGCGCGCTGGTCGATGTCTCGTGGCCCTCTGTCAGAATCCAGAGTTTCAAGAAGATCGGAGGGGGTCAAAATTTTGGCCAAAAAAAAAAAAAACATAAGGGGTAACACTGTCATTTTTTTTTTTGGCCGAAATTTTGACCCCCTCCGATCTTCTTGAAACTCTGGATTCTGACAGAGGGCCACGAGACATCGACCAGCGCGCAAAAATGGAGGCTCTAGACCCTTCCAAAGCCGAGATATCGAAGGTCAAACTTTCAGCCCAAAAAAAAAATGACAGTGTTACCCCTTATGTTTTTTTTTCGGGCTGAAATTTTGACCTTCGATATCTCGGCTCTGGAAGGGTCTAGAGCCTCCATTTTTGCGCGCTGGTCGATGTCTCATGGCCCTCTGTCAGAATCCAGAGTTTCAAGAAGATCGGAGGGGGTCAAAATTTCGGCCAAAAAAAAAAATGACAGTGTTACCCCTTATGTTTTTTTTTTTTGGCCAAAATTTTGACCCCCTCCGATCTTCTTGAAACTCTGGATTCTGACAGAGGGCCACGAGACATCGACCAGCGCGCAAAAATGGAGGCTCTAGACCCTTCCAGAGCCGAGATATCGAAGGTCAAAATTTCAGCCCGAAAAAAAAACATAAGGGGTAACACTATCATTTTTTTTTTTTGGCTGAAAGTTTGACCTTCTATATCTCGGCTCTGGAAGGGTCTAGAGCCTCCATTTTTGCGCGCTGGTCGATGTCTCGTGGCCCTCTGTCAGAATCCAGAGTTTCTAGAAGATCGGAGGGGGTCAAAATTTTGGCCAAAAAAAAAAACATAAGGGGTAACACTGTCATTTTTTTTTGGCCGAAATTTTGACCCCCTCTGATGTTCTTGAAACTCTGGATTCTGACAGAGGGCCACGAGACATCGACCAGCGCGCAAAAATGGAGGTTCTAGACCCTTCCAGAGCCCAGATATCGAAGGTCAAACTTTCGGCAAAAAAAAAAAATGACAGTGTTACCCCTTATGTTTTTTTTTCGGGCTGAAATTTTGACCTTCGATATCTCGGCTCTGGAAGGGTCTAGAGCCTCCATTTTTGCGCGCTGGTCGATGTCTCGTGGCCCTCTGTCAGAATCCAGAGTTTAAAGAAGATCGGAGGGGGTCAAAATTTTGGCCAAAAAAAAAAACATAAGGGGTAACACTGTCATTTTTTTTTTTTGGCCGAAATTTTGACCCCCTCCGATCTTCTTGAAACTCTGGATTCTGACAGAGGGCCACGAGACATCGACCAGCGCGCAAAAATGGAGGCTCTAGACCCTTCCAGAGCCGAGATATCGAAGGTCAAACTTTCAGCAAAAAAAAAAAAATGACAGTGTTACCCCTTATGTTTTTTTTTTCGGGCTGAAATTTTGACCTTCGATATCTCGGCTCTGGAAGGGTCTAGAGCCTCCATTTTTGCGCGCTGGTCGATGTCTCGTGGCCCTCTGTCAGAATCCAGAGTTTCTAGAAGATCGGAGGGGGTCAAAATTTTGGCCCAAAAAAAAAAACATAAGGGGTAACACTGTCGTTTTTGGCCGAAATTTTGACCCCCTCCGATCTTCTTGAAACTCTGGATTCTGACAGAGGGCCATGAGACTTCAACCAGCGCGCAAAAATGGAGGTTCTAGACCCTTCCAGAGCCGAGATATCGGATGTCAAAGTTTTGACCTGAAAAAAAAACATAAGGGGTAACACTGTCGTTTTTGGCTGAAATTTTGACCCCCTCCGATCTTCTTGAAACTCTGGATTCTGACAGAGGGTCACGAGACTTCGACCAGCGCGCAAAAATGGAGGCTCTAGACCCTTCCAGAGCCGAGATATCGGATGTCAAAGTTTTGACCTGAAAAAAAAAACATAAGGGGTAACACTGTCGTTTTTGGCCGAAATTTTGACCCCCTCCGATCTTCTTGAAACTCTGGATTCTGACAGAGGGCCACGAGACTTCGACCAGCGCGCAAAAATGGAGGCTCTAGACCCTTCCAGAGCCGAGATATCGGATGTCAAAGTTTTGACCTGAAAAAAAAAAACATAAGGGGTAACACTGTCGTTTTTGGCCGAAATTTTGACCCCCTCCGATCTTCTTGAAACTCTGGATTCTGACAGAGGGCCACGAGACTTCGACCAGCGCGCAAAAATGGAGGCTCTAGACCCTTCCAGAGCCGAGATATCGGATGTCAAAGTTTTGACCTGAAAAAAAAAACATAAGGGGTAACACTGTCGTTTTTGGCCGAAATTTTGACCCCCTCCGATCTTCTTGAAACTCTGGATTCTGACAGAGGGCCACGAGACTTCGACCAGCGCGCAAAAATGGAGGCTCTAGACCCTTCCAGAGCCGAGATATCGGATGTCAAAGTTTTGACCTGAAAAAAAAAAAAAACATAAGGGGTAACACTGTCGTTTTTGGCCGAAATTTTGACCCCCTCTGATCTTCTTGAAACTCTGGATTCTGACAGAGGGCCACGAGACTTCGACCAGCGCGCAAAAATGGAGGCTCTAGACCCTTCCAGAGCCGAGATATCGGATGTCAAAGTTTTGACCTGAAAAAAAAACATAAGGGGTAACACTGTCGTTTTTGGCCGAAATTTTGACCCCCTCCGATCTTCTTGAAACTCTGGATTCTGACAGAGGGCCATGAGACTTCAACCAGCGTGCAAAAATGGAGGCTCTAGACCCTTCCAGAGCCGAGATATCGGATGTCAAAGTTTTGACCTGAAAAAAAAACATAAGGGGTAACACTGTCGTTTTTGGCCGAAATTTTGACCCCCTCCGATCTTCTTGAAACTCTGGATTCTGACAGAGGGCCACGAGACTTCGACCAGCGCGCAAAAATTGAGGCTCTAGACCCTTCCAGAGCCGAGATATCGGATGTCAAAATTTTGACCTGAAAAAAAAAACATAAGGGGTAACACTGTCGTTTTTGGCCGAAATTTTGACCCCCTCCGATCTTCTTAAAACTCTGGATTCTGACAGAGGGCCACGAGACTTCGACCAGCGCGCAAAAATGGAGGCTCTAGACCCTTCCAGAGCCGAGATATCGGATGTCAAAGTTTTGACCTGAAAAAAAAACATAAGGGGTAACACTGTCGTTTTTGGCCGAAATTTTGACCCCCTCCGATCTTCTTGAAACTCTGGATTCTGACAGAGGGCCACGAGACTTCGACCAGCACGCAAAAATGGAGGCTCTAGACCCTTCCAGAGCCGAGATATCGGACGTCAAAGTTTTGACCCCCCAAAAAAACATAAGGGGTAACACTGTCGTTTTTGGCCGAAATTTTGACCCCCTCCGATCTTCTTGAAACTCTGGATTCTGACAGAGGGCCACGAGACTTCGACCAGCGCGCAAAAATGGAGGTTCTAGACCCTTCCAGAGCCGAGATATCGGATGTCAAAGTTTTGACCTGAAAAAAAACATAAGGGGTAACACTGTCGTTTTTGGCCGAAATTTTGACCCCCTCCGATCTTCTTGAAACTCTGGATTCTGATAGAGGGCCACGAGACTTCGACCAGCGTCCAAAAATGGAGGCTCTAGACCCTTCCAGAGCCGAGATATCGGATGTCAAAGTTTTGACCTGAAAAAAAAAACATAAGGGGTAACACTGTCGTTTTTGGCCGAAATTTTGACCCCCTCCGATCTTCTTGAAACTCTGGATTCTGACAGAGGGCGACGAGACTTCGACCAGCGCGCAAAAATGGAGGCTCTAGACCCTTCCAGAGCCGAGATATCGGATGTCAAAGTTTTGACCTGAAAAAAAACATAAGGGGTAACACTGTCGTTTTTGGCCGAAATTTTGACCCCCTCCGATCTTCTTGAAACTCTGGATTCTGACAGAGGGCCACGAGACTTCGACCAGCGTGCAAAAATGGAGGCTCTAGACCCTTCCAGAGCCGAGATATCGGATGTCAAAGTTTTGACCTGAAAAAAAAACATAAGGGGTAACACTGTCGTTTTTGGCCGAAATTTTGACCCCCTCCGATCTTTTTGAAACTCTGGATTCTGAAAGAGGGCCACGAGACTTCGACCAGCGCGCAAAAATGGGGGCTCTAGACCCTTCCAGAGCCGAGATATCGGATGTCAAAGTTTTGACCTGAAAAAAAAACATAAGGGGTAACACTGTCGTTTTTGGCCGAAATTTTGACCCCCTCCGATCTTCTTGAAACTCTGGATTCTGACAGAGGGCCACGAGACTTCGACCAGCGCGCAAAAATGGAGGCTCTAGACCCTTCCAGAGCCGAGATATCGAAGGTCAAACTTTCAGCCAAAAAAAAAATGACAGTGTTACCCCTTATGTTTTTTTTTTTGGCCAAAATTTTGACCCCCTCCGATCTTCTTGAAACTCTGGATTCTGACAGAGGGCCACGAGACATCGACCAGCGCGCAAAAATGGAGGCTCTAGACCCTTCCAGAGCCGAGATATCGAAGGTCAAACTTTCATTCAAAAAAAAAAATGACAGTGTTACCCCTTATGTTTTTTTTTCGGGCTGAAATTTTGACCTTCGATATCTCGGCTCTGGAAGGGTCTAGAGCCTCCATTTTTGCGCGCTGGTCGATGTCTCGTGGCCCTCTGTCAGAATCCAGAGTTTCAAGAAGATCGGAGGGGTTCAAAATTTTGGCCAAAAAAAAAACATAAGGGGTAACACTGTCATTTTTTTTTTTTGGCCGAAATTTTGACCCCCTCCGATCTTCTTTAAACTCTGGATTCTGACAGAGGGCCACGAGACATCGACCAGCGCGCAAAAATGGAGGCTCTAGACCCTTCCAGAGCCGAGATATCGAAGGTCAAAATTTCAGCCCGAAAAAAAAACATAAGGGGTAACACTGTCATTTTTTTTTTTTGCCGAAAGTTTGACCTTCGATATCTGGGCTCTGGAAGGGTCTAGAACCTCCATTTTTGCGCGCTGGTCGATGTCTCGTGGCCCTCTGTCAGAATCCAGAGTTTCAAGAAGATCAGAGGGGGTCAAAATTTCGGCCAAAAAAAAATGACAGTGTTACCCCTTATGTTTTTTTTTTTGGCCAAAATTTTGACCCCCTCCGATCTTCTAGAAACTCTGGATTCTGACAGAGGGCCACGAGACATCGACCAGCGCGCAAAAATGGAGGCTCTAGACCCTTCCAGAGCCGAGATATAGAAGGTCAAACTTTCAGGCAAAAAAAAAAAAATGACAGTGTTACCCCTTATGTTTTTTTTCGGGCTGAAATTTTGACCTTCGATATCTCGGCTCTGGAAGGGTCTAGAGCCTCCATTTTTGCGCGCTGGTCGATGTCTCGTGGCCCTCTGTCAGAATCCAGAGTTTCAAGAAGATCGGAGGGGGTCAAAATTTTGGCAAAAAAAAACATAAGGGGTAACACTGTCATTTTTTTTTTTTGGCCGAAATTTTGACCCCCTCCGATCTTCTTGAAACTCTGGATTCTGACAGAGGGCCACGAGACATCGACCAGTGCGCAAAAATGGAGGCTCTAGACCCTTCCAGAGCCGACATATCGAAGGTCAAACTTTCAGCCAAAAAAAAAAATGACAGTGTTACCCCTTATGTTTTTTTTTTGGCCAAAATTTTGACCCCCTCCGATCTTCTTGAAACTCTGGATTCTGACAGAAGGCCATGAGACATCGACCAGCGCGCAAAAATGGAGGCTCTAGACCCTTCCAGAGCCGAGATATCGAAGGTCAAACTTTCATTCAAAAAAAAAAAATGACAGTGTTACCCCTTATGTTTTTTTTTCGGGCTGAAATTTTGACCTTCGATATCTCGGCTCTGGAAGGGTCTAGAGCCTCCATTTTTGCGCGCTGGTCGATGTCTCGTGGCCCTCTGTCAGAATCCAGAGTTTCAAGAAGATCGGAGGGGGTCAAAATTTTGGCCAAAAAAAAAACATAAGGGGTAACACTGTCATTTTTTTTTTTGGCCGAAATTTTGACCCCCTCCGATCTTCTTGAAACTCTGGATTCTGACAGAGGGCCACGAGACTTCGACCAGCGCGCAAAAATGGAGGCTCTAGACCCTTCCAGAGCCGAGATATCGGATGTCAAAGTTTTGACCTGAAAAAAAAAACATAAGGGGTAACACTGTCGTTTTTGGCCGAAATTTTGGTCCCCTCCGATCTTCTTGAAACTCTGGATTCTGACAGAGGGCCACGAGACTTCGACCAGCGCGCAAAAATGGAGGCTCTAGACCCTTCCAGAGCCGAGATATCGGATGTCAAAGTTTTGACCTGAAAAAAAAAAAACATAAGGGGTAACACTGTCGTTTTTGGCCGAAATTTTGACCCCCTCTGATCTTCTTGAAACTCTGGATTCTGACAGAGGGCCACGAGACTTCGACCAGCGCGCAAAAATGGAGGCTCTAGACCCTTCCAGAGCCGAGATATCGGATGTCAAAGTTTTGACCTGAAAAAAAAACATAAGGGGTAACACTGTCGTTTTTGGCCGAAATTTTGACCCCCTCCGATCTTCTTGAAACTCTGGATTCTGACAGAGGGCCATGAGACTTCAACCAGCGTGCAAAAATGGAGGCTCTAGACCCTTCCAGAGCCGAGATATCGGATGTCAAAGTTTTGACCTGAAAAAAAAACATAAGGGGTAACACTGTCGTTTTTGGCCGAAATTTTGACCCCCTCCGATCTTCTTGAAACTCTGGATTCTGACAGAGGGCCACGAGACTTCGACCAGCGCGCAAAAATTGAGGCTCTAGACCCTTCCAGAGCCGAGATATCGGATGTCAAAATTTTGACCTGAAAAAAAAAACATAAGGGGTAACACTGTCGTTTTTGGCCGAAATTTTGACCCCCTCCGATCTTCTTAAAACTCTGGATTCTGACAGAGGGCCACGAGACTTCGACCAGCGCGCAAAAATGGAGGCTCTAGACCCTTCCAGAGCCGAGATATCGGATGTCAAAGTTTTGACCTGAAAAAAAAACATAAGGGGTAACACTGTCATTTTTGGCCGAAATTTTGACCCCCTCCGATCTTCTTGAAACTCTGGATTCTGACAGAGGGTCACGAAACTTCGACCAGCGCGCAAAAATGGAGGCTCTAGACCCTTCCAGAGCCGAGATATCGGATGTCAAAGTTTTGACCTGAAAAAAAAACATAAGGGGTAACACTGTCGTTTTTGGCCGAAATTTTGACCCCCTCCGATCTTCTTGAAACTCTGGATTCTGACAGAGGGCCACGAGACTTCGACCAGCACGCAAAAATGGAGGCTCTAGACCCTTCCAGAGCCGAGATATCGGACGTCAAAGTTTTGACCCCCAAAAAAAACATAAGGGGTAACACTGTCGTTTTTGGCCGAAATTTTGACCCCCTCCGATCTTCTTGAAACTCTGGATTCTGACAGAGGGCCACGAGACTTCGACCAGCGCGCAAAAATGGAGGTTCTAGACCCTTCCAGAGCCGAGATATCGGATGTCAAAGTTTTAACCTGAAAAAAAACATAAGGGGTAACACTGTCGTTTTTGGCCGAAATTTTGACCCCCTCCGATCTTCTTGAAACTCTGGATTCTGATAGAGGGCCACGAGACTTCGACCAGCGTCCAAAAATGGAGGCTCTAGACCCTTCCAGAGCCGAGATATCGGATGTCAAAGTTTTGACCTGAAAAAAAAAACATAAGGGGTAACACTGTCGTTTTTGGCCGAAATTTTGACCCCCTCCGATCTTCTTGAAACTCTGGATTCTGACAGAGGGCGACGAGACTTCGACCAGCGCGCAAAAATTTAGGCTCTAGACCCTTCCAGAGCCGAGATATCGGATGTCAAAGTTTTGACCTGAAAAAAAACATAAGGGGTAACACTGTCGTTTTTGGCCGAAATTTTGACCCCCTCCGATCTTCTTGAAACTCTGGATTCTGACAGAGGGCCACGAGACTTCGACCAGCGTGCAAAAATGGAGGCTCTAGACCCTTCCAGAGCCGAGATATCGGATGTCAAAGTTTTGACCTGAAAAAAAAAACATAAGGGGTAACACTGTCGTTTTTGGCCGAAATTTTGACCCCCTCCGATCTTTTTGAAACTCTGGATTCTGAAAGAGGGCCACGAGACTTCGACCAGCGCGCAAAAATGGGGGCTCTAGACCCTTCCAGAGCCGAGATATCGGATGTCAAAGTTTTGACCTGAAAAAAAAACATAAGGGGTAACACTGTCGTTTTTGGCCGAAATTTTGACCCCCTCCGATCTTCTTGAAACTCTGGATTCTGACAGAGGGCCACGAGACTTCGACCAGCGCGCAAAAATGGAGGCTCTAGACCCTTCCAGAGCCGAGATATCGAAGGTCAAACTTTCAGCCAAAAAAAAAAATGACAGTGTTACCCCTTATGTTTTTTTTTTTGGCCAAAATTTTGACCCCCTCCGATCTTCTTGAAACTCTGGATTCTGACAGAGGGCCACGAGACATCGACCAGCGCGCAAAAATGGAGGCTCTAGACCCTTCCAGAGCCGAGATGTCGAAGGTCAAACTTTCATTCAAAAAAAAAAATGACAGTGTTACCCCTTATGTTTTTTTTTCGGGCTGAAATTTTGACCTTCGATATCTCGGCTCTGGAAGGGTCTAGAGCCTCCATTTTTGCGCGCTGGTCGATGTCTCGTGGCCCTCTGTCAGAATCCAGAGTTTCAAGAAGATCGGAGGGGGTCAAAATTTATGCCAAAAAAAAAACATAAGGGGTAACACTGTCATTTTTTTTTTTTGGCCGAAATTTTGACCCCCTCCGATCTTCTTTAAACTCTGGATTCTGACAGAGGGCCACGAGACATCGACCAGCGCGCAAAAATGGAGGCTCTAGACCCTTCCAGAGCCGAGATATCGAAGGTCAAAATTTCAGCCCGAAAAAAAAACATAAGGGGTAACACTGTCATTTTTTTTTTTTGCCGAAAGTTTGACCTTCGATATCTGGGCTCTGGAAGGGTCTAGAACCTCCATTTTTGCGCGCTGGTCGATGTCTCGTGGCCCTCTGTCAGAATCCAGAGTTTCAAGAAGATCAGAGGGGGTCAAAATTTCGGCCAAAAAAAAATGACAGTGTTACCCCTTATGTTTTTTTTTTTGGCCAAAATTTTGACCCCCTCCGATCTTCTAGAGACTCTGGATTCTGACAGAGGGCCACGAGACATCGACCAGCGCGCAAAAATGGAGGCTCTAGACCCTTCCAGAGCCGAGATATAGAAGGTCAAACTTTCAGGCAAAAAAAAAAAAAAATGACAGTGTTACCCCTTATGTTTTTTTTCGGGCTGAAATTTTGACCTGCGATATCTCGGCTCTGGAAGGGTCTAGAGCCTCCATTTTTGCGCGCTGGTCGATGTCTCGTGGCCCTCTGTCAGAATCCAGAGTTTCAAGAAGATCGGAGGGGGTCAAAATTTTGGCAAAAAAAAACATAAGGAGTAACACTGTCATTTTTTTTTTTGGCCGAAATTTTGACCCCCTCCGATCTTCTTGAAACTCTGGATTCTGACAGAGGGCCACGAGACATCGACCAGTGCGCAAAAATGGAGGCTCTAGACCCTTCCAGAGCCGACATATCGAAGGTCAAACTTTCAGCCAAAAAAAAAAATGACAGTGTTACCCCTTATGTTTTTTTTTTTGGCCAAAATTTTGACCCCCTCCGATCTTCTTGAAACTCTGGATTCTGACAGAAGGCCATGAGACATCGACCAGCGCGCAAAAATGGAGGCTCTAGACCCTTCCAGAGCCGAGATATCGAAGGTCAAACTTTCAGCCAAAAAAAAAAAATGACAGTGTTACCCCTTATGTTTTTTTTTTGGCCAAAATTTTGACCCCCTCCGATCTTCTTGAAACTCTGGATTCTGACAGAGGGCCACAAGACATCGACCAGCGCGCAAAAATGGAGGCTCTAGACCCTTCCAGAGCCGAGATATCGAAGGTCAAACTTTCAGCCAAAAAAAAAAATGACAGTGTTACCCCTTATGTTTTTTTTTTCGGGCTGAAATTTTGACCTTCGATATCTCGGCTCTGGAAGGGTCTAGAGCCTCCATTTTTGCGCACTGGTCGATGTCTCGTGGCCCTCTGTCAGAATCCAGAGTTTCAAGAAGATCGGAGGGGGTCAAAATTTCGGCCAGAAAAAAAAAATGACAGTGTTACCCCTTATTTTTTTTTTTTTTGGCCAAAATTTTGACCCCCTCCGATCTTCTTGAAACTCTGGATTCTGACAGAGGGCCACGAGACATCGACCAGCGCGCAAAAATGGAGGCTCTAGACCCTTCCAGAGCCGAGATATCGAAGGTCAAAATTTCAGCCCGAAAAAAAAACATAAGGGGTAACACTGTCATTTTTTTTTTGGGCTGAAAGTTTGACCTTCGATATCTCGGCTCTGGAAGGGTCTAGAGCCTCCATTTTTGCGCGCTGGTCGATGTCTCGTGGCCCTCTGTCAGAATCCAGAGTTTCAAGAAGATCGGAGGGGGTCAAAATTTCGGCCAGAAAAAAAAATGACAGTGTTACCCCTTATGTTTTTTTTTTTTGGCCAAAATTTTGACCCCCTCCGATCTTCTTGAAACTCTGGATTCTGACAGAGGGCCACGAGACTTCGACCAGCGCGCAAAAATGGAGGCTCTAGACCCTTCCAGAGCCGAGATATCGGATGTCAAAGTTTTGACCTGAAAAAAAAACATAAGGGGTAACACTGTCGTTTTTGGCCGAAATTTTGACCCCCTCCGATCTTCTTGAAACTCTTGATTCTGACAGAGGGCCACGAGACTTCGACCAGCGCGCAAAAATGGAGGCTCTAGACCCTTCCAGAGCCGAGATATCGGATGTCAAAGTTTTGACCTGAAAAAAAACATAAGGGGTAACACTGTCGTTTTTGGCTGAAATTTTGACCCCCTCCGATCTTCTTGAAACTCTGGATTCTGACAGAGGGCCACGAGACTTCGACCAGCGTGCAAAAATGGAGGCTCTAGACCCTTCCAGAGCCGAGATATCGGACGTCAAAGTTTTGATCTGAAAAAAAAAAAAACATAAGGGGTAACACTGTCGTTTTTGGCTGAAATTTTGACCCCCTCCGATCTTCTTGAAACTCTGGATTCTGACAGAGGGCCACGAGACTTCGACCAGCGCGCAAAAATGGAGGCTCTAGACCCTTCCAGAGCCGAGATATCGGATGGCAAAGTTTTGACCTGAAAAAAAAAACATAAGGGGTAACACTGTCGTTTTTGGCCGAAATTTTGACCCCCTCCGATCTTCTTGAAACTCTGGATTCTGACAGAGGGCAATGAGACTTCAACCAGCGCGCAAAAATGGAGGTTCTAGACCCTTCCAGAGCCGAGATATCGGATGTCAAAATTTTGACCCGAAAAAAAAACATAAGGGGTAACACTGTCGTTTTTGGCCGAAATTTTGACCCCCTCCGATCTTCTTGAAACTCTGGATTCTGACAGAGGGCCACGAGACTTCGACCAGCACGCAAAAATGGAGGCTCTAGATCCTTCCAGAGCCGAGATATCGGACGTCAAAGTTTTGACCCGAAAAAAAAAACATAAGGGGTAACACTGTCGTTTTTGGCCGAAATTTTGACCCCCTCCAATCTTCTTGAAACTCTGGATTCTGACAGAGGGCCATGAGACTTCAACCAGCGTGCAAAAATGGAGGCTCTAGACCCTTCCAGAGCCGAGATATCGGATGTCAAAGTTTTGACCTGAAAAAAAAAACATAAGGGGTAACACTGTCGTTTTTGGCCGAAATTTTGACCCCCTCCGATCTTCTTGAAACTCTGGATTCTGACAGAGGGCCACGAGACTTCGACCAGCGCGCAAAAATGGAGGCTCTAGACCCTTCCAGAGCCGAGATATCGGATGTCAAAGTTTTGACCTAAAAAAAAAACATAAGGGGTAACACTGTCGTTTTTGGCCGAAATTTTGACCCCCTCCGATCTTCTTGAAACTCTGGATTCTGACAGAGGGCCACGAGACTTCGACCAGCGCGCAAAAATGGAGGCTCTAGACCCTTCCAGAGCCGAGATATCGGATGTCAAAGTTTTGACCTGAAAAAAAAACATAAGGGGTAACACTGTCATTTTTGGCCGAAATTTTGACCCCCTCCGATCTTCTTGAAACTCTGGATTCTGACAGAGGGCCACGAGACTTCGACCAGCGCGCTAAAATGGAGGCTCTAGACCCTTCCAGAGCCGAGATATCGGATGTCAAAGTTTTGACCTGAAAAAAAAACATAAGGGGTAACACTGTCGTTTTTGGCCGAAATTTTGACCCCCTCCGATCTTCTTGAAACTCTGGATTCTGACAGAGGGCCACGAGACTTCGACCAGCGCGCAAAAATGGAGGCTCTAGACCCTTCCAGAGCCGAGATATCGGATGTCAAAGTTTTGACCTGAAAGAAAAACATAAGGGGTAACACTGTCGTTTTTGGCCGAAATTTTGACCCCCTCCGATCTTCTTGAAACTCTGGATTCTGATAGAGGGCCACGAGACTTCGACCAGCGTCCAAAAATGGAGGCTCTAGACCCTTCCAGAGCCGAGATATCGGATGTCAAAGTTTTGACCTGAAAAAAAAACATAAGGGGTAACACTGTCGTTTTTGGCCGAAATTTTGACCCCCTCCGATCTTCTTGAAACTCTGGATTCTGACAGAGGGCGACGAGACTTCGACCAGCGCGCAAAAATGGGGGCTCTAGACCCTTCCAGAGCCGAGATATCGGATGTCAAAGTTTTGACCTGAAAAAAAACATAAGGGGTAACACTGTCGTTTTTGGCCGAAATTTTGACCCCCTCCGATCTTCTTGAAACTCTGGATTCTGACAGAGGGCCACGAGACTTCGACCAGCGTGCAAAAATGGAGGCTCTAGACCCTTCCAGAGCCGAGATATCGGATGTCAAAGTTTTGACCTGAAAAAAAAACATAAGGGGTAACACTGTCGTTTTTGGCCGAAATTTTGACCCCCTCCGATCTTTTTGAAACTCTGGATTCTGAAAGAGGGCCACGAGACTTCGACCAGCGCGCAAAAATGGGGGCTCTAGACCCTTCCAGAGCCGAGATATCGGATGTCAAAGTTTTGACCTGAAAAAAAAACATAAGGGGTAACACTGTCGTTTTTGGCCGAAATTTTGACCCCCTCCGATCTTCTTGAAACTCTGGATTCTGACAGAGGGCCACGAGACTTCGACCAGCGTGCAAAAATGGAGGCTCTAGACCCTTCCAGAGCCGAGATATCGGATGTCAAAGTTTTGACCTGAAAAAAAAAACATAAGGGGTAACACTGTCGTTTTTGGCCGAAATTTTGACCCCCTCCGATCTTCTTGAAACTCTGGATTCTGACAGAGGGCCACGAGACTTCGACCAGCGCGCAAAAATGGAGGCTCTAGACCCTTCCAGAGCCGAGATATCGGATGTCAAATTTTGACCTGAAAAAAAAAAAACATTAGGGATAACACTGTCGTTTTTGGCCGAAATTTTGACCCCCTCCGATCTTCTTGAAACTCTGGATTCTGACAGAGGGCCACGAGACTTCGACCAGCGCGCAATAATGGAGGCTCTAGACCCTTCCAGAGCCGAGATATCGGATGTCAAAGTTTTGACCTGAAAAAAAAACATAAGGGGTAACACTGTCATTTTTTTTTTTGGCCGAAATTTTGACCCCCTCCGATCTTCTTGAAACTCTGGATTCTGACAGAGGGCCACGAGACATCGACCAGCGCGCAAAAATGGAGGCTCTAGACCCTTCCAGAGCCGAGATATAGAAGGTCAAACTTTCAGCCAAAAAAAAAAAAATGATAGTGTTACCCCTTATGTTTTTTTTTCGGGCTGAAATTTTGACCTTCGATATCTCGGCTCTGGAAGGGTCTAGAGCCTCCATTTTTGCGCGCTGGTCGATTTGACATCCGATATCTCGGCTCTGGAAGGGTCTAGAGCCTCCATCGAAGGTCAAACTTTCAGCCAAAAAAAAAATGACAGTGTTACCCCTTATGTTTTTTTTTTTGGCCAAAATTTTGACCCCCTCCGATCTTCTTGAAACTCTGGATTCTGACAGAGGGCCACGAGACATCGACCAGCGCGCAAAAATGGAGGCTCTAGACCCTTCCAGAGCCGAGATATCGAAGGTCAAACTTTCATTCAAAAAAAAAAATGACAGTGTTACCCCTTATGTTTTTTTTTCGGGCTGAAATTTTGACCTTCGATATCTCGGCTCTGGAAGGGTCTAGAGCCTCCATTTTTGCGCGCTGGTCGATGTCTCGTGGCCCTCTGTCAGAATCCAGAGTTTCAAGAAGATCGGAGGGGGTCAAAATTTTGGCCAAAAAAAAAACATAAGGGGTAACACTGTCATTTTTTTTTTTTGGCCGAAATTTTGACCCCCTCCGATCTTCTTTAAACTCTGGATTCTGACAGAGGGCCACGAGACATCGACCAGTGCGCAAAAATGGAGGCTCTAGACCCTTCCAGAGCCGACATATCGAAGGTCAAACTTTCAGCCAAAAAAAAAAATGACAGTGTTACCCCTTATGTTTTTTTTTTGGCCAAAATTTTGACCCCCTCCGATCTTCTTGAAACTCTGGATTCTGACAGAAGGCCATGAGACATCGACCAGCGCGCAAAAATGGAGGCTCTAGACCCTTCCAGAGCCGAGATATCGAAGGTCAAACTTTCAGCCAAAAAAAAAAATGACAGTGTTACCCCTTATGTTTTTTTTTTTGGCCAAAATTTTGACCCCCTCCGATCTTCTTGAAACTCTGGATTCTGACAGAGGGCCACAAGACATCGACCAGCGCGCAAAAATGGAGGCTCTAGACCCTTCCAGAGCCGAGATATCGAAGGTCAAACTTTCAGCCAAAAAAAAAAATGACAGTGTTACCCCTTATGTTTTTTTTTTCGGGCTGAAATTTTGACCTTCGATATCTCGGCTCTGGAAGGGTCTAGAGCCTCCATTTTTGCGCGCTGGTCGATGTCTCGTGGCCCTCTGTCAGAATCCAGAGTTTCAAGAAGATCGGAGGGGGTCAAAATTTTGGCCAAAAAAAAACAAAACATAAGGGGTAACACTGTCATTTTTTTTTTTGGCCGAAATTTTGACCCCCTCCGATCTTCTTGAAACTCTGGATTCTGACAGAGGGCCACGAGACATCGACCAGCGCGCAAAAATGGAGGCTCTAGACCCTTCCAGAGCCGAGATATCGAAGGTCAAACTTTCAGCCAAAAAAAAAATGACAGTGTTACCCCTTATGTTTTTTTTTCGGGCTGAAATTTTGACCTTCGATATCTCGGCTCTGGAAGGGTCTAGAGCCTCCATTTTTGCGCGCTGGTCGATGTCTCGTGGCCCTCTGTCAGAATCCAGTGTTTCAAGAAGATCGGAGGGGGTCAAAATTTCGGCCAAAAACGACAGTATTACCCCTTATGTTTTTTTTTTCAGGTCAAAACTTTGACATCCGATATCTCGGCTCTGGAAGGGTCTAGAGCCTCCATTTTCGCGCGCTGGTCGAAGTCTCGTGGCCCTCTGTCAGAATCCAGAGTTTCAAGAAGATCAGAGGGGGTCAAAATTTCGGCCAAAAACGACAGTGTTACCCCTTATGTTTTTTTTTTTTCAGGTCAAAACTTTGACATCCGATATCTCGGCTCTGGAAGGGTCTAGAGCCTCCATTTTTGCGCGCTGGTCGAAGTCTCGTGGCCCTCTGTCAGAATCCAGAGTTTCAAGAAGATCGGAGGGGGTCAAAATTTCGGCCAAAAACGACAGTGTTACCCCTTATGTTTTTTTTTCAGGTCAAAACTTTGACATCCGATATCTCGGCTCTGGAAGGGTCTAGAGCCTCCATTTTTGCGCGCTGGTCGAAGTCTCGTGGCCCTCTGTCAGAATCCAGAGTTTCAAGAAGATCGGAGGGGGTCAAAATTTCGGCCAAAAACGACAGTGTTACCCCTTATGTTTTTTTTTTCAGGTCAAAACTTTGACATCCGATATCTCGGCTCTGGAAGGGTCTAGAGCCTCCATTTTTGCGCGCTGGTCGAAGTCTCGTGGCCCTCTGTCAGAATCCAGAGTTTCAAGAAGATCGGAGGGGGTCAAAATTTCGGCCAAAAACGACAGTGTTACCCCTTATGTTTTTTTTTCAGGTCAAAACTTTGACATCCGATATCTCGGCTCTGGAAGGGTCTAGAGCCTCCATTTTTGCGCGCTGGTCGAAGTCTCGTGACCCTCTGTCAGAATCCAGAGTTTCAAGAAGATCGGAGGGGGTCAAAATTTCAGCCAAAAACGACAGTGTTACCCCTTATGTTTTTTTTTCAGGTCAAAACTTTGACATCCGATATCTCGGCTCTGGAAGGGTCTAGAACCTCCATTTTTGCGCGCTGGTTGAAGTCTCATGGCCCTCTGTCAGAATCCAGAGTTTCAAGAAGATCGGAGGGGGTCAAAATTTCAGCCAAAAACGACAGTGTTACCCCTTATGTTTTTTTTTCAGGTCAAAACTTTGACATCCGATATCTCGGCTCTGGAAGGGTCTAGAGCCTCCATTTTTGCGCGCTGGTCGAAGTCTCGTGGCCCTCTGTCAGAATCCAGAGTTTCAAGAAGATCGGAGGGGGTCAAAATTTCGGCCAAAAACGACAGTGTTACCCCTTATGTTTTTTTTTTTCAGGTCAAAACTTTGACATCCGATATCTCGGCTCTGGAAGGGTCTAGAGCCTCCATTTTTGCGTGCTGGTCGAAGTCTCGTGGCCCTCTGTCAGAATCCAGAGTTTCAAGAAGATCGGAGGGGGTCGAAATTTCGGCCAAAAACGACAGTGTTACCCCTTATGTTTTTTTTTCAGGTCAAAACTTTGACATCCGATATCTCGGCTCTGGAAGGGTCTAGAGCCTCCATTTTTGCGCGCTGGTCGAAGTCTCGTGGCCCTCTGTCAGAATCCAGAGTTTCAAGAAGATTGGAGGGGGTCAAAATTTCGGCCAAAAACGACAGTGTTACCCCTTATGTTTTTTTTTTCGGGTCAAAACTTTGACGTCCGATATCTCGGCTCTGGAAGGATCTAGAGCCTCCATTTTTGCGTGCTGGTCGAAGTCTCGTGGCCCTCTGTCAGAATCCAGAGTTTCAAGAAGATCGGAGGGGGTCAAAATTTCGGCCAAAAACGACAGTGTTACCCCTTATGTTTTTTTTTCGGGTCAAAATTTTGACATCCGATATCTCGGCTCTGGAAGGGTCTAGAACCTCCATTTTTGCGCGCTGGTTGAAGTCTCATTGCCCTCTGTCAGAATCCAGAGTTTCAAGAAGATCGGAGGGGGTCAAAATTTCGGCCAAAAACGACAGTGTTACCCCTTATGTTTTTTTTTTCAGGTCAAAACTTTGACATCCGATATCTCGGCTCTGGAAGGGTCTAGAGCCTCCATTTTTGCGCGCTGGTCGAAGTCTCGTGGCCCTCTGTCAGAATCCAGAGTTTCAAGAAGATCGGAGGGGGTCAAAATTTCGGCCAAAAACGACAGTGTTACCCCTTATGTTTTTTTTTTCAGATCAAAACTTTGACATCCGATATCTCGGCTCTGGAAGGGTCTAGAGCCTCCATTTTTGCGCGCTGGTCGATGTCTCGTGGCCCTCTGTCAGAATCCAGAGTTTCAAGAAGATCGGAGGGGGTCAAAATTTCGGCAAAAAAAAAATGACAGTGTTACCCCTTATGTTTTTTTTTTTGGCCAAAATTTTGACCCCCTCCGATCTTCTTGAAACTCTGGATTCTGACAGAGGGCCACAAGACATCGACCAGCGCGCAAAAATGGAGGCTCTAGACCCTTCCAGAGCCGAGATATCGAAGGTCAAACTTTCAGCCAAAAAAAAAAATGACAGTGTTACCCCTTATGTTTTTTTTTCGGGCTGAAATTTTGACCGTCGATATCTCGGCTCTGGAAGGGTCTAGAGCCTCCATTTTTGCGCGCTGGTCGATGTCTCGTGGCACTCTGTCAGAATCCAGAGTTTCAAGAAGATCGGAGGGGGTCAAAATTTCGGCCAAAAAAAAAATGACAGTGTTACCCCTTATGTTTTTTTTTTTTTGGCCAAAATTTTGACCCCCTCCGATCTTCTTGAAACTCTGGATTCTGACAGAGGGCCACGAGACATCGACCAGCGCGCAAAAATGTAGGCTCTAGACCCTTCCAGAGCCGAGATATCGAAGGTCAAAATTTCAGCCCGAAAAAAAAAACATAAGGGGTAACACTGTCATTTTTTTTTTGGCTGAAAGTTTGACCTTCGATATCTCGGCTCTGGAAGGGTCTAGAGCCTCCATTTTTGCGCGCTGGTCGATGTCTCGTGGCCCTCTGTCAGAATCCAGAGTTTCAAGAAGATCGGAGGGGGTCAAAATTTCGGCCAGAAAAAAAAATGACAGTGTTACCCCTTATGTTTTTTTTTTTTGGCCAAAATTTTGACCCCCTCCGATCTTCTTGAAACTCTGGATTCTGACAGAGGGCCACGAGACTTCGACCAGCGCGCAAAAATGGAGGCTCTAGACCCTTCCAGAGCCGAGATATCGGATGTCAAAGTTTTGACCTGAAAAAAAAACATAAGGGGTAACACTGTCGTTTTTGGCCGAAATTTTGACCCCCTCCGATCTTCTTGAAACTCTTGATTCTGACAGAGGGCCACGAGACTTCGACCAGCGCGCAAAAATGGAGGCTCTAGACCCTTCCAGAGCCGAGATATCGGATGTCAAAGTTTTGACCTGAAAAAAAAACATAAGGGGTAACACTGTCGTTTTTGGCTGAAATTTTGACCCCCTCCGATCTTCTTGAAACTCTGGATTCTGACAGAGGGCCACGAGACTTCGACCAGCGTGCAAAAATGGAGGCTCTAGACCCTTCCAGAGCCGAGATATCGGACGTCAAAGTTTTGATCTGAAAAAAAAAAAAACATAAGGGGTAACACTGTCGTTTTTGGCTGAAATTTTGACCCCCTCCGATCTTCTTGAAACTCTGGATTCTGACAGAGGGCCACGAGACTTCGACCAGCGCGCAAAAATGGAGGCTCTAGACCCTTCCAGAGCCGAGATATCGGATGGCAAAGTTTTGACCTGAAAAAAAAAACATAAGGGGTAACACTGTCGTTTTTGGCCGAAATTTTGACCCCCTCCGATCTTCTTGAAACTCTGGATTCTGACAGAGGGCAATGAGACTTCAACCAGCGCGCAAAAATGGAGGTTCTAGACCCTTCCAGAGCCGAGATATCGGATGTCAAAATTTTGACCCGAAAAAAAAACATAAGGGGTAACACTGTCGTTTTTGGCCGAAATTTTGACCCCCTCCGATCTTCTTGAAACTCTGGATTCTGACAGAGGGCCACGAGACTTCGACCAGCACGCAAAAATGGAGGCTCTAGATCCTTCCAGAGCCGAGATATCGGACGTCAAAGTTTTGACCCGAAAAAAAAAAAACATAAGGGGTAACACTGTCGTTTTTGGCCGAAATTTTGACCCCCTCCAATCTTCTTGAAACTCTGGATTTTGACAGAGGGCCATGAGACTTCAACCAGCGTGCAAAAATGGAGGCTCTAGACCCTTCCAGAGCCGAGATATCGGATGTCAAAGTTTTGACCTGAAAAAAAAAACATAAGGGGTAACACTGTCGTTTTTGGCCGAAATTTTGACCCCCTCCGATCTTCTTGAAACTCTGGATTCTGACAGAGGGCCACGAGACTTCGACCAGCGCGCAAAAATGGAGGCTCTAGACCCTTCCAGAGCCGAGATATCGGATGTCAAAGTTTTGACCTGAAAAAAAAAACATAAGGGGTAACACTGTCGTTTTTGGCCGAAATTTTGACCCCCTCCGATCTTCTTGAAACTCTGGATTCTGACAGAGGGCCACGAGACTTCGACCAGCGCGCAAAAATGGAGGCTCTAGACCCTTCCAGAGCCGAGATATCGGATGTCAAAGTTTTGACCTGAAAAAAAACATAAGGGGTAACACTGTCATTTTTGGCCGAAATTTTGACCCCCTCCGATCTTCTTGAAACTCTGGATTCTGACAGAGGGCCACGAGACTTCGACCAGCGCGCTAAAATGGAGGCTCTAGACCCTTCCAGAGCCGAGATATCGGATGTCAAAGTTTTGACCTGAAAAAAAAACATAAGGGGTAACACTGTCGTTTTTGGCCGAAATTTTGACCCCCTCCGATCTTCTTGAAACTCTGGATTCTGACAGAGGGCCACGAGACTTCGACCAGCGCGCAAAAATGGAGGCTCTAGACCCTTCCAGAGCCGAGATATCGGATGTCAAAGTTTTGACCTGAAAAAAAAACATAAGGGGTAACACTGTCGTTTTTGGCCGAAATTTTGACCCCCTCCGATCTTCTTGAAACTCTGGATTCTGACAGAGGGCCACGAGACTTCGACCAGCGTGCAAAAATGGAGGCTCTAGACCCTTCCAGAGCCGAGATATCGGATGTCAAAGTTTTGACCTGAAAAGAAACATAAGGGGTAACACTGTCGTTTTTGGCCGAAATTTTGACCCCCTCCGATCTTCTTGAAACTCTGGATTCTGACAGAGGGCAATGAGACTTCAACCAGCGCGCAAAAATGGAGGTTCTAGACCCTTCCAGAGCCGATATATCGGATGTCAAAATTTTGACCCGAAAAAAAAAACATAAGGGGTAACACTGTCGTTTTTGGCCGAAATTTTGACCCCCTCCGATCTTCTTAAAACTCTGGATTCTGACAGAGGGCCACGAGACTTCGACCAGCACGCAAAAATGGAGGCTCTAGACCCTTCCAGAGCCGAGATATCGGATGTCAAAGTTTTGACCTGAAAAAAAACATAAGGGGTAACACTGTCGTTTTTGGCCGAAATTTTGACCCACTCCGATCTTCTTGAAACTCTGGATTCTGACAGAGGGCCACGAGACTTCGACCAGCGCGCAAAAATGGAGGCTCTAGACCCTTCCAGAGCCGAGATATCGGATGTCAAAGTTTTGACCTGAAAAAAAAAACATAAGGGGTAACACTGTCGTTTTTGGCCGAAATTTTGACCCCCTCCGATCTTCTTGAAACTCTGGATTCTGACAGAGGGCCACAAGACTTCGACCAGCGTGCAAAAATGGAGGCTCTAGACCCTTCCAGAGCCGAGATATCGGATGTCAACGTTTTGACCTGAAAAAAAAACATAAGGGGTAACACTGTCGTTTTTGGCCGAAATTTTGACCCCCTCCGATCTTCTTGAAACTCTGGATTCTGACAGAGGGCCACGAGACTTCGACCAGCGCGCAAAAATGGAGGCTCTAGACCCTTCCAGAGCCGAGATATCAGATGTCAAATTTTGACCTGAAAAAAAAAACATTAGGGATAACACTGTCGTTTTTGGCCGAAATTTTGACCCCCTCCGATCTTCTTGAAACTCTGGATTCTGACAGAGGGCCACGAGACTTCGACCAGCGCGCAAAAATGGAGGCTCTAGACCCTTCCAGAGCCGAGATATCGGATGTCAAAGTTTTGACCTGAAAAAAAAACATAAGGGGTAACACTGTCATTTTTGGCCGAAATTTTGACCCCCTCCGATCTTCTTGAAACTCTGGATTCTGACAGAGGGCCACGAGACTTCGACCAGCGCGCTAAAATGGAGGCTCTAGACCCTTCCAGAGCCGAGATATCGGATGTCAAAGTTTTGACCTGAAAAAAAAACATAAGGGGTAACACTGTCGTTTTTGGCCGAAATTTTGACCCCCTCCGATCTTCTTGAAACTCTGGATTCTGACAGAGGGCCACGAGACTTCGACCAGCGCGCAAAAATGGAGGCTCTAGACCCTTCCAGAGCCGAGATATCGGATGTCAAAGTTTTGACCTGAAAAAAAAACATAAGGGGTAACACTGTCGTTTTTGGCCGAAATTTTGACCCCCTCCGATCTTCTTGAAACTCTGGATTCTGACAGAGGGCCACGAGACTTCGACCAGCGTGCAAAAATGGAGGCTCTAGACCCTTCCAGAGCCGAGATATCGGATGTCAAAGTTTTGACCTGAAAAGAAACATAAGGGGTAACACTGTCGTTTTTGGCCGAAATTTTGACCCCCTCCGATCTTCTTGAAACTCTGGATTCTGACAGAGGGCAATGAGACTTCAACCAGCGCGCAAAAATGGAGGCTCTAGACCCTTCCAGAGCCGAGATATCGGATGTCAAAATTTTGACCCGAAAAAAAAAACATAAGGGGTAACACTGTCGTTTTTGGCCGAAATTTTGACCCCCTCCGATCTTCTTAAAACTCTGGATTCTGACAGAGGGCCACGAGACTTCGACCAGCACGCAAAAATGGAGGCTCTAGACCCTTCCAGAGCCGAGATATCGGATGTCAAAGTTTTGACCTGAAAAAAAAACATAAGGGGTAACACTGTCGTTTTTGGCCGAAATTTTGACCCACTCCGATCTTCTTGAAACTCTGGATTCTGACAGAGGGCCACGAGACTTCGACCAGCGCGCAAAAATGGAGGCTCTAGACCCTTCCAGAGCCGAGATATCGGATGTCAAAGTTTTGACCTGAAAAAAAAAACATAAGGGGTAACACTGTCGTTTTTGGCCGAAATTTTGACCCCCTCCGATCTTCTTGAAACTCTGGATTCTGACAGAGGGCCACGAGACTTCGACCAGCGTGCAAAAATGGAGGCTCTAGACCCTTCCAGAGCCGAGATATCGGATGTCAAAGTTTTGACCTGAAAAAAAAAACATAAGGGGTAACACTGTCGTTTTTGGCCGAAATTTTGACCCCCTCCGATCTTCTTGAAACTCTGGATTCTGACAGAGGGCCACGAGACTTCGACCAGCGCGCAAAAATGGAGGCTCTAGACCCTTCCAGAGCCGAGATATCGGATGTCAAAGTTTTGACCTGAAAAAAAAAAACATAAGGGGTAACACTGTCGTTTTTGGCCGAAATTTTGACCCCCTCCGATCTTCTTGAAACTCTGGATTCTGACAGAGGGCCACGAGACTTCGACCAGCGCGCAAAAATGGAGGCTCTAGACCCTTCCAGAGCCGAGATATCGGATGTCAAAGTTTTGACCTGAAAAAAAAACATAAGGGGTAACACTGTCGTTTTTGGCCGAAATTTTGACCCCCTCCGATCTTCTTGAAACTCTTGATTCTGACAGAGGGCCACGAGACTTCGACCAGCGCGCAAAAATGGAGGCTCTAGACCCTTCCAGAGCCGAGATATCGGATGTCAAAGTTTTGACCTGAAAAAAAACATAAGGGGTAACACTGTCGTTTTTGGCTGAAATTTTGACCCCCTCCGATCTTCTTGAAACTCTGGATTCTGACAGAGGGCCACGAGACTTCGACCAGCGTGCAAAAATGGAGGCTCTAGACCCTTCCAGAGCCGAGATATCGGACGTCAAAGTTTTGATCTGAAAAAAAAAAAAACATAAGGGGTAACACTGTCGTTTTTGGCTGAAATTTTGACCCCCTCCGATCTTCTTGAAACTCTGGATTCTGACAGAGGGCCACGAGACTTCGACCAGCGCGCAAAAATGGAGGCTCTAGACCCTTCCAGAGCCGAGATATCGGATGGCAAAGTTTTGACCTGAAAAAAAAAACATAAGGGGTAACACTGTCGTTTTTGGCCGAAATTTTGACCCCCTCCGATCTTCTTGAAACTCTGGATTCTGACAGAGGGCAATGAGACTTCAACCAGCGCGCAAAAATGGAGGTTCTAGACCCTTCCAGAGCCGAGATATCGGATGTCAAAATTTTGACCCGAAAAAAAAACATAAGGGGTAACACTGTCGTTTTTGGCCGAAATTTTGACCCCCTCCGATCTTCTTGAAACTCTGGATTCTGACAGAGGGCCACGAGACTTCGACCAGCACGCAAAAATGGAGGCTCTAGATCCTTCCAGAGCCGAGATATCGGACGTCAAAGTTTTGACCCGAAAAAAAAAAAACATAAGGGGTAACACTGTCGTTTTTGGCCGAAATTTTGACCCCCTCCAATCTTCTTGAAACTCTGGATTTTGACAGAGGGCCATGAGACTTCAACCAGCGTGCAAAAATGGAGGCTCTAGACCCTTCCAGAGCCGAGATATCGGATGTCAAAGTTTTGACCTGAAAAAAAAAACATAAGGGGTAACACTGTCGTTTTTGGCCGAAATTTTGACCCCCTCCGATCTTCTTGAAACTCTGGATTCTGACAGAGGGCCACGAGACTTCGACCAGCGCGCAAAAATGGAGGCTCTAGACCCTTCCAGAGCCGAGATATCGGATGTCAAAGTTTTGACCTGAAAAAAAAACATAAGGGGTAACACTGTCGTTTTTGGCCGAAATTTTGACCCCCTCCGATCTTCTTGAAACTCTGGATTCTGACAGAGGGCCACGAGACTTCGACCAGCGCGCAAAAATGGAGGCTCTAGACCCTTCCAGAGCCGAGATATCGGATGTCAAAGTTTTGACCTGAAAAAAAACATAAGGGGTAACACTGTCATTTTTGGCCGAAATTTTGACCCCCTCCGATCTTCTTGAAACTCTGGATTCTGACAGAGGGCCACGAGACTTCGACCAGCGCGCTAAAATGGAGGCTCTAGACCCTTCCAGAGCCGAGATATCGGATGTCAAAGTTTTGACCTGAAAAAAAAACATAAGGGGTAACACTGTCGTTTTTGGCCGAAATTTTGACCCCCTCCGATCTTCTTGAAACTCTGGATTCTGACAGAGGGCCACGAGACTTCGACCAGCGCGCAAAAATGGAGGCTCTAGACCCTTCCAGAGCCGAGATATCGGATGTCAAAGTTTTGACCTGAAAAAAAAACATAAGGGGTAACACTGTCGTTTTTGGCCGAAATTTTGACCCCCTCCGATCTTCTTGAAACTCTGGATTCTGACAGAGGGCCACGAGACTTCGACCAGCGTGCAAAAATGGAGGCTCTAGACCCTTCCAGAGCCGAGATATCGGATGTCAAAGTTTTGACCTGAAAAGAAACATAAGGGGTAACACTGTCGTTTTTGGCCGAAATTTTGACCCCCTCCGATCTTCTTGAAACTCTGGATTCTGACAGAGGGCAATGAGACTTCAACCAGCGCGCAAAAATGGAGGTTCTAGACCCTTCCAGAGCCGATATATCGGATGTCAAAATTTTGACCCGAAAAAAAAAACATAAGGGGTAACACTGTCGTTTTTGGCCGAAATTTTGACCCCCTCCGATCTTCTTAAAACTCTGGATTCTGACAGAGGGCCACGAGACTTCGACCAGCACGCAAAAATGGAGGCTCTAGACCCTTCCAGAGCCGAGATATCGGATGTCAAAGTTTTGACCTGAAAAAAAACATAAGGGGTAACACTGTCGTTTTTGGCCGAAATTTTGACCCACTCCGATCTTCTTGAAACTCTGGATTCTGACAGAGGGCCACGAGACTTCGACCAGCGCGCAAAAATGGAGGCTCTAGACCCTTCCAGAGCCGAGATATCGGATGTCAAAGTTTTGACCTGAAAAAAAAAACATAAGGGGTAACACTGTCGTTTTTGGCCGAAATTTTGACCCCCTCCGATCTTCTTGAAACTCTGGATTCTGACAGAGGGCCACAAGACTTCGACCAGCGTGCAAAAATGGAGGCTCTAGACCCTTCCAGAGCCGAGATATCGGATGTCAACGTTTTGACCTGAAAAAAAAACATAAGGGGTAACACTGTCGTTTTTGGCCGAAATTTTGACCCCCTCCGATCTTCTTGAAACTCTGGATTCTGACAGAGGGCCACGAGACTTCGACCAGCGCGCAAAAATGGAGGCTCTAGACCCTTCCAGAGCCGAGATATCAGATGTCAAATTTTGACCTGAAAAAAAAAACATTAGGGATAACACTGTCGTTTTTGGCCGAAATTTTGACCCCCTCCGATCTTCTTGAAACTCTGGATTCTGACAGAGGGCCACGAGACTTCGACCAGCGCGCAAAAATGGAGGCTCTAGACCCTTCCAGAGCCGAGATATCGGATGTCAAAGTTTTGACCTGAAAAAAAAACATAAGGGGTAACACTGTCATTTTTGGCCGAAATTTTGACCCCCTCCGATCTTCTTGAAACTCTGGATTCTGACAGAGGGCCACGAGACTTCGACCAGCGCGCTAAAATGGAGGCTCTAGACCCTTCCAGAGCCGAGATATCGGATGTCAAAGTTTTGACCTGAAAAAAAAACATAAGGGGTAACACTGTCGTTTTTGGCCGAAATTTTGACCCCCTCCGATCTTCTTGAAACTCTGGATTCTGACAGAGGGCCACGAGACTTCGACCAGCGCGCAAAAATGGAGGCTCTAGACCCTTCCAGAGCCGAGATATCGGATGTCAAAGTTTTGACCTGAAAAAAAAACATAAGGGGTAACACTGTCGTTTTTGGCCGAAATTTTGACCCCCTCCGATCTTCTTGAAACTCTGGATTCTGACAGAGGGCCACGAGACTTCGACCAGCGTGCAAAAATGGAGGCTCTAGACCCTTCCAGAGCCGAGATATCGGATGTCAAAGTTTTGACCTGAAAAGAAACATAAGGGGTAACACTGTCGTTTTTGGCCGAAATTTTGACCCCCTCCGATCTTCTTGAAACTCTGGATTCTGACAGAGGGCAATGAGACTTCAACCAGCGCGCAAAAATGGAGGCTCTAGACCCTTCCAGAGCCGAGATATCGGATGTCAAAATTTTGACCCGAAAAAAAAAACATAAGGGGTAACACTGTCGTTTTTGGCCGAAATTTTGACCCCCTCCGATCTTCTTAAAACTCTGGATTCTGACAGAGGGCCACGAGACTTCGACCAGCACGCAAAAATGGAGGCTCTAGACCCTTCCAGAGCCGAGATATCGGATGTCAAAGTTTTGACCTGAAAAAAAAACATAAGGGGTAACACTGTCGTTTTTGGCCGAAATTTTGACCCACTCCGATCTTCTTGAAACTCTGGATTCTGACAGAGGGCCACGAGACTTCGACCAGCGCGCAAAAATGGAGGCTCTAGACCCTTCCAGAGCCGAGATATCGGATGTCAAAGTTTTGACCTGAAAAAAAAAACATAAGGGGTAACACTGTCGTTTTTGGCCGAAATTTTGACCCCCTCCGATCTTCTTGAAACTCTGGATTCTGACAGAGGGCCACGAGACTTCGACCAGCGTGCAAAAATGGAGGCTCTAGACCCTTCCAGAGCCGAGATATCGGATGTCAAAGTTTTGACCTGAAAAAAAAAACATAAGGGGTAACACTGTCGTTTTTGGCCGAAATTTTGACCCCCTCCGATCTTCTTGAAACTCTGGATTCTGACAGAGGGCCACGAGACTTCGACCAGCGCGCAAAAATGGAGGCTCTAGACCCTTCCAGAGCCGAGATATCGGATGTCAAATTTTGACCTGAAAAAAAAAAAACATTAGGGATAACACTGTCGTTTTTGGCCGAAATTTTGACCCCCTCCGATCTTCTTGAAACTCTGGATTCTGACAGAGGGCCACGAGACTTCGACCAGCGCGCAAAAATGGAGGCTCTAGACCCTTCCAGAGCCGAGATATCGGATGTCAAAGTTTTGACCTGAAAAAAAAACATAAGGGGTAACACTGTCGTTTTTGGCCGAAATTTTGACCCCCTCCGATCATCTTGAAACTCTGGATTCTGACAGAGGGCCACGAGACTTCGACCAGCGTGCAAAAATGGAGGCTCTAGACCCTTCCAGAGCCGAGATATCGGATGTCAAAGTTTTGACCTGAAAAAAAAAAACATAAGGGGTAACACTGTCGTTTTTGGCCGAAATTTTGACCCCCTCCGATCTTCTTGAAACTCTGGATTCTGACAGAGGGCCACGAGACTTCGACCAGCGCGCAAAAATGGAGGCTCTAGACCCTTCCAGAGCCGAGATATCGGATGTCAAAGTTTTGACCTGAAAAAAAAACATTAGGGATAACACTGTCGTTTTTGGCCGAAATTTTGACCCCCTCCGATCTTCTTGAAACTCTGGATTCTGACAGAGGGCCACGAGACTTCGACCAGCGGGCAAAAATGGAGGCTCTAGACCCTTCCAGAGCAGAGATATCGGATGTCAAAGTTTTGACCTGAAAAAAAAACATAAGGGGTAACACTGTCGTTTTTGGCCGAAATTTTGACCCCCTCCGATCTTCATGAAACTCTGGATTCTGACAGAGGGCCACGAGACTTCGACCAGCGCGCAAAAATGGAGGCTCTAGACCCTTCCAGAGCCGAGATATCGGATGTCAAAGTTTTGACCTGAAAAAAAAACATAAGGGGTAACACTGTCGTTTTTGGCAGAAATTTTGACCCCCTCCGATCTTCTTGAAACTCTGGATTCTGACAGAGGGCCACGAGACTTCGACCAGCGCGCAAAAATGGAGGCTCTAGACCCTTCCAGAGCCGAGATATTGGATGTCAAAGTTTTGACCTGAAAAAAAACATAAGGGGTAACACTGTCGTTTTTGGCTGAAATTTTGACCCCCTCCGATCTTCTTGAAACTCTGGATTCTGACAGAGGGCCACGAGACTTCGACCAGCGCGCAAAAATGGAGGCTCTAGACCCTTCCAGAGCCGAGATATCGGATGTCAAAGTTTTGATCTGAAAAAAAAACATAAGGGGTAACACTGTCGTTTTTGGCTGAAATTTTGACCCCCTCCGATCTTCTTGAAACTCTGGATTCTGACAGAGGGCCACGAGACTTCGACCAGCGCGCAAAAATGGAGGCTCTAGACCCTTCCAGAGCCGAGATATCGGATGTCAAAGTTTTGACCTGAAAAAAAAAACATAAGGGGTAACACTGTCGTTTTTGGCCGAAATTTTGACCCCCTCCGATCTTCTTGAAACTCTGGATTCTGACAGAGGGCAATGAGACTTCAACCAGCGCGCAAAAATGGAGGTTCTAGACCCTTCCAGATCCGAGATATCGGATGTCAAAATTTTGACCCGAAAAAAAAACATAAGGGGTAACACTGTCGTTTTTGGCCGAAATTTTGACCCACTCCGATCTTCTTGAAACTCTGGATTCTGACAGAGGGCCACGAGACTTCGACCAGCACGCAAAAATGGAGGCTCTAGACCCTTCCAGAGCCGAGATATCGGATGTCAAAGTTTTGACCTGAAAAAAAACATAAGGGGTAACACTGTCGTTTTTGGCCGAAATTTTGACCCCCTCCGATCTTCTTGAAACTCTGGATTCTGACAGAGGGCCATGAGACTTCAACCAGCGCGCAAAAATGGAGGTTCTAGACCCTTCCAGAGCCGAGATATCGGATGTCAAAGTTTTGACCTGAAAAAAAAACATAAGGGGTAACACTGTCGTTTTTGGCTGAAATTTTGACCCCCTCCGATCTTCTTGAAACTCTGGATTCTGACAGAGGGTCACGAGACTTCGACCAGCGCGCAAAAATGGAGGCTCTAGACCCTTCCAGAGCCGAGATATCGGATGTCAAAGTTTTGACCTGAAAAAAAAACATAAGGGGTAACACTGTCGTTTTTGGCTGAAATTTTGACCCCCTCCGATCTTCTTGAAACTCTGGATTCTGACAGAGGGCCACGAGACTTCGACCAGCGCGCAAAAATGGAGGCTCTAGACCCTTCCAGAGCCGAGATATCGGATGTCAAAGTTTTGACCTGAAAAAAAAAACATAAGGGGTAACACTGTCGTTTTTGGCCGAAATTTTGACCCCCTCCGATCTTCTTGAAACTCTGGATTCTGACAGAGGGCCACGAGACTTCGACCAGCGCGCAAAAATGGAGGCTCTAGACCCTTCCAGAGCCGAGATATCGGATGTCAAAGTTTTGACCTGAAAAAAAAACATAAGGGGTAACACTGTCGTTTTTGGCCGAAATTTTGACCCCCTCCGATCTTCTTGAAACTCTGGATTCTGACAGAGGGCCACGAGACTTCGACCAGCGCGCAAAAATGGAGGCTCTAGACCCTTCCAGAGCCGAGATATCGGATGTCAAAGTTTTGACCTGAAAAAAAAAAAACATAAGGGGTAACACTGTCGTTTTTGGCCGAAATTTTGACCCCCTCTGATCTTCTTGAAACTCTGGATTCTGACAGAGGGCCACGAGACTTCGACCAGCGCGCAAAAATGGAGGCTCTAGACCCTTCCAGAGCCGAGATATCGGATGTCAAAGTTTTGACCTGAAAAAAAAACATAAGGGGTAACACTGTCGTTTTTGGCCGAAATTTTGACCCCCTCCGATCTTCTTGAAACTCTGGATTCTGACAGAGGGCCATGAGACTTCAACCAGCGTGCAAAAATGGAGGCTCTAGACCCTTCCAGAGCCGAGATATCGGATGTCAAAGTTTTGACCTGAAAAAAAAACATAAGGGGTAACACTGTCGTTTTTGGCCGAAATTTTGACCCCCTCCGATCTTCTTGAAACTCTGGATTCTGACAGAGGGCCACGAGACTTCGACCAGCGTGCAAAAATGGAGGCTCTAGACCCTTCCAGAGCCGAGATATCGGATGTCAAAGTTTTGACCTGAAAAAAAAAAACATAAGGGGTAACACTGTCGTTTTTGGCCGAAATTTTGACCCCCTCCGATCTTCTTGAAACTCTGGATTCTGACAGAGGGCCACGAGACTTCGACCAGCGCGCAAAAATGGAGGCTCTAGACCCTTCCAGAGCCGAGATATCGAAGGTCAAACTTTCAGCCAAAAAAAAATGACAGTGTTACCCCTTATGTTTTTTTTTTTTTGGCCAAAATTTTGACCCCCTCCGATCTTCTTGAAACTCTGGATTCTGACAGAGGGCCACGAGACATCGACCAGCGCGCAAAAATGGAGGCTCTAGACCCTTCCAGAGCCGAGATATCGAAGGTCAAAATTTCAGCCCGAAAAAAAAACATAAGGGGTAACACTGTCATTTTTTTTTTGGCTGAAAGTTTGACCTTCGATATCTCGGCTCTGGAAGGGTCTAGAGCCTCCATTTTTGCGCGCTGGTCGATGTCTCGTGGCCCTCTGTCAGAATCCAGAGTTTCAAGAAGATCGGAGGGGGTCAAAATTTCGGCCAGAAAAAAAATGACAGTGTTACCCCTTATGTTTTTTTTTTTGGCCGAAATTTTGACCCCCTCCGATCTTCTTGAAACTCTTGATTCTGACAGAGGGCCACGAGACTTCGACCAGCGCGCAAAAATGGAGGCTCTAGACCCTTCCAGAGCCGAGATATCGGATGTCAAAGTTTTGACCTGAAAAAAAACATAAGGGGTAACACTGTCGTTTTTGGCTGAAATTTTGACCCCCTCCGATCTTCTTGAAACTCTGGATTCTGACAGAGGGCCACGAGACTTCGACCAGCGTGCAAAAATGGAGGCTCTAGACCCTTCCAGAGCCGAGATATCGGACGTCAAAGTTTTGATCTGAAAAAAAAAACATAAGGGGTAACACTGTCGTTTTTGGCTGAAATTTTGACCCCCTCCGATCTTCTTGAAACTCTGGATTCTGACAGAGGGCCACGAGACTTCGACCAGCGCGCAAAAATGGAGGCTCTAGACCCTTCCAGAGCCGAGATATCGGATGGCAAAGTTTTGACCTGAAAAAAAAAACATAAGGGGTAACACTGTCGTTTTTGGCCGAAATTTTGACCCCCTCCGATCTTCTTGAAACTCTGGATTCTGACAGAGGGCAATGAGACTTCAACCAGCGCGCAAAAATGGAGGTTCTAGACCCTTCCAGAGCCGAGATATCGGATGTCAAAATTTTGACCCGAAAAAAAAAACATAAGGGGTAACACTGTCGTTTTTGGCCGAAATTTTGACCCCCTCCGATCTTCTTGAAACTCTGGATTCTGACAGAGGGCCACGAGACTTCGACCAGCACGCAAAAATGGAGGCTCTAGATCCTTCCAGAGCCGAGATATCGGACGTCAAAGTTTTGACCCGAAAAAAAAAAACATAAGGGGTAACACTGTCGTTTTTGGCCGAAATTTTGACCCCCTCCAATCTTCTTGAAACTCTGGATTCTGACAGAGGGCCATGAGACTTCAACCAGCGTGCAAAAATGGAGGCTCTAGACCCTTCCAGAGCCGAGATATCGGATGTCAAAGTTTTGACCTGAAAAAAAAAACATAAGGGGTAACACTGTCGTTTTTGGCCGAAATTTTGACCCCCTCCGATCTTCTTGAAACTCTGGATTCTGACAGAGGGCCACGAGACTTCGACCAGCGCGCAAAAATGGAGGCTCTAGACCCTTCCAGAGCCGAGATATCGGATGTCAAAGTTTTGACCTGAAAAAAAAACATAAGGGGTAACACTGTCGTTTTTGGCCGAAATTTTGACCCCCTCCGATCTTCTTGAAACTCTGGATTCTGACAGAGGGCCACGAGACTTCGACCAGCGCGCGAAAATGGAGGCTCTAGACCCTTCCAGAGCCGAGATATCGGATGTCAAAGTTTTGACCTGAAAAAAAAAACATAAGGGGTAACACTGTCATTTTTGGCCGAAATTTTGACCCCCTCCGATCTTCTTGAAACTCTGGATTCTGACAGAGGGCCACGAGACTTCGACCAGCGCGCTAAAATGGAGGCTCTAGACCCTTCCAGAGCCGAGATATCGGATGTCAAAGTTTTGACCTGAAAAAAAAACATAAGGGGTAACACTGTCGTTTTTGGCCGAAATTTTGACCCCCTCCGATCTTCTTGAAACTCTGGATTCTGACAGAGGGCCACGAGACTTCGACCAGCGTGCAAAAATGGAGGCTCTAGACCCTTCCAGAGCCGAGATATCGGATGTCAAAGTTTTGACCTGAAAAAAAAACATAAGGGGTAACACTGTCGTTTTTGGCCGAAATTTTGACCCCCTCCGATCTTCTTGAAACTCTGGATTCTGACAGAGGGCCACGAGACTTCGACCAGCGTGCAAAAATGGAGGCTCTAGACCCTTCCAGAGCCGAGATATCGGATGTCAAAGTTTTGACCTGAAAAGAAACATAAGGGGTAACACTGTCGTTTTTGGCCGAAATTTTGACCCCCTCCGATCTTCTTGAAACTCTGGATTCTGACAGAGGGCAATGAGACTTCAACCAGCGCGCAAAAATGGAGGTTCTAGACCCTTCCAGAGCCGAGATATCGGATGTCAAAATTTTGACCCGAAAAAAAAACATAAGGGGTAACACTGTCGTTTTTGGCCGAAATTTTGACCCCCTCCGATCTTCTTAAAACTCTGGATTCTGACAGAGGGCCACGAGACTTCGACCAGCACGCAAAAATGGAGGCTCTAGACCCTTCCAGAGCCGAGATATCGGATGTCAAAGTTTTGACCTGAAAAAAAACATAAGGGGTAACACTGTCGATTTTTGGCCGAAATTTTGACCCACTCCGATCTTCTTGAAACTCTGGATTCTGACAGAGGGCCACGAGACTTCGACCAGCGCGCAAAAATGGAGGCTCTAAACCCTTCCAGAGCCGAGATATCGGATGTCAAAGTTTTGACCTGAAAAAAAAAACATAAGGGGTAACACTGTCGTTTTTGGCCGAAATTTTGACCCCCTCCGATCTTCTTGAAACTCTGGATTCTGACAGAGGGCCACGAGACTTCGACCAGCGCGCAAAAATGGAGGCTCTAGACCCTTCCAGAGCCGAGATATCGGATGTCAAATTTTGACCTGAAAAAAAAAACATTAGGGATAACACTGTCGTTTTTGGCCGAAATTTTGACCCCCTCCGATCTTCTTGAAACTCTGGATTCTGACAGAGGGCCACCAGACTTCGACCAGCGCGCAAAAATGGAGGCTCTAGACCCTTCCAGAGCCGAGATATCGGATGTCAAAGTTTTGACCTGAAAAAAAAACATAAGGGGTAACACTGTCGTTTTTGGCCGAAATTTTGACCCCCTCCGATCTTCTTAAAACTCTGGATTCTGACAGAGGGCCACGAGACTTCGACCAGCGCGCAAAAATGGAGGCTCTAGACCCTTCCAGAGCCGAGATATCGGATGTCAAAGTTTTGACCTGAAAAAAAAACATTAGGGATAACACTGTCGTTTTTGGCCGAAATTTTGACCCCCTCCGATCTTCTTGAAACTCTGGATTCTGACAGAGGGCCACGAGACTTCGACCAGCGGGCAAAAATGGAGGCTCTAGACCCTTCCAGAGCCGAGATATCGGATGTCAAAGTTTTGACCTGAAAAAAAAAACATAAGGGGTAACACTGTCGTTTTTGGCCGAAATTTTGACCCCCTCCGATCTTCATGAAACTCTGGATTCTGACAGAGGGCCACGAGACTTCGACCAGCGCGCAAAAATGGAGGCTCTAGACCCTTCCAGAGCCGAGATATTGGATGTCAAAGTTTTGACCTGAAAAAAAAAACATAAGGGGTAACACTGTCGTTTTTGGCAGAAATTTTGACCCCCTCCGATCTTCTTGAAACTCTGGATTCTGACAGAGGGCCACGAGACTTCGACCAGCGCGCAAAAATGGAGGCTCTAGACCCTTCCAGAGCCGAGATATCGGATGTCAAAGTTTTGACCTGAAAAAAAAACATAAGGGGTAACACTGTCGTTTTTGGCCGAAATTTTGACCCCCTCCGATCTTCTTGAAACTCTTGATTCTGACAGAGGGCCACGAGACTTCGACCAGCGCGCAAAAATGGAGGCTCTAGACCCTTCCAGAGCCGAGATATTGGATGTCAAAGTTTTGACCTGAAAAAAAACATAAGGGGTAACACTGTCGTTTTTGGCTGAAATTTTGACCCCCTCCGATCTTCTTGAAACTCTGGATTCTGACAGAGGGCCACGAGACTTCGACCAGCGCGCAAAAATGGAGGCTCTAGACCCTTCCAGAGCCGAGATATCGGATGTCAAAGTTTTGATCTGAAAAAAAAAACATAAGGGGTAACACTGTCGTTTTTGGCTGAAATTTTGACCCCCTCCGATCTTCTTGAAACTCTGGATTCTGACAGAGGGCCACGAGACTTCGACCAGCGCGCAAAAATGGAGGCTCTAGACCCTTCCAGAGCCGAGATATCGGATGTCAAAGTTTTGACCTGAAAAAAAAAACATAAGGGGTAACACTGTCGTTTTTGGCCGAAATTTTGACCCCCTCCGATCTTCTTGAAACTCTGGATTCTGACAGAGGGCCACGAGACTTCGACCAGCGCGCAAAAATGGAGGCTCTAGACCCTTCCAGAGCCGAGATATCGGATGTCAAAGTTTTGACCTGAAAAAAAACATAAGGGGTAACACTGTCGTTTTTGGCCGAAATTTTGACCCCCTCCGATCTTCTTGAAACTCTGGATTCTGACAGAGGGCCATGAGACTTCAACCAGCGCGCAAAAATGGAGGTTCTAGACCCTTCCAGAGCCGAGATATCGGATGTCAAAGTTTTGACCTGAAAAAAAAACATAAGGGGTAACACTGTCGTTTTTGGCTGAAATTTTGACCCCCTCCGATCTTCTTGAAACTCTGGATTCTGACAGAGGGTCACGAGACTTCGACCAGCGCGCAAAAATGGAGGCTCTAGACCCTTCCAGAGCCGAGATATCGGATGTCAAAGTTTTGACCTGAAAAAAAAACATTAGGGATAACACTGTCGTTTTTGGCCGAAATTTTGACCCCCTCCGATCTTCTTGAAACTCTGGATTCTGACAGAGGGCCACGAGACTTCGACCAGCGGGCAAAAATGGAGGCTCTAGACCCTTCCAGAGCCGAGATATCGGATGTCAAAGTTTTGACCTGAAAAAAAAAACATAAGGGGTAACACTGTCGTTTTTGGCCGAAATTTTGACCCCCTCCGATCTTCATGAAACTCTGGATTCTGACAGAGGGCCACGAGACTTCGACCAGCGCGCAAAAATGGAGGCTCTAGACCCTTCCAGAGCCGAGATATTGGATGTCAAAGTTTTGACCTGAAAAAAAAAACATAAGGGGTAACACTGTCGTTTTTGGCAGAAATTTTGACCCCCTCCGATCTTCTTGAAACTCTGGATTCTGACAGAGGGCCACGAGACTTCGACCAGCGCGCAAAAATGGAGGCTCTAGACCCTTCCAGAGCCGAGATATCGGATGTCAAAGTTTTGACCTGAAAAAAAAACATAAGGGGTAACACTGTCGTTTTTGGCCGAAATTTTGACCCCCTCCGATCTTCTTGAAACTCTTGATTCTGACAGAGGGCCACGAGACTTCGACCAGCGCGCAAAAATGGAGGCTCTAGACCCTTCCAGAGCCGAGATATTGGATGTCAAAGTTTTGACCTGAAAAAAAACATAAGGGGTAACACTGTCGTTTTTGGCTGAAATTTTGACCCCCTCCGATCTTCTTGAAACTCTGGATTCTGACAGAGGGCCACGAGACTTCGACCAGCGCGCAAAAATGGAGGCTCTAGACCCTTCCAGAGCCGAGATATCGGATGTCAAAGTTTTGATCTGAAAAAAAAAACATAAGGGGTAACACTGTCGTTTTTGGCTGAAATTTTGACCCCCTCCGATCTTCTTGAAACTCTGGATTCTGACAGAGGGCCACGAGACTTCGACCAGCGCGCAAAAATGGAGGCTCTAGACCCTTCCAGAGCCGAGATATCGGATGTCAAAGTTTTGACCTGAAAAAAAAAACATAAGGGGTAACACTGTCGTTTTTGGCCGAAATTTTGACCCCCTCCGATCTTCTTGAAACTCTGGATTCTGACAGAGGGCCACGAGACTTCGACCAGCGCGCAAAAATGGAGGCTCTAGACCCTTCCAGAGCCGAGATATCGGATGTCAAAGTTTTGACCTGAAAAAAAACATAAGGGGTAACACTGTCGTTTTTGGCCGAAATTTTGACCCCCTCCGATCTTCTTGAAACTCTGGATTCTGACAGAGGGCCATGAGACTTCAACCAGCGCGCAAAAATGGAGGTTCTAGACCCTTCCAGAGCCGAGATATCGGATGTCAAAGTTTTGACCTGAAAAAAAAACATAAGGGGTAACACTGTCGTTTTTGGCTGAAATTTTGACCCCCTCCGATCTTCTTGAAACTCTGGATTCTGACAGAGGGTCACGAGACTTCGACCAGCGCGCAAAAATGGAGGCTCTAGACCCTTCCAGAGCCGAGATATCGGATGTCAAAGTTTTGACCTGAAAAAAAAACATAAGGGGTAACACTGTCGTTTTTGGCTGAAATTTTGACCCCCTCCGATCTTCTTGAAACTCTGGATTCTGACAGAGGGCCACGAGACTTCGACCAGCGCGCAAAAATGGAGGCTCTAGACCCTTCCAGAGCCGAGATATCGGATGTCAAAGTTTTGACCTGAAAAAAAAAAACATAAGGGGTAACACTGTCGTTTTTGGCCGAAATTTTGACCCCCTCCGATCTTCTTGAAACTCTGGATTCTGACAGAGGGCCACGAGACTTCGACCAGCGCGCAAAAATGGAGGCTCTAGACCCTTCCAGAGCCGAGATATCGGATGTCAAAGTTTTGACCTGAAAAAAAAACATAAGGGGTAACACTGTCGTTTTTGGCCGAAATTTTGACCCCCTCCGATCTTCTTGAAACTCTGGATTCTGACAGAGGGCCACGAGACTTCGACCAGCGCGCAAAAATGGAGGCTCTAGACCCTTCCAGAGCCGAGATATCGGATGTCAAAGTTTTGACCTGAAAAAAAAAAAACATAAGGGGTAACACTGTCGTTTTTGGCCGAAATTTTGACCCCCTCTGATCTTCTTGAAACTCTGGATTCTGACAGAGGGCCACGAGACTTCGACCAGCGCGCAAAAATGGAGGCTCTAGACCCTTCCAGAGCCGAGATATCGGATGTCAAAGTTTTGACCTGAAAAAAAAACATAAGGGGTAACACTGTCGTTTTTGGCCGAAATTTTGACCCCCTCCGATCTTCTTGAAACTCTGGATTCTGACAGAGGGCCATGAGACTTCAACCAGCGTGCAAAAATGGAGGCTCTAGACCCTTCCAGAGCCGAGATATCGGATGTCAAAGTTTTGACCTGAAAAAAAAACATAAGGGGTAACACTGTCGTTTTTGGCCGAAATTTTGACCCCCTCCGATCTTCTTGAAACTCTGGATTCTGACAGAGGGCCACGAGACTTCGACCAGCGTGCAAAAATGGAGGCTCTAGACCCTTCCAGAGCCGAGATATCGGATGTCAAAGTTTTGACCTGAAAAAAAAAACATAAGGGGTAACACTGTCGTTTTTGGCCGAAATTTTGACCCCCTCCGATCTTCTTGAAACTCTGGATTCTGACAGAGGGCCACGAGACTTCGACCAGCGCGCAAAAATGGAGGCTCTAGACCCTTCCAGAGCCGAGATATCGAAGGTCAAACTTTCAGCCAAAAAAAAATGACAGTGTTACCCCTTATGTTTTTTTTTTTTTGGCCAAAATTTTGACCCCCTCCGATCTTCTTGAAACTCTGGATTCTGACAGAGGGCCACGAGACATCGACCAGCGCGCAAAAATGGAGGCTCTAGACCCTTCCAGAGCCGAGATATCGAAGGTCAAAATTTCAGCCCGAAAAAAAAACATAAGGGGTAACACTGTCATTTTTTTTTGGCTGAAAGTTTGACCTTCGATATCTCGGCTCTGGAAGGGTCTAGAGCCTCCATTTTTGCGCGCTGGTCGATGTCTCGTGGCCCTCTGTCAGAATCCAGAGTTTCAAGAAGATCGGAGGGGGTCAAAATTTCGGCCAGAAAAAAAATGACAGTGTTACCCCTTATGTTTTTTTTTTTTGGCCGAAATTTTGACCCCCTCCGATCTTCTTGAAACTCTTGATTCTGACAGAGGGCCACGAGACTTCGACCAGCGCGCAAAAATGGAGGCTCTAGACCCTTCCAGAGCCGAGATATCGGATGTCAAAGTTTTGACCTGAAAAAAAACATAAGGGGTAACACTGTCGTTTTTGGCTGAAATTTTGACCCCCTCCGATCTTCTTGAAACTCTGGATTCTGACAGAGGGCCACGAGACTTCGACCAGCGTGCAAAAATGGAGGCTCTAGACCCTTCCAGAGCCGAGATATCGGACGTCAAAGTTTTGATCTGAAAAAAAAAAAACATAAGGGGTAACACTGTCGTTTTTGGCTGAAATTTTGACCCCCTCCGATCTTCTTGAAACTCTGGATTCTGACAGAGGGCCACGAGACTTCGACCAGCGCGCAAAAATGGAGGCTCTAGACCCTTCCAGAGCCGAGATATCGGATGGCAAAGTTTTGACCTGAAAAAAAAAACATAAGGGGTAACACTGTCGTTTTTGGCCGAAATTTTGACCCCCTCCGATCTTCTTGAAACTCTGGATTCTGACAGAGGGCAATGAGACTTCAACCAGCGCGCAAAAATGGAGGTTCTAGACCCTTCCAGAGCCGAGATATCGGATGTCAAAATTTTGACCCGAAAAAAAAAACATAAGGGGTAACACTGTCGTTTTTGGCCGAAATTTTGACCCCCTCCGATCTTCTTGAAACTCTGGATTCTGACAGAGGGCCACGAGACTTCGACCAGCACGCAAAAATGGAGGCTCTAGATCCTTCCAGAGCCGAGATATCGGACGTCAAAGTTTTGACCCGAAAAAAAAAAACATAAGGGGTAACACTGTCGTTTTTGGCCGAAATTTTGACCCCCTCCAATCTTCTTGAAACTCTGGATTCTGACAGAGGGCCATGAGACTTCAACCAGCGTGCAAAAATGGAGGCTCTAGACCCTTCCAGAGCCGAGATATCGGATGTCAAAGTTTTGACCTGAAAAAAAAAACATAAGGGGTATCACTGTCGTTTTTGGCCGAAATTTTGACCCCCTCCGATCTTCTTGAAACTCTGGATTCTGACAGAGGGCCACGAGACTTCGACCAGCGCGCAAAAATGGAGGCTCTAGACCCTTCCAGAGCCGAGATATCGGATGTCAAAGTTTTGACCTGAAAAAAAAACATAAGGGGTAACACTGTCGTTTTTGGCCGAAATTTTGACCCCCTCCGATCTTCTTGAAACTCTGGATTCTGACAGAGGGCCACGAGACTTCGACCAGCGCGCGAAAATGGAGGCTCTAGACCCTTCCAGAGCCGAGATATCGGATGTCAAAGTTTTGACCTGAAAAAAAAAACATAAGGGGTAACACTGTCATTTTTGGCCGAAATTTTGACCCCCTCCGATCTTCTTGAAACTCTGGATTCTGACAGAGGGCCACGAGACTTCGACCAGCGCGCTAAAATGGAGGCTCTAGACCCTTCCAGAGCCGAGATATCGGATGTCAAAGTTTTGACCTGAAAAAAAAACATAAGGGGTAACACTGTCGTTTTTGGCCGAAATTTTGACCCCCTCCGATCTTCTTGAAACTCTGGATTCTGACAGAGGGCCACGAGACTTCGACCAGCGTGCAAAAATGGAGGCTCTAGACCCTTCCAGAGCCGAGATATCGGATGTCAAAGTTTTGACCTGAAAAAAAAACATAAGGGGTAACACTGTCGTTTTTGGCCGAAATTTTGACCCCCTCCGATCTTCTTGAAACTCTGGATTCTGACAGAGGGCCACGAGACTTCGACCAGCGTGCAAAAATGGAGGCTCTAGACCCTTCCAGAGCCGAGATATCGGATGTCAAAGTTTTGACCTGAAAAGAAACATAAGGGGTAACACTGTCGTTTTTGGCCGAAATTTTGACCCCCTCCGATCTTCTTGAAACTCTGGATTCTGACAGAGGGCAATGAGACTTCAACCAGCGCGCAAAAATGGAGGTTCTAGACCCTTCCAGAGCCGAGATATCGGATGTCAAAATTTTGACCCGAAAAAAAAAACATAAGGGGTAACACTGTCGTTTTTGGCCGAAATTTTGACCCCCTCCGATCTTCTTAAAACTCTGGATTCTGACAGAGGGCCACGAGACTTCGACCAGCACGCAAAAATGGAGGCTCTAGACCCTTCCAGAGCCGAGATATCGGATGTCAAAGTTTTGACCTGAAAAAAAACATAAGGGGTAACACTGTCGATTTTTGGCCGAAATTTTGACCCACTCCGATCTTCTTGAAACTCTGGATTCTGACAGAGGGCCACGAGACTTCGACCAGCGCGCAAAAATGGAGGCTCTAGACCCTTCCAGAGCCGAGATATCGGATGTCAAAGTTTTGACCTGAAAAAAAAAACATAAGGGGTAACACTGTCGTTTTTGGCCGAAATTTTGACCCCCTCCGATCTTCTTGAAACTCTGGATTCTGACAGAGGGCCACGAGACTTCGACCAGCGCGCAAAAATGGAGGCTCTAGACCCTTCCAGAGCCGAGATATCGGATGTCAAATTTTGACCTGAAAAAAAAACATTAGGGATAACACTGTCGTTTTTGGCCGAAATTTTGACCCCCTCCGATCTTCTTGAAACTCTGGATTCTGACAGAGGGCCACCAGACTTCGACCAGCGCGCAAAAATGGAGGCTCTAGACCCTTCCAGAGCCGAGATATCGGATGTCAAAGTTTTGACCTGAAAAAAAAAACATAAGGGGTAACACTGTCGTTTTTGGCCGAAATTTTGACCCCCTCCGATCATCTTGAAACTCTGGATTCTGACAGAGGGCCACGAGACTTCGACCAGCGTGCAAAAATGGAGGCTCTAGACCCTTCCAGAGCCGAGATATCGGATGTCAAAGTTTTGACCTGAAAAAAAAAACATAAGGGGTAACACTGTCGTTTTTGGCCGAAATTTTGACCCCCTCCGATCTTCTTAAAACTCTGGATTCTGACAGAGGGCCACGAGACTTCGACCAGCGCGCAAAAATGGAGGCTCTAGACCCTTCCAGAGCCGAGATATCGGATGTCAAAGTTTTGACCTGAAAAAAAAACATTAGGGATAACACTGTCGTTTTTGGCCGAAATTTTGACCCCCTCCGATCTTCTTGAAACTCTGGATTCTGACAGAGGGCCACGAGACTTCGACCAGCGGGCAAAAATGGAGGCTCTAGACCCTTCCAGAGCCGAGATATCGGATGTCAAAGTTTTGACCTGAAAAAAAAACATAAGGGGTAACACTGTCGTTTTTGGCCGAAATTTTGACCCCCTCCGATCTTCATGAAACTCTGGATTCTGACAGAGGGCCACGAGACTTCGACCAGCGCGCAAAAATGGAGGCTCTAGACCCTTCCAGAGCCGAGATATTGGATGTCAAAGTTTTGACCTGAAAAAAAAAACATAAGGGGTAACACTGTCGTTTTTGGCAGAAATTTTGACCCCCTCCGATCTTCTTGAAACTCTGGATTCTGACAGAGGGCCACGAGACTTCGACCAGCGCGCAAAAATGGAGGCTCTAGACCCTTCCAGAGCCGAGATATCGGATGTCAAAGTTTTGACCTGAAAAAAAAAAACATAAGGGGTAACACTGTCGTTTTTGGCCGAAATTTTGACCCCCTCCGATCTTCTTGAAACTCTTGATTCTGACAGAGGGCCACGAGACTTCGACCAGCGCGCAAAAATGGAGGCTCTAGACCCTTCCAGAGCCGAGATATTGGATGTCAAAGTTTTGACCTGAAAAAAAACATAAGGGGTAACACTGTCGTTTTTGGCTGAAATTTTGACCCCCTCCGATCTTCTTGAAACTCTGGATTCTGACAGAGGGCCACGAGACTTCGACCAGCGCGCAAAAATGGAGGCTCTAGACCCTTCCAGAGCCGAGATATCGGATGTCAAAGTTTTGATCTGAAAAAAAAAACATAAGGGGTAACACTGTCGTTTTTGGCTGAAATTTTGACCCCCTCCGATCTTCTTGAAACTCTGGATTCTGACAGAGGGCCACGAGACTTCGACCAGCGCGCAAAAATGGAGGCTCTAGACCCTTCCAGAGCCGAGATATCGGATGTCAAAGTTTTGACCTGAAAAAAAAAACATAAGGGGTAACACTGTCGTTTTTGGCCGAAATTTTGACCCCCTCCGATCTTCTTGAAACTCTGGATTCTGACAGAGGGCAATGAGACTTCAACCAGCGCGCAAAAATGGAGGTTCTAGACCCTTCCAGAGCCGAGATATCGCATGTCAAAATTTTGACCCGAAAAAAAAACATAAGGGGTAACACTGTCGTTTTTGGCCGAAATTTTGACCCCCTCCGATCTTCTTGAAACTCTGGATTCTGACAGAGGGCCACGAGACTTCGACCAGCACGCAAAAATGGAGGCTCTAGATCCTTCCAGAGCCGAGATATCGGACGTCAAAGTTTTGACCCGAAAAAAAAAACATAAGGGGTAACACTGTCGTTTTTGGCCGAAATTTTGACCCCCTCCAATCTTCTTGAAACTCTGGTTTCTGACAGAGGGCCACGAGACTTCGACCAGCGCGCAAAAATGGAGGCTCTAGACCCTTCCAGAGCCGAGATATCGGATGTCAAAGTTTTGACCTGAAAAAAAAAACATAAGGGGTAACACTGTCGTTTTTGGCCGAAATTTTGACCCCCTCCGATCTTCTTGAAACTCTGGATTCTGACAGAGGGCCACGAGACTTCGACCAGCGCGCAAAAATGGAGGCTCTAGACCCTTCCAGAGCCGAGATATCGGATGTCAAAGTTTTGACCTGAAAAAAAAACATAAGGGGTAACACTGTCGTTTTTGGCCGAAATTTCGACCCCCTCCGATCTTCTTGAAACTCTGGATTCTGACAGAGGGCCACGAGACTTCGACCAGCACGCAAAAATGGAGGCTCTAGACCCTTCCAGAGCCGAGATATCGGATGTCAAAGTTTTGACCTGAAAAAAAAAACATAAGGGGTAACACTGTCGTTTTTGGCTGAAATTTTGACCCCCTCCGATCTTCTTGAAACTCTGGATTCTGACAGAGGGCCACGAGACTTCGACCAGCGCGCAAAAATGGAGGCTCTAGACCCTTCCAGAGCCGAGATATCGGATGTCAAAGTTTTGACCTGAAAAAAAAACATAAGGGGTAACACTGTCGTTTTTGGCCGAAATTTTGACCCCCTCCGATCTTCTTGAAACTCTGGATTCTGACAGAGGGCCACGAGACTTCGACCAGCGCGCAAAAATGGAGGCTCTAGACCCTTCCAGAGCCGAGATATCGGATGTCAAAGTTTTGACCTGAAAAAAAACATAAGGGGTAACACTGTCGTTTTTGGCCGAAATTTTGACCCCCTCCGATCTTCTTGAAACTCTGGATTCTGACAGAGGGCCATGAGACTTCAACCAGCGCGCAAAAATGGAGGTTCTAGACCCTTCCAGAGCCGAGATATCGGATGTCAAAGTTTTGACCTGAAAAAAAAAACATAAGGGGTAACACTGTCGTTTTTGGCCGAAATTTTGACCCCCTCCGATCTTCTTGAAACTCTGGATTCTGACAGAGGGCCACGAGACTTCGACCAGCGCGCAAAAATGGAGGCTCTAGACCCTTCCAGAGCCGAGATATCGGATGTCAAAGTTTTGACCTGAAAAAAAAACATAAGGGGTAACACTGTCGTTTTTGGCCGAAATTTTGACCCCCTCCGATCTTCTTGAAACTCTGGATTCTGACAGAGGGCCACGAGACTTCGACCAGCGCGCAAAAATGGAGGCTCTAGACCCTTCCAGAGCCGAGATATCGGATGTCAAAGTTTTGACCTGAAAAAAAAAAAACATAAGGGGTAACACTGCCGTTTTTGGCCGAAATTTTGACCCCCTCTGATCTTCTTGAAACTCTGGATTCTGACAGAGGGCCACGAGACTTCGACCAGCGCGCAAAAATGGAGGCTCTAGACCCTTCCAGAGCCGAGATATCGGATGTCAAAGTTTTGACCTGAAAAAAAAACATAAGGGGTAACACTGTCGTTTTTGGCCGAAATTTTGACCCCCTCCGATCTTCTTGAAACTCTGGATTCTGACAGAGGGCCATGAGACTTCAACCAGCGTGCAAAAATGGAGGCTCTAGACCCTTCCAGAGCCGAGATATCGGATGTCAAAGTTTTGACCTGAAAAAAAAACATAAGGGGTAACACTGTCGTTTTTGGCCGAAATTTTGACCCCCTCCGATCTTCTTGAAACTCTGGATTCTGACAGAGGGCCACGAGACTTCGACCAGCGCGCAAAAATGGAGGCTCTAGACCCTTCCAGAGCCGAGATATCGGATGTCAAAGTTTTGACCTGAAAAAAAAAACATAAGGGGTAACACTGTCGTTTTTGGCCGAAATTTTGACCCCCTCCGATCTTCTTGAAACTCTGGATTCTGACAGAGGGCCACGAGACTTCGACCAGCGCGCAAAAATGGAGGCTCTAGACCCTTCCAGAGCCGAGATATCGGATGTCAAAGTTTTGACCTGAAAAAAAAACATAAGGGGTAACACTGTCATTTTTGGCCGAAATTTTGACCCCCTCCGATCTTCTTGAAACTCTGGATTCTGACAGAGGGCCACGAGACTTCGACCAGCGCGCTAAAATGGAGGCTCTAGACCCTTCTAGAGCCGAGATATCGGATGTCAAAGTTTTGACCTGAAAAAAAAACATAAGGGGTAACACTGTCGTTTTTGGCCGAAATTTTGACCCCCTCCGATCTTCTTGAAACTCTGGATTCTGACAGAGGGCCACGAGACTTCGACCAGCACGCAAAAATGGAGGCTCTAGACCCTTCCAGAGCCGAGATATCAGACGTCAAAGTTTTGACCCCAAAAAAAAAAACATAAGGGGTAACACTGTCGTTTTTGGCCGAAATTTTGACCCCCTCCGATCTTCTTGAAACTCTGGATTCTGACAGAGGGCCACGAGACTTCGACCAGCGCGCAAAAATGGAGGTTCTAGACCCTTCCAGAGCCGAGATATCGGATGTCAAAGTTTTGACCTGAAAAAAAACATAAGGGGTAACACTGTCGTTTTTGGCCGAAATTTTGACCCCCTCCGATCTTCTTGAAACTCTGGATTCTGACAGAGGGCCACGAGACTTCGACCAGCGTCCAAAAATGGAGGCTTTAGACCCTTCCAGAGCCGAGATATCGGATGTCAAAGTTTTGACCTGAAAAAAAAAACATAAGGGGTAACACTGTCGTTTTTGGCCGAAATTTTGACCCCCTCCGATCTTCTTGAAACTCTGGATTCTGACAGAGGGCGACGAGACTTCGACCAGCGCGCAAAAATGGAGGCTCTAGACCCTTCCAGAGCCGAGATATCGGATGTCAAAGTTTTGACCTGAAAAAAAACATAAGGGGTAACACTGTCGTTTTTGGCCGAAATTTTGACCCCCTCCGATCTTCTTGAAACTCTGGATTCTGACAGAGGGCCACGAGACTTCGACCAGCGTGCAAAAATGGAGGCTCTAGACCCTTCCAGAGCCGAGATATCGGATGTCAAAGTTTTGACCTGAAAAAAAAAACATAAGGGGTAACACTGTCGTTTTTGGCCGAAATTTTGACCCCCTCCGATCTTTTTGAAACTCTGGATTCTGACAGAGGGCCACGAGACTTCGACCAGCGCGCAAAAATGGGGGCTCTAGACCCTTCCAGAGCCGAGATATCGGATGTCAAAGTTTTGACCTGAAAAAAAAAAACATAAGGGGTAACACTGTCGTTTTTGGCCGAAATTTTGACCCCCTCCGATCTTCTTGAAACTCTGGATTCTGACAGAGGGCCACGAGACTTCGACCAGCGCGCAAAAATGGAGGCTCTAGACCCTTCTAGAGCCGAGATATCGAAGGTCAAACTTTCAGCCAAAAAAAAATGACAGTGTTACCCCTTATGTTTTTTTTTTTGGCCAAAATTTTGACCCCCTCCGATCTTCTTGAAACTCTGGATTCTGACAGAGGGCCACGAGACATCGACCAGCGCGCAAAAATGGAGGCTCTAGACCCTTCCAGAGCCGACATATCGAAGGTCAAACTTTCAGCCAAAAAAAAAAAAAAAGACAGTGTTACCCCTTATGTTTTTTTTTTGGCCAAAATTTTGACCCCCTCCGATCTTCTTGAAACTCTGGATTCTGACAGAGGGCCACGAGACATCGACCAGCGCGCAAAAATGGAGGCTCTAGACCCTTCCAGAGCCGACATATCGAAGGTCAAACTTTCAGCCAAAAAAAAAAATGACAGTGTTACCCCTTATTTATTTTTTTTTTTGGCCAAAATTTTGACCCCCTCCGATCTTCTTGAAACTCTGGATTCTGACAGAGGGCCACGAGACATCGACCAGCGCGCAAAAATGGAGGCTCTAGACCCTTCCAGAGCCGAGATATCGAAGGTCAAAATTTCAGCCCGAAAAAAAAAAACATAAGGGGTAACACTGTCATTTTTTTTTTGGCTGAAAGTTTGACCTTCGATATCTCGGCTCTGGAAGGGTCTAGAGCAGGGGTGGGCAAACTTTTTGGCTCAAGGGCCACACTGGGTTTTAAAATTTGACAGAGGGCCGGCCATTTACGTGGACCACGTAATTATATAGTATATTAATTTATATGCTATAGATATCCCCATTTAGCATTATTATATTTTTTTTTTAATTTAATTTTATATTTATTTTAATGTTATATATATATATATATATATATATATATATATATATATATATATATATATATATATATATATATATATATATTTATATTCTTTTTAAATATTGTTTATCCTTAGTGTTATTTAATCAGCCTAACAGTATATTAGAAACAAAACACCAGCAAGTGTACACTTAGTAAAAATTAGAGAAATGGTGAATGGACTACTTTTATATAGCGCTTTCATAGACCCAATGGCCTCCAAAGCGCTTTTGCCTCACATTCACCCACACATTCATACAACGACGGCGACGACAGCCATGCAAAGCGCCATCCAGCTCGTCGGGAGCAGCTGGGGTTTGGTGTCTTGCTCATGGACACCTCGACACTTGGTCAGGTGGAACCGAGGATTGAACCACCAACCTTTCGGGTTCTAAACAACCCACATGAACCACTGAGCCACTGCTGCCCCAATAAAGGTAGGGTTACATTAATTCAACTTTATTAAAACTCCATATGGTAATCAAATTGCACTTAATACACAAACGTCATACATTTGTGAAAAAAAAATAAAATAAAAATAAAAAAAAATGTACCAATTTATTTTAAGTATGATAAAATGTAAAAATCAAAAGCAGATAAGAACATTTATTGAACAAACGGCAGAGACGGGAGCGTAGCGAGGCGGGTGATAAAGGTAACCGGAAGCAGTCCAAGAGACAAATAGAGGAGAAAAGAAACTAAATATCAAAAGAAAAACTAAAAATCAAATGAAAACTAATCAGGTGTGCAAGTGGTTACTAACATTTTTTTTCTCTGTGAGTTTCCAAAGAAGGAAAAAACATTAACGTGCAACAAGGAGCCTTGTTGTGCTTAAGTCGCTGTCTGAAGGAGTGCTGAAATGTCAATGATTCAATCGTGCAAACGTTCTGTTTCCTGTGATATTAGTTATAAATTGCATATGACAAATTACAAAAAACGGTCTGACTCTGCGGCGTGAGTGTAACGGAGGCCAGCTAGTAGTTGATGTGCGAGTAGACCACTCCCTGATCTCAATAGGCGCTCTAGCGACAGACGCTAGCGGCTGTAGTCTTTGCCTCCTTGTTAGCGCGCCTGACTCTCATGCCGGAGACCCGTGTTCGAGGCCCGCTCGGAGCAGGTCGAGTTGGACCCGTGTGTGTGAGGGGATACATGAGCTTTGCAATGCAACCGTTATTTATTCACTGTATGGTTTCCATGGTGACGCGTCATTGCTTGTCACGTGACACACCGCAGCACAGCCACAACAGCTCTGAATGAATGAGCTGCTTTATTCAAGTATTGCAGGAAAAAGGCAAAATGAATGTGTGACAGGGATGTTGGTTCGGTGAATGGGTGATGGAAGTAGACACAGGGTCGGCGAATACTGGGGCTCATGCACTTTATTGAGTTACTTTCTCTCCCCACAGCGCTTGCTCGCGCTCACACAATTAATTCAGAATATTTCAAAAACAAATCACATATAAAACAGTACTCTTCCCGCTGGATTCAGCTTCTCAGGTCACAAATGCAGCAACACTCTTTCCACTGAAACAGCTTGCAGCCCAGCGTTTTCTCTCTCTCGACAGCGCGTGCACGAGCTCCCAGTCTCTCTCTCTCCCCACTCTGTCAGCAGGGCCCGCTTACCGCTCTGTTCCCCCCTCGCTCTCCCGCTACAGACCGCGCTGCACATCGCTCCCCATGCAAATGCAATCTCTATGACAATATTTTAAATATTCGAAGGGCCGGATTAAACAGCCTAACGGGCCGCATGTGGCCCGCGGGCCGTAGTTTGCCCACCCCTGGTCTAGAGCCTCCATTTTTGCGCGCTGGTCGATGTCTCGTGGCCCTCTGTCAGAATCCAGAGTTTCAAGAAGATCGGAGGGGGTCAAAATTTCGGCCAGAAAAAAAAATGACAGTGTTACCCCTTATGTTTTTTTTTTTGGCCGAAATTTTGACCCCCTCCGATCTTCTTGAAACTCTGGATTCTGACAGAGGGCCACGAGACATCGACCAGCGCGCAAAAATTGAGGCTCTAGACCCTTCCAGAGCCGAGATATCGAAGGTCAAACTTTCAGCCAAAAAAAAAAAATGACAGTGTTACCCCTTATGTTTTTTTTTTTTCGGGCTGAAATTTTGACCTCCGATATCTCGGCTCTGGAAGGGTCTAGAGCCTCCATTTTTGCGCGCTGGTCGATGTCTCGTGGCCCTCTGTCAGAATCCAGAGTTTCAAGAAGATCGGAGGGGGTCTAAATTTTGGCCAAAAAAAAAAAAACATAAGGGGTAGCACTGTCATTTTTTTTTTTTGGCCGAAATTTTGACCCCCTCCGATCTTCTTGAAACTCTGGATTCTGACAGAGGGCCACGAGACATCGACCAGCGCGCAAAAATGGAGGCTCTAGACCCTTCCAGAGCCGTCATATCGAAGGTCAAACTTTCAGCCAAAAAAAAAAAATGACAGTGTTACCCCTTATTTTTTTTTTTTTTGGCCAAAATTTTGACCCCCTCCGATCTTCTTGAAACTCTGGCCAAAAAATTTTGGCCAAAAAAAAAACATAAGGGGTAACACTGTCATTTTTTTTTTTGGCTGAAAGTTTGACCTTCGATATCTCGGCTCTGGAAGGGTCTAGAGCCTCCATTTTTGCGCGCTGGTCGATGTCTCGTGGCCCTCTGTCAGAATCCAGAGTTTCAAGAAGATCGGAGGGGGTCAAAATTTTGGCCAAAAAAAAAAAACATAAGGGCTAACACTGTCATATTTTTTTTTGGCCGAAATTTTGACCCCCTCTGATCTTCTTGAAACTCTGGATTCTGACAGAGGGCCACGAGACATCGACCAGCGCGCAAAAATGGAGGCTCTAGACCCTTCTAGAGCCCAGATATCGAAGGTCAAACTTTCAGCAAAAAAAAAAAAATGACAGTGTTACCCCTTATGTTTTTTTTTTCGGGCTGAAATTTTGACCTTCGATATCTTGGCTCTGGAAGGGTCTAGAGCCTCCATTTTTGCGCGCTGGTCGATGTCTCATGGCCCTCTGTCAGAATCCAGAGTTTCAAGAAGATCGGAGGGGGTCAAAATTTTGGCCAAAAAAAAAACATAAGGGGTAACACTGTCATTTTTTTTTTTTTGGCTGAAAGTTTGACCTTCGATATGTCGGCTCTGGAAGGGTCTAGAGCCTCCATTTTTGCGCGCTGGTCGATGTCTCGTGGCCCTCTGTCAGAATCCAGAGTTTCAAGAAGATCGGAGGGGGTCAAAATTTCGGCCTTACCTATGTACATGTATGCACCCATTTATGTTCACATATATGTCCACCTATATATGCACCTACATGTTGTTTACCTGCATAATTATTCAAATCCATAGCTACTAGGCAACATAAATAATAGTCCAAAATGTATACATTTACATTATTTATTTACTTAAGAACAATCAAATAGTACAAGAACAAAAATAAGACAAAAAATTGGATAGAAAAAAAAATCTTGTTGATCTTCTCAGCTTCGTGAGCTTTGAATTGATAGATGTGCCCCTCGGCTGTCTTCAATGCAGCATCTAGAGAAGACAAAAATAATAAAACACTATAATAATAATAATAACAATAATAATATAGTGCTTCATCAGGAACCCAACGTGCTTAAAGTACAGCTGTGATCGGAGACCTATTTTTGGATAAAAGGCTTATCATAATAAAAATGCGTCATGTAAACAGGTCAATTGGAAGATTCTGATTCTAAAGATTCTGAAAAATCAGAAATGTGGCTTAGTTAAGAAGAGGAAAGTTAGGATCAAGAACTGAGCAAGCGATGAATTAGTATTATAGGTTCCAAGCAGATATAGTAACAATAATGTAACAACAATACCTAATACAGTCTCCATTGATGCCTAATAAACATTGATACAAGTAGACTATGGTTAAAGTGGTGAACTTATAAAGTCCTAATGCATTGAGAAGGGTAAAACAAAACTTTTATGCATATACTCACCAATAATGATGCCTTTTTAATTTGGTCAAGGATGACCATCTGCTCCCCATCCCTCGGTTGGCTTCCCACCTTAAAATAATATTTCAAAATTATGAAATGAAGGTTGTGAAAGCAAGAGTTTTTTTATATGCAAGGAAATGCAAAAAATGGCAAGTAAAAAAGTGATGGTATGCCCGCACACAAACATAATTTACTTCACAGAATGACTTGTTTTTATAAGGACAGAGGAGATTAGGAGCATGTTTTGTACCATTCAGGTTGTTTTTTCAGCAAAGTCTCCAAATTAAAGATGCCCATAGCAGCAGATTCCACACCATGGCAGTAGCAGAGGAGGCAAGGAGGGCTGCTTTCCACACTTCTGCCTGGCGAAACACACCAGAGCCCTTTATAACTTCAATCTGAAAAATAATTTCACATCACAATAATTGATTGGCAATGTTTCATATTTATTCTTATGCTTAGCTTCCCAATAGTTAATATGTTTTTATGTGTAAATGCAGATTAATGATAAAGATATTAAACAAATTAATCATTGCCCTAAACGTTATTAAAGGGGAGGAGGAGTTTGGATGGAGAGAAGGAGGAGGACAGGGTGGGGAGAAAGGAGGAGGTTGGATGGAGAGTAGGGAAGGAGAAAAGACAGGATAGGAGTGAAGGGGGGCAGGGGGAAAGGATGATCGTCTCTTATCTGTTTTTAAAGGGCCTCTCTGGAGTCTTAGAGAAGAAACAGTACAACTAATTTTTTTTTTTTTTCATAAAAGCAAGCCAAAAAACTTGGAAAGCATTGAACATGTGAATAATTGAAAGCAATTACTTGCAAAAGTAATCAGACATCAAACATCATAAAAATACATATAGCTCTGTTTGAGTAACAAGTAAACTAAATACAAATGCAAGGGGATTACTCACCGGTTGCACTTCTCCAAAGAGAAAGAATCTTACATCCTCCACAGGACTCCAGTATGGAAGCCCGTTTCCGCCACAGTTGAGTAAAAACATCTCGTAATAATGACTTAACTTCTCGTAATAATGAGAAACTTTCTCATAATTATGACTTAATATCTCGCAATAATGACTTAACTTCTCGTAATAATGAGAAACTTTCTCATAATTATGACTTAATATCTCGTAATAATGAGAAACTTTCTCATAATTATGACTTAACATCTCGTAATAATGAGAAACTTTCTCATAATTATGACTTAACATCTCGTAATAATGAGAAACGTTCTCATAATTATGACTTAACATCTCGTAATAATGAGAAACTTTCTCATAATTATGACTTAACATCTCGTGATAATGAGAAACGTTTTTGTGATGCATTGGCCCACATACTGACCTCGTGTGCACACAATGCACATTGCGCCTGCGTGGATTAAGTCACAATTACGAGAAAGTTTCTCATTATTACGAGATGTTAAGTCATAATTATGAGAAAGTTTCTCATTATTACGAGATGTTAAGTCATAATTATGAGAAAGTTTCTCATATTTACAAGATATTAAGTCATAATTATGAGAAAGTTTCTCATTATTACGAAAAGTTAAGTCATTATTACGCGATGTTAAGTCATAAATAATTATGAGAAAGTTTCTCATTATTACGAGAAGTTGTCATTATTACGAGATGTTAAGTCATAATTATGAGAAAGTTTCTCATTATTACGAGAAGTTAAGTCATTATTACAAGATGTTAAGTCATAATTATGAGAAACTTTCTCATTATTATGACTTAATATCTCATTATAATGAGAAACTTTCTCAATATAATGAGAAACTAAGTCATAATTATGAGAAACTTTCTCATTATTACGAGATGTTAAGTCATTATTATGAGAAACTTTCTCAATATAATGAGAAACTAAGTCGTAATTATGAGAAAGTTTCTCATTATTACGAGATGTTAAGTCATTATTATGAGAAACTTTCTAAATATAATGAGAAACTAAGTCATAATTATGAGAAAGTTTCTCATTATTATGACTTACAGAATTATATTTTTTTACTCAACTGTGGCGGAAATTGGCTTCCATACCGGTCCGTGGTTTCCATATTAAACGCATCCCGGTAAATTCTACATAGGGCCTACTTTTAGGGGTTTAAACATCTTTTTTTATTTTCTTTCTCCCAACTCAGCTGCTTCTCCTCGTTCGATTTGCTGTATGTTTACATCATAGACTGGTTTACATGTCATGCGCGTAAACTGCCGACATGGCCGCCACACCAGTAATGACGTCACGACGCCAAGCCCAGAGCTAACGTTACAGTGTTTGGGCTGAAACAGGTCAGGTGTTTGGCAAAATAAATGCTAAGTTCATACTTCTCTGCCACCGCAATATCCATCTCCAGAAAAAAAAAACTAATTATGAAATTAGGAATATGAAATTAGGAATACTTACGATTGGTGATAAGAAGGACTTAACTTAGAGGATCTCCAATGTTGATAACACTCTTTCGGCACGAAACTTCATCTGATAACTTCAGGCTGGTGACGTCATCAACTACGGAGCGCTGTAGCAGCCAATCGGCAGTGAAGCAGCAGAAGGCTGCGTTCCAAACCGCATACTCAGTGAGTAGGTACTTAATTTCAATAAGTACTTACTCAACGAGCGCTAAAAAAGTAGGTACTTTATAGCCAAATCTAGTTGAGTATGAATGCGAACCGGACATCTGCTATGTTATTCTCGCCTACTCTTTTATGAATACTGAGGATTCGGACGTACTTTTTTGCTCGCCTACTCTTTTCCCCTACTATATAGTAGGGAAGTATGCGGTTTGGAACGCAGGGATTGTCTTCAAATGTAGGCTATTAACCACTGTGAATTTCTCAGATGTGGGATGATGATGATGATGGTGATGATTACTTATATTAAATGCACGTTCTATTAACTTTTTTAACACTTTTACAAAATATATTAGGCCTATGACAGAATAATAAATATGATTTGAAAAAGATAGGAAAAACTGCAAGATTTCATATAATTATAATACACATAGAATATTATTCTATTCTTTATTATATTCATCCAATTTATTTTTGCTTTCTGCTAATATCTTTTCTAAAAGAAGATGAGACCTTGTAACATTCTTATAGTGACCTAAACACAAGCCTGATGATACTTTTGTTTAAAAAATAAACATTCTCCATATTAATAAAATTGTATTTAACACTGTAAAATGACCAAGTACAATATGAGGTGTTATGGTAAGTTCTATTCTATTCTTTAACCAAACTTTTTTAGTAGGCCTACCTAGTTATTTTCTTGATAATAGAAAATTGTCATGGGATGGACGAACCCAAAAGCAGACTGATTGCTCAACACAGAATTTATTCAAGACAAAACAGAAAACAAAACCCACGAGGGGGCAAAAACAGGACTAAGTAGCAAACACTAAACTAAGACTGAGGTAACGACAGGAACAATACTTAGACAAGGGCAGACTGAATAACAATCTTCTCACTGATTTACTCACTGGAAAATTCACAAAACATCAAACAGCTCTCACGGCAGGTTTCACAGAGTTAGACAAGGTAAGATCGACAATGTACCGACCCAGGACAGCAAACACAAGAGGATTAAATAGGGAGAAACTAATGAGGGAAACAGCTGACACTAACAGGGCAATCAAGACTAAACAAGGATAACAAGGGGGCGGGGTTATGAGACGAGACAACGCAAGCACATGGCCCAAACAGGCCATGCGCTTGCACACAAAACATGGGTCTGTCACGATCCTGCCACAAAACTAGGAAAATTCACAGATATGATGGCAGAATCATGACAGAAAATATAAGCAAGGCATCATGTATGACAGTTGGCAAATGTTGACTGAAAGAAAAAACTCCATAAATGCAGTACAGTTGGAATTATATATCACTCTGACATATGTTTTTTTTTTTGTTTTTTTTTTGCAGTATAGTGACATACACTATAAAAATGCTTTGGGTCAAATATGGACAAACACAAATGTTGGGTTAAAAATGCAATGAAAAAATGTACAGTTGAAAAAGTGAAAGTTGAATTTGGGTTAAAATTTGAAATGACATTTTTAACCCAACATTTTGTCCATATTTAACCCAAATTTGGGTTCAAAAACAACCCAGTATTGTTTAGAGTGTATGAGCTACAAAATGACCGGATCCTGCCATAAGCTATAGCAAAATCTTGTATGCACATATAGCACTTACGTGGATATAAGGAAGCAATACAGGAGACCTATATGGCCTGTATATGAAGAGTTCAGATGCAAAAGCCTCTAAATGCCATTTGAAATTTTCTTCTAAAATGATAATTTTTATCAAGTTTGTATATTTAAGTTCAGTAATTTCACTTAAATGACAATGAAGAATACCTATTAATTGTCATTTAAGTGAAATTACTGAACTTAAATATACAAACTTGATAAAAATGGTCATTTTGAAAGAAATTTTCAAATGGCATTTAGAGGTTTTTGCATCTGAACTCTTCATATGCACATATATGCACCTCAAATTGCATATATGTGCCATAAATATGCAGATATGCAATGTATATATTACCATATATGTGCTGTTTATATGCAGTGTATGTGCATATAACTGCATATAGGTTTTATATATGCACATATATCCTCATATAGGTTCTTTCCATGTGTGACATAGACTATATCAACATTATCTTAGGGTTTGCCTCAAAACTTGACAGATGGTTAGTAATTATAAGAAACAGTGAAATGTATTGACAATACAGATTGTATTTGGGCTGGCAATTTCAAGTGTGGAAAGCCCAGTAAAGTCCATACAACTCCAACTGTCAGCGCATACAACTTGTAGAAGGTCTGTATTGAAATGAGCAGGAATTCCACAGGTCTCTGTGCCAGATGACCTGTGCTTTCTTGGGTGGTCAGAGCTCAGACGTCTGTGTGTTGATCTCTCTTTTCTGTCCTCCCTGGACAGACCAGTGCTGACTCACTGAGCACCAGGCCAGGGTTGACCTGGTGTCAACAATCTACTGAGAGCTTTCAGTCCCTGGGTCCATGGCTAGCACTGCCCCCCCTGTGGGATGGGGGATCTGGGTCCCCAGGTGGGTATTGTGCACATTGCTGACCACTGACAAAAAGCTCTCTGGGGGCCAGTGGTCAAGATGAGAAGCTGGAGAGGTGAAAGAAGAGAGAACGCACTCCCTGCTGGTCTGGTCTAATTTGGCAGGATGCCAACCGACTGCCCTCTGGAGCAAGTGCAGGCACCAAAAAGCAACTTGCACAATGCTGTTTGTGTAAAGCTTTTCTGCAGTCAATTCAAGTCTCTCTATAACCACCATCTGCCCAAGATAAGCACTCGCATTCTATAGACATTTGCTTTCAACTCCTATCAAAACACTCTTTGTTCCTACTATGTGGCTGAACAATATTGTCAATACACATATATTATCTCTCTTGACATATACTTACAATAAGTTTTCAAATAAAGTATACCATTTTAAAGTTTGGGGTCAGTAAGATTTTTTAATATTTATGAAGTTTATTTTTTTCAGAAATCATTGTGTTATGCTGGTTTGATGCTTAATACAAGGAACATATTTTTTTATCAATGTTGAAATTAGTTGTGCTACTTTATAATTTTGTGGAAACCATGATATATTTTTTTTTTCAGGATTCTTTGATAATTAGAAAGTTCTAAAGAACATCAATTATAGTATTTGAAACTTAAAAAGTTTGTAACTTTATAAATGCCTTCATTGTCACTTTTGTTCAATTTAATTCAGTGTTAGTTTCTTAAAAAAAAAAAAAAACCTTACTCACCCCAGAATTATGGTTTGGATGTAACTTTGGCATCTAATTTGAAATGGAAATGGGCATGAAAGTTCTCAGATCATATAGTTTGTCCAGCAGTGGTGTGTTAGTACTTTTCTAAGTGGTCAGACATTTTTATTTTATGCTTGGCTGATGATGAAACAAGAAACAGGAAAACAAACCATGGGTCCAGAACTTTTTTTTATTATTTTGACTTGGGTCAATAAGTAACCACTAGTCTAGGAACACAACCCTAAAATTGTGGTCAAAATGTATTTTCACATTTGGCAGACATTATTATCAAAAATAAACAAACATTGGATTACATCAAATGCGTTTAACATTTATAGGATTAGTATATGAGTTCATGGATTCTCTGTGAATTAAACCCGTGACCTTGGTGTTGTTTGTGTGTTGTTAGAGTTACACTAAGAGCTACGCAGTTCTTAGTTAAACAAAAGTCATTTGCTTTTTTAAACTTTAAACGTGTCTGTTTACCAGTGAACTGCTCTCTGATAAACTCTTTTCCTGCTGAGGACAAAGGGAGATGAGCGATGTGCATGCTTTTAGATATAACCGGCCCGTGTCCAGAGGGCAAGAGCAAGAGAGTGAAGACACGAATCCCCTAACATGATACAGATGGTGAAGGAGGAGAGCCAAGGCTGTGAGGGATCTCACCGTTGAGTGTGATCGGTACAACCTGTTGGCCCTGCTGAGACAGCTGTGAAGATCTGGGATTCCACGCTGTCATTCAGGTTCATAGAGCCATCCCCTCTCATAAGCTCACCATATGTACAGGCCTTTCATCCAGGACAGCATATTTATAAAATACTGGTGTTTCTGTTTTTCTGCGCTTCGGGGGTGAGTTTCTTCGTCTGAACTGGGGTGCGTTTCCCAAAAGCATTGTTAGCCAACTATGTTTGCAAGTTCCGTCGTTATCGTCAACGTTCAAAGAGTCAGAGTTTCACAAAAACATAGTTCTAACGAACATTCGCAAACAGCATCACAAAGTTGTGTGGTTGGAACAACAGCTCGAGCTGTAGAAGAATAGTTTCTTGTTTGCATGACGTGGACTTTATAAATCCGTATCTTGAGCAAAATAAGCAAGCTTATTACAATCTATATCTTTCATTTAGAATGCATACAAATGTAAATTACATCTTTTAGTTTGTCAAGAGTTTTAAAATGTCGTTTTTGAAGAGTATGAAGACATGCTCTAGGAGCTACGGTACGTAAGATGAGCCTTGATTGAATCTGGAAATAATTAAATAAAATAACTAAGAAAAATGAGAAATTGTTCTAAGATGTCCGTAATTTTTAGCAAATCATCCATTAATTTGATCCCAAACAGATTTATTAAAAGTAGTTATTAACGAATGTGGTTGAACTATCAATTTGCGACAATATGTTTTGGGGGAACAGTCGTGACTAGTTGATTTCTTCATCGACGCATCGTACTATGGTAGTAAAGCAGTGAGTCATTGTATGTGAAACACACCCCTGATCGATATCCTTTTTTTTTTTTACATTTAAAGTGTATTTTTTGTGTTAAAATTTTTTTTTTTATTTTATTAAAATATTTTCGCAAAAGTTGTTAAGTTGACTAAGTGTAGGTTAATTCTGGCCTAGTGTTGCTATAAATGTTTATCTTTCTTTCTGAGCAGCTGATGAATTATGTGCATTGACAAAATGGATATAGACAGTTATTTTGTAATGAGATGATGTCATCTGTTTCCCAGTGGTGTGCTTTATATGGTAGTGAGTCATTTTAGAATAAACTGTGCTTTGCTTTATAGCGTTGTCTCATGTTGGGTGCCTTCTGGAGCCCCAGATTTAATGAATGGCGAGGAGGAGGAATGAAAGTGAGGCAAACAAGTTGCCTGAATGCCTGTCTCCGGCTCCTGGCTCCTGCAGACAAGATGTGGGATTGTAGCAGGCGGCCAAAACTCAGCATGCAGTGTGCCGGGCACCTTAAGAAATTGTAGGAGCATGGAACTGTGATGTATGGGAAAGTAGTGTAAGAGAGAAATTATGCATGGTGTCCAGCACACTCCTCCATTATAATTTGCAACAGCTGGAACATGAACTCAAAGAGTGAAATGCTAAGATCCTGCATTGAGTGGCTTCAAATTCTCTTAAAGTGAAAGTTCACTTAATAATGTTGTTCATTAAAATCATGTTCATACTGTTACAAACCTCTATTAATAATATGAAACACATATATTTATTATACATCAGGATTATGACTACACTGACTACACCGCCCCACATTATCTTTTATTTAAAAAACAACAACAACAACAAAAACAAAAAACACAACATGCACAATATTAATGAAGCAAAGTTTGTTGTTATGGGAAGAAGGAGATGGGAACCGGCAAACAAGGATTTTAATAAATAAAAAAAACAAACAAATCCAAAACGAAAGTTAAAGACAGCAGCCCCTCATGGACGACAGCTGTCACATTTGATAAAACATTAGTCCAACTAAAACAGTCCAGGGGTGTGTTTCCCGTACAACTATGTAGTTCGCTGCGTCACTACCATAGTACGATGCATTGTTGGAGAAATCAACTCGAAAGTCACGACTGTTTCCCGAAACCCATTGTCTCAAAGTGTCATTCAACCACGTTGGTTTCGCACATGGTAGAGCAATAACTACTTTTAATGAAACTGTTTGAGATCCAATTAACGCTCGATTCTTTTAATATAAATTACACACATGTCATCTGAGGACTATTTCTAATTGTTCTCAGTTGTCCTGCTTTATTACCAGACTCAACATTTAGCTCGTTCTTACATAGTAGAGCATGTTCACACATGCGCACTCTTTAAAATCGGTACTTTAAATCTTTTGAAAAAACCTAAAAGACGTAAATTATATGTATTCTAAATAAAAGGCATCGGTTGTACTGAATGCCAGCTTGCTTATTTTGCTCAAAATACAGATTTATTACGTACAAATGTGATGCAATATAGAAACTATGCTTCTAACCAAAGGTCGAGAGCTGTCGTTCAAACCACACAACTTTGCAATGCTGTTTGCGAATGTAAATCGGAAACAATTGTTTTGGGAAACACCGACTCGTTGAACTATGCTCCAAACGACGGAACTTGCGACCATAGATGGCTAATGATGCTTTCGGGAAAACCCCGGGCCTGGTCCTCGCTCGATCTTCCCTGTCATCGCTCCCGCTTGTAAGCTTCCGCTCCTCCATGAGACTCTCTCACGGCTGTCGGCCTTGTCCTGCTCGCCACAATTACAAAAACAGAATAAAATTTCTAAAACTTTAAATTGAAAAATACAAATCTAAAAATTCAAAAAATGAACAAAAACTTTAACAGTATTTCAATAATTCTAAAATAGTAAAAGTCACTGGGGTCTAATGTTGTTTTGGAGCCCATTAACTTTCAATGTATGGACAAAAATGCACAAACAAAAACAAATAACTGGGCATTATCTAATATTTTAAATGACTGGCTATGATTGTGTCTTGTTGTGTAGCCTTTTCTACGTTCATTGTTGACAGACAAATGATTTGCCTGCGAACTTGTCACACACCTGGTCTAGAAACCCTGTAACGTATTTCTACTCAGAGAGAAAGAGGAGAAAGCCTATGTACGTGAGGGTGTCATTTAACTCTTCTTCCTTGGGCAAATTGCTGCCTTCTTCTGCCGGACAGCTCTTTTCCCTTTACTTGTTAAAAGGCCTGCCATTGTTAGCCGTTGCTCCTCTGACAAGTCGCTGCTGGTCATGATGTCAGGGGGAGACTAATAAGGGCTAATTCACAAGCTGTCCTAAGAGCTCTGCCGGACTGTTAGCTAGGTTCCCAGGATACTTCCAGCCCACTTGAGATGGAGAGAGAGTGAGGGGAAAGAGTTTGCCCAAAAGAGAACAAAAAGGCACGGGGGGAAGCAGCAGCGGGCAAGACGGCGAAGTCAGTCAGGGACTGCATTCATAACCCACGCAGGTAGTCCGACTAAAGGGCCCAATTTGTTATAAATGACACAGACTCTTTGAGCAAGGACAGGATGTCGTCTGCTGGAGGCTCCTTCTCTTTCTCTCTCTTCTGTCACCAGAGGCGAGGTCGCGTCTGCCTTTTGTTGACACAGTGATGGTTATAGGAGGGGGAGCTTTGGATATGTCGAAAGCAATTTTCTATGTGTCCAGGAAAGCCAGAAAACATTTACAACCAAATCCAGTTAGCGGGCATCCAGCAATAAAGCACATGTCAATGGGAACAAAAGACTTGCATTTTAATATGTAAATTACCCCTGATTAATTCCTTAATCTAGACATTTAGACGTATCCTGTCTTCAGCTCATCACATGTCATTACAAGCTTGCTTTCTCAGGCTGAATAAATCAGTAAAAACAGTTTATTTTTTTTTTAAATGTGATTTTTTTAGCTTGTTTTTTTAATTATTTTTTTTTTATTTAATTTTTTATTATTATTTTTATCTTTTTATTTCATCTGATATGTAATTTTATTTTATTATCTTGGGTGGGACTATGTTGGACAGGGCAGTCACACAGAAATATGTTGAATATGCATTTTAACACTTTATTTTTTATTTTATTTTATTTGCATCACTTTAAAATACTGTTTATATATAATCTATCTATCTATCTATCTATCTATCTATCTATCTATCTATCTATCTATCTATCTATCTATCTATCTATCTATCTATCTATCTATCTATCTATCTATCTATCTATCTATCTATCTATCTATCTATCTATCTATCTATCTATCTATCTATCTATCTATCTATCTATCTATCTATCTATCTATCTATCTATCTATCTATCATCTGTCTGTCTGTCTGTCTATCTATCTATCTATCTATCTATCTATCTATCTATCTATCTATCTATCTATCTATCTATCTATCTATCTATCTATCTATCTATCTATCTATCTATCTATCTATCTATCTATCTATCTATCTATCTATCTATCTATCTATCTATCTATCTATCTGTCATTCCGAATCTCTAAGATGTTATTTTTTTTCTATAAATAAATAAAAATTTTAGTCTTTTTCTCTCACAGATCTATCATATAGATATAGAGGACTTTTATATTATATCTCAGCTCGTGCACTATGATCTACAGTTTGAGCTACTTGAATAGATTTATTAAGAAGATAAAAAACATCAAACAATATGTGACAATCATTATTAATGATCAAAAGCACTGTGTATCAAAAGCAATGTATCATATGACTGTAAGCATGCATTGCAGAATAGTATTATTTGACAGTGTGCTCTTGAGGAGTTCCTGCATTCAGTTTAATTGTATGTCTTGCCTGCATGGTTCCAAACCTTTTATTATAAAACAAATACAATGGCATCATATCCCATTCCCCATCTGTGCCTGTGTAACTCCAACTAAGACACTTGATGAACAGTTCTAATGCTTTATGATGTGACTACTGAGTTATACTTTAGACCTTCCCCTCTTCAGGCCATGAAACATAAAGCATTTCACCCCAGTCCAACCCCTCCCCATTAAAGAAACATACTGTTCCAAGTTCATATTTCAAAGCGCAGGTGGTGAAAGAAGCAACTTTAGTAGATATTCAGTCATGTCCGTTATAAAGGCCAGAAGAAGAATTTATGTCATCTAAAATGTTTAAGGAAGGAAAGCAAGAGCAGGAATGAGAATCACCATGACAACAAGGATAAAAACACGCACTTCCCCAAGCATAAGCACCGTGTAAGGGTGCATTCAAGTATGGAGAAGTTCACAAAACCTTTAATGTCATACACTGGCTGCTTTCTTTTGTGTCAGAGACCACGAACTGTGACTTCTACAAAAACTCAAAGAGCAAATGGATTAGAATACCATTAAAAAGATGACTGAATCAAACCCAGTGGATTGTGGAGATTATCAAGGCAAAGGAGATCAAAACGGAAGCCATGTGGTGATTCGAGGAGTCTGAAAGTGGACTTTAATCTATACAGCTTTTCTAATTTGAGGCTTTCCCAGAGGGAAATATCTTCTTCTTTTTTTTTTTTTTTAACCGATCACGATTCACATGCATGGGTTCTCATCCACAATCATATGGGATGTTGTATATTAAATGAAAAGTTTTGAATGTTTAGTATTAAGTACAAATGAATATAATACTGAAGGTTATGCCACTTAAATGTAAAGTTTACACATTTGAAGATCAAACATGCTTTAAAGTTTCCAAATGGTATCCAGTTTGGGGCTTAGAAATAATCAGTTGACAAACATCAGCTGATCATTTCTAAGCCGTTCGTCCAAACATCTAATTAGTATTAAGCACAGGATGTCCACACAAGAGAATGCTCTTTCTAATATCCCCAGAGCAAAACTTTGACGAGTTTTTTTTTTTTTTTTTTTTTGTCTATCGCATCTTGGATGGTCACTGTGGAGATCCCCGCTATTTCTCATCACATGCCTCTCTCCCCGCCCCCTCCCGCCCACCATTCATGCTTTCCCTTCTTCCCCGCATAAAACAAAAGCGGGCAGCTGAAAGCGCTCTGAGGTAGGTAAATGTATTCAGTGACATCGGCCGGATGATTCTATTCTGCGTCGGCCCTGTAACATTTGTTTCCAGCCTTGTCTGAGGGCTGGGACACCGTGTTGGCCCTTTTGTCCCACGTGCTCTCCACACAGGGCCACAGTTAATGGTGGCCTTGTCCATGGCCACTGGAGCAGAAACTTTAGTCAGCCAGAGTAGGGAGGTTGAGCTATGAGGGGGGTTTTACGTAAGACTGAGAAAAAAAAAAAGTCTGCCGGGCCACCTCAGAGGTTGCCATGGGAAGACAGCAAGACGGCTCTCGGAAAACCCTCTCAAAGGAAGTGGTGCAGGGAAAGAAAGACCACTTGGCAGCCCTCCATTCTCTCTCTCTCTCTCTTTCTCCTCCATCCTCTGTTTTGCCTGTCGTCACATCTGGTCTATCATATGAGGCTTTTAGCGAGAGATCGAGATGAATTCTTTCTTTGGAATTCTAATGGAGATGGAGGCTATCTCTAACTGATTCACACTGTCTTTTCCTGTGAAACTCTTCTGCATTCTTCAGGACAGGGGGCCCATAGGGTGTAGGGAGTTGGCAGGCTCAGAACCAGGTGCGGTTGGAGAGGAAGAACGTGAAGGAAGGATGACTGTGTTGGGCCTGCTCGGCACCATTCTCCACAGTTGAGTGGGATCTTCAGAAGAGAGGCTCTCTTCTTTGTTGGGCTCTCAACTGGGCTTGGGTGGTTTGACCACGCTGATCTCTCTCACGACCAGGCCTGAGTTCTTCTACTTGCTTTGAATAATCTTCTGCTAAAACCCCACAAGCTGGAAAGTGCCTTCAAACTTAAATAATTGAATCTCTTTCATTCTATGCGAATTTTATGTAATGCTCAATATTTATTGAATTAAATATGTTAATATGAAAAAAAAATCTGAGATTTTGAGGAAGTACCCAACTTCACAAGAAGAAGAAGAATGGTAGCAGTATCAATGAGCAGAAGTTGAACATTATACTACCAAACTAGCCCCACTTTGAGAGGAATAGGAATTATGAATGATCTGATATGTAAATATAAAAATATACAGAGATAATAAATAATAATCTGCCATTATTTCATTCTCTCAAAGATTGTTCAAAACATTCTTGAACATTCTCATGACATGTACTTGAGAAATGTTCATTCTCTTGAACATTTCTCAAGTATGTCAACTAGTAGAGTATTAGTAGACTGTCTGATTAATATTTGCTAACCCTTCTTGCTCCCTCAACAAACATTTTACTGACTATAGGTAACTTTGCAAGTACATGTCAACTTATTCTAACTCTAACCCTACAGTCTACTAATACTCTAACAGTCTAATAATAGCAAGACCTTTAGGTGCACCGTTACTTGAAGTCAACAGAACGTTCAAAAGGGACCATCAAAATAAAGTGAAACCAAAAGTTTAAATGTTTCAGACCTGCATTCTCTGAATGGCCTGAAGCAGTTTTAAAAGCAAAAACAAACCAAAAAACACCTATTGTCATACCCATACACAACCTGAATTTGTCAAGGTTGTAACTCTTGACGCGTATTAACTTACTGCATGAGCTAAATAAGCTCAATTTAAACATGTGGGTTTTTATCTTTTGTTATGGGTCATACATGTTTTTGCCGTAGTACTCTAGGCCAACATGTGACGCTGAATCCACAATGAAGTTATAATGACAGAGGCAGGCCATTGGACAATCCAAACCTATTTAACTCAAAGGGGTTTTGCTTACAATTATTCACTCGTGAAAATCTGCCAAAGAAATGCTCTTCATCTATCATGCTGTGTTTCCCGGGATCAAATTCTCACAAGACTTTAGTGAAGCGGGAATGGCAGTCTAGTGGGCCGTCAATGAAGAATAGAGGAGCCCCAGTTAACATCACGGCTTTCCCTTTTATTTTATGGGATCCAAGACTGTGAGGGGGTTGCCGTGGAATCAAAAACGAACCCCTCTCACTTTTTCTGTGTATTTGTCTCTCTCAAGCGCACACACACAAAATGCCATGAGAAGCTTCGGTATGGGGCACCTTTATTGGATAGGTATTGAGGGATTAGAGATTCACAGTGGCCTACAGAATAGCACACACAGCATGGCCACTATGATTATGACACTTAGATACTCCAGAAAAACAGAGAGAAAGAAGGGAGAGGGGATGTGGGGTCCACTGAGGAACCAACCACATGTTCTTCAAGAATGAAATGAGTCTGTAAAGCGGTAGCCATTAGGGGGAATTTTGGAGCGCATGCTGAGGGCAGCATTTTGGCCAACTATTTCAAAAACACAGCTTTAGATTCAGAGTGGCAATAATGATTAATAAAGGAGGAGACAATGCTGAATGGAAATAGATGTTGAAGCACAGCTTGAGTTAGTCTCCTGGTCTACAGCGATGCGTTTGGGAAATGGCTTACAGATCAAGAGGGTCTGCATGGGAGAACGCTTCAGCTCCATAGTAGCCTATACCTCCCTTTCCATATTAATTATTTTTTTTATGTATTTGGTACCCTCCCAGCCATGTCAGAAAAACAAGAAATGTTTTCCATTTTACTCATATTATTTAGTATTTATTTGTTTATTACTTTCATTCTATTTTATAAGTTTAAATAAACAAAAACATGGGACAAAACTGATAAACACCACTAATTCAACATCAACTCATCAACTTTATATACCGAGAGTAATAATAATTGAAAATAAGTGTCCTATTAGTTTTGAATCAGTTGAGTTGAACACATCCCGTAAGTTTGTAGCAGAGTAAAACATATAATAAATCTATTTCATTACCAACCCCGTGTCTGACTGCAAGCTGGCACTGTGTCAAAATGTACACAGTCACTGGAAGTGACTTACAATGTTGTATTTCATCTGAGACAGGGAGAAGGTCGGAGATAAACAGTTTTTTATGTATTCATGTTATGAAGGAAGTCATTGTGACATGAATACATGTGCTAAATATTCATGTGTATACATGTTTAAAGATTAAAAGTATAAAAATGTAGATTTTTTTCTCTCTTCTCATTTGTTAGGTTTCTCACTAATGTGTTCCTTTCTGCATATTTTTATATATGGTAACAGTGTGTATTATAAAGAGGCAGGTCTGTTTTTGTTTATTGTTTCATTCACTTTGTGGTTAGGTATGTAAGATGATCTGTGAAGGTCCCACTTGATTTCACTAGTGAGAGTCACTTTAGAAGTTGAAGTGCTTGTTTTTGTGTCAAGTCTTTAAATGCTTGCAGTGCAGTTTAAATGCTTTTTTTATACTTTTAAAATCTATTTATGGTATTAATAATAATAATCACTGTTATTATTATTATTTATTATTATTGTTATTAGCCTATTCTTTTTTATTTGATCTCAAACTTTATTTTTCTTGGAATTCTAAAACACTTTTAATAGCAGTATCTAGTGGAAGGTTATGACTCTTCAGGTCGTAAAGAGTTGTTTTGAAATTGCAGCTGGAACCAGGTTATGAGGCATATGAACATAGGCAGCCGTAAAAGGTCTCTACCCCCAGGGCTACGTATTTTGTCTGAGTACCTGCCTCTATGTAAGGAGCCAAATAATTTATACAGTATTTCTGCCATTTTTTTTTTGCATTGTCACACAAGTATTTTTACATGCACTGAATAGGCCATAAAAAAAATCAAATCTAACCTCTTGATGATCAAGTTGCATGTTGATATACATAAATGCTGCCTCAGAAAGAAATAGAAAGTAGGAAATTTGTACAGTAAGGGCAAAATGCTAGGGAACTAGTGCATTTTCAAATTTGCATTGGATATAATTTGTATTATTGGATTCATTTTCTATGATTTTATTTATATTCCTCCTTTGATTTAATGACTGTTCTCAAACTGCATGCACTCCACAAGTTTGTGTAAATGCTGAACATCTGACCATTTATACAAAATCCTAAAAGTCATGGAATAATTATGCCATTATGTGCTCTGTTACTCACACCAAGTGCATGACACTGTGAAACTGTTGTACACTTTTTGGGCACAAGAGGGTGGTATTGTCTCTTGAAGCTCCTCTCCAGGTCCATTGAAAAGTGAGTGTCACCAACTGCTGTTTGGGATTTAGTGAGAGGAGGGGGGAGGGGTCATTTTAACTGACCACTGGTTTTGTTGATCTCAGCCTGCAACACTATCTTTAAAAATAATGATTTCAGCTTTTACATGTCCATTTGAAGGACTTGCAGTACTTACTAATAACCATAGACCTCTCTGTACTGGCATTTATAACTAAAGCAAAGACTGGATTGTTCATTGCGTCAATGTACGCTAAAACAAGCACCAGCGTGCTACAACTGTGTATGCTTTCAGTCAGCACCTCTTATGCAACCAGTCGCTTTGAATAACTCTAAAGTTATCCAGACGTCAACCATCTCCACAAGTGTCTTAGAACTCTTTCAATAATTCCAATTCCTGCTCTTAGCACTGCCTTAGTGTTCCTACACAACTATAGTCATACAGTATTTGCCATGTGGATTACAATGCTGGAAGTCTGTGGGACAGCCGAGCAAACCTGTTAATGTCAAAGGCACACCCAGCCGAGATCTAATGAGATGAGAGCTACAGGTCCTGGTGCTGTTGTTGACTCAGATGCGCTGGGTAAACAGGACTCCGGGAGATCTGCTAGAATGGGCCACAGACCCAGTGGATTAGGCTAATGCTCACCCGTGAGGAGGCGGAGACTTAAGTTTGCCTTTGACAGAGCATGATGGATTAGAGTGTTTGGGAGTGGGTGGAGAAGGGATGGTAGATGCAGGGGTTCCCTTAGAAAAGGGCAGGAGCAGGGAGCTTGGCCGGGCCAGGATCAGAGTCTTGTCGACAGGGGATAATCCCGTTTGTCACGTCACTCCAGGGCACAGGTCTGGGCCACACTGTAGGGATCAGGGCAGTGATGTAGTGATGTGCTCCAGGGCACACGTTCCATCTGAGACTTAAATGGTGGGATAGGACGTTTAGTCTTGTGTTTTTCCAGTTTTTAAGCTTCACAAAGCACAATAACTTGGGCAGCACCAACACAGATTTTGCGAACCTTTCACAAGTTCATACTTACAAATAATCAAATCAGAGCATAGTATGCGTATTTTGCGTGCGTGCTCACCCCCCATAGAACTGACGTCTTGGGACGTCTTTTGACCATACGTCAACATCCGCCTTTTTAGGGTACCCTTAAACGTCGGTTAGATGATGTTATCGGATCCTAACCCTACCCCAGACCTAAACCTACCCCTAAACCTACCCCGTCACCTAACCGACGCTAAAGGTAAAGCGTCAGTTGTATGACGGGGATCGTCATTTAACCGACGTTTAAGGGTACCCTAAAAAGGCGGATGTTGACGTATGGTCAAAAGACGTCCCAAAACGTCAGTTATTTGACGTCTTGGGACTGTGTTAGGTTGACTGTGTAGGCCTCTACTCTTGCAGATTGGGTTGACATGTTGATTACTGATTGGTGACTGCTGGTTGGAATGGCGTGATGATTGGATAGATCATTTAAATGTGTTCCTCCCTAACAAATAAAACATTTAAAACTGGATAGTTGACCATCACCATGCTTGGACAGAACGTTTATGATAATTTTATGGTACATTTGCATCCTTTTCGAAGGTTGACAGCCCCAGTCCACATTCTCCGTCTTTACATTATAATCATCAATTTGTATTTCAAAAAAGAAACGTAATACAGGTGCAGCAAAATGAAAGTATAGCTACTCAGAGTGTTCAATTTTGGGAAATAGTCCTTAACCTCAAGCCATCTTGCATACTCTAACAGTTACTAGGAACAGTAGCAAATTGATGCGACAAATTCCTAGACTTTTTGCAAAACATCTTTTCACAAAAAAAAAAAACAAAACATAAAGTCTTCGCTAGTTATGATCGGTGTACTGCTACAGGCAAATTCAAATCAAATTCACTCCGGTCTCCGAGAGGAATCTTGAGGTTTGAGGTGGAAAATGCATTAGGAAGGAAAGGGTGACATTGTTAGGCCCTTTGCCCAGGCTGCTCTACTAAATGCTCTTGCGTGTGACATGTGGCACGGAGGTTTCGGAATTGGCGGTGGTGCCGGCCGTCATTTCACCTCCTCCCATTTTTCCACAAGACTCGTGTGTCACGCGTGGGCGCCCCCGTCACATCTCTCACTCCGTCTGGCCTGACACTGGCTACCGAGCCTAATTTTTGGGAAGCGCCTACATAACACCACTGTCTGCCGCGCCAAGACGAACTGCCTTCGTGGCCAGACGGTGCCTCTGGCAAAAAATAAAATACATTTAAAATACATATATACTAATTTTCCTAATGGAAAACTCTCAGAATCTTTTACTGTCAGATTTGCATATCAGCATAATCAGTACATTTCATGTAATTATACAGGAGTGGGATTTGGGAATAGACCAATGCTTAGGAAAATGGAGTGGCGGAAATTACGCGAAGCCTCTTAGCAAGCTCTGCGCACTAGTCACATATACACGGTGCACATCGCCTTGCTAGCAGCCCAGTAATTGCTTGCTTGCTTGTGGGGCAGAGGAAATTTTGGACCTGCATTCATAAGCTCTGTATCGCTGACAGGTCATTTGCAGCAAAATTTAAAGCCTGCTTATTTTTCTTCACCTACTGTAATCATACTGCACATGCTCATGGAACTCAGGTTATGACAAACAGAGGACTCTTGCGTTTAAGGCAGTATCGTAATGTTGAATTGGTTAGTAAATGTTGAACTAACCAATGTTTGGTTAGTTAATGCTTAGTGAATGTAAATATGTGTGTGTAGCATATTTTTTTTCACTTTTTTTTAACATGAGGTTCTGCTAACTCAAAGATATGGAGATATGAGTTGTGTGTTATCCAAAGGTGTGAGATCTAGTTGCTGTTTCTACCAAATCTGTTTGGTGGCCTGGGTACAAGTGAAGTTACATTTATACATTTAGCATTTACACACTACCCAAAGCAACTTAAAGTGCATTCAAGTTGCACATTTTTAAGAGTAAATTACATTAAGTACATTTTCAGGAATTTTCTTATCCAAAATTTAGTTTATCAAAAGGGCGTCATGGTGACTCGTTGGGTAGCACTGTTTCCTCGCAGAAATAAGGTACCCAGTTTGAATCCTATCTGACTCAAGAGGCTTTTCTCTGTTTTCCCTGTGTTGGCATGGTTTCCTTTTGGTGTTCCGGTTTCCCCCACAATCCAAAAGCGCCACATGTGTGTGGCAGTATGAATGTGTAAGTGTGTGTTTCTGGCCGTTCTTCCAGGTTGTTTCTCTTCCTACATCCCGAGACTATGGAATAGGCTCCAGCATAGGCTATACGTGGTTTGTAAAATAGATTGTATGTCTCTTTTCCAGGTGGCAGCTTCCAATCTATCCAGTACCAGTTAAAATCATGTAGATATTATTAATGTTGCTTTCATGATACCTAGTAATCACTTTTAGTTAGCAAGCTAATAGAAGACAGTACAGAACTCAGACAGGTGGTTCTTTTAATCTGCATAGTAAATATCACTTTAGTTGATGAATGGGCAAACTCATGAGATTGTGCTGTCAATTATGTTAGTGTTTCAACATTTTTTCACTCTAACAAGCAGAATCTTTGGCTAGGGTCTTTGACGCATATTTGCAATAGCAGATTCAACATCTGTCTTGGAGTTTTTGTAATGCTCAGGGTATTGTACTACCTTTGGGGATTCTACCCCCAAAACAATGATGGGAATTTTTGCATTGAACATTTGTGTGTCCCACTCAATATGCAGGTGTGTGTAGGCGTTAGACCCCCAGGATTCGCCCACTCAGCAGAGTGGGTTGGGTCCTAGAGAAGAGGGGAGGGGACCCTGAAAGTGTGGGGACAATGACCCCATCCGGTCTTTCTCCGTGGGTGTGGGTGGGAGGCAGTTATGCGTCATTCAGCCCCCATTGAGTTCTCCCAAAGCCGCCCCCGCATTCTGGAGATGCCTACCTGCCCAGGATCCCTCCTCTCCCCATCTGTCCAATTTGGGGAAACAGATGCAAGGGGAAAGAGATAAAATGATAAAACAGGCAGAAGATTTTTTTTAAAAAACACCATTTAAGAATAGAAAACGAACTGATAAGACAACTTTAAACTTTAACAAGAAATGCTTTATCATTGTGAATCATCTTAACATTCCGGGTGTTAACTGAAAATACCGCAGCAAAATTTGGCTATGTTGGTTATCAGAAATGACCCAGTACACACTGCCCAAGATAACATACACTCCTCTGTAAAGCTGTTAAACTGGTCTACACGCAGAGTGGGAGAGATGGGAGGAGGTAACGGTTCATTTCAACACCCTAGACTGTGTCAGTTGATTCAGAGCTTAAACGTGGGAAAGGCCCTAGTCTGCAATATGCAGCCCTGCTCCTCTAGCTTTGCGGTACCCATCCCATAATCTCAAGGGTTTGAAAGGAGGGAGATGGCTGTGGTTTGGGGGGAGCGCTCTACAGCTGCCATACTGCCATTTATTTTCTTAACGCTAACCCAAATAATTCCTGTCAGGATCTGCTCCAGAGTGTCTTGACTCAGCCCTTTTTAAATTCACACCGGGAAGTATGAATTGCAAAAGTGTGAGTAAGTATTTAAACAGCTGGATTTCAAGTAGAAATGAGTGCAAAAATCAATGGGAGATTGATCATTGTTACTTTTTTTCTGTTGTCAGTTTGTCCCATATATTGCAGATCAGGAAAACATTCTGGTCTTCTTGTTTTAACATGCTGATGCTGATCAATGGTTTCTTGTGTAGATGAGACAATGAAGCAATTTATGAAGAAAGGATCATGTTCTCAAATTTTCCCATACACTTTTACCCAAATGCAATTTATCATGCATTGAAGATATATACTTTAATTATCTTCTGGGTCCCATGGGATTAAACCCAATGACTTTGGTGTTGTGTGCTACTGTTTGAGCAACAGGCTGGATTGCTGTGGTGTTTTGCAATTTAGTAACTTAAATGAATGAGTATTATTATTTAAAGACTATAATCAAGCATGCTAATGATGGACCAAATTAGCTGTCTACAATTTTTAGGTGTTTAAGTAAAGATATAACTAGCCCAGCCACTTGTTGTTTAACCACAATCTCTTGATCTCATATTATGGAGTAATTGCATGCATAGACACTCATTCCAATTTTGAGGCCTTTGAAGAGATTATATTGCCAGCAGTACCGTCGTTATACCTCCAACTGGCAATTACTCACTATTTTTGGTGAACTCCCATCCTTGCAGCTACACTCATCTGTCGAGGGATATAAAGCAGGCAGGTGAGACGTTTTTTTTTTTTTTTTTTTTTACTTTGCAACAGTTCAATCCATCTTGAAGATGTTCCACAATTTCGCTCAGTAAGGCTGTCTTGTTTCTTTTACCTCCGATCTCACAGCAATTATCCTTGTGTATGGTAGGGTCCAGGGATGTGCCCAAAGCCAAATACTTTATTCAGAAAGGCACTGAGAATGGCTTAAAAAAAAAACAAAAACACAAAAATTCGACCTAATAAAAGGAAAAATATTAATGAGACAGATTCACTCATGTTTTCTGCGGATAGCCAAGGGATATCAAGCTGCATAAACCTTTAAAATCACTATGAGTGAGTGGATGAACGTAAACTCTATCAATGAAATGAGCACTACGTTCGCAAATATATAGATATGCCATCTCTGTGTGTCTCTCAAAAATCATAGCTTGCCAAGAGGAATATCAACTAAGATGATAAATCACAAACATTTTCATCTGTTTCATATGTCTAATTTAATGTTTTTACATGATATGATGCACTGTTATGTCTCTTCAAAATATTTTTTTGTCCTTTTATGAAACATTTAGTATTATTGTTTTAATTAGAAGATGTTTAACATTTTTATAATTATAATAAATTAATTGTATGATTTATTGGCCATATTTTGTGAAGTTAAATTAATGAAAGAAAAAAAAAATACAATTAAAACAAGCTTCTCGATTGACTTCCAGTTTAAGCCTCCAGTTTTATCGAAATGCGAATAATTTTGAGATTGCTACAGATATTGGCACTGCTGCACACCCCTAGAGGATGGTCATATGAACATCTGAAGTGATCTTTTATTGTTTAAATCTGTCCCTCAGATCAGCAGCACCGAGCAGAAGCGTCACTCCCTCCTCCTGCTGATCTCATCAGAAGAGCACACTCATGGATAGACTTTCCTGGGCAGGAGCACAAAAGGGTACACATGTCACTAACCTCTTGCCACAAAGCAGGTGCCGCTATCAGAGGTCTACTGGGAGGGACAGCTGTCCATCACAAAGTGATAAACACTAACGCAATGGCTGTGTCAGCTACATTTCATTCATGGGTATCCACAGCCTCAGCACTGGGACAGTTGGTACGCCACATCCATTTAAATAATAATCTATGGAGTATGTCATCAGTGGATTTTGTGAATCAATGAATTACTTTAACCCTGCATCTGACGTTCACTTGAAAAACAAAACAAAACAAAAAAACATTGCAACTGGCGTGAAATTGACATTGACATCTTTTATATTGTTCTGGAAAGGGGGCAGGCAAGCCAGATGCCCACATTAGTATTTGTCACTCCCTCTCTTTGGCTTTGTTTGGCGATCTGCCTAAAGCTACCTGTAGAGACACTCTACATGTCATGCTGGGGAACTGTATACTCTCATCTCCACCCTAAATGCTTATCCAGCCCCTCGGAAAGTCCCCTAATGTCACCAAGCCCTGTCTTGTTTGACCTCCCCATCATTTGGGTTTCGACAGCATGAGGGCTACCCTGATTGTTTGTGTTTAGCTCAGCTGTTTAGAGGGGGTCTTCTTGGACATTAGAGGACATGTGTCCATATCCAGGCAAGTCCTTACATGTCTAAGCTCTCATCTGGAGGTATCCTGCAAGGGAAATCTGGCGCGGAATAATTATAAAGCAATAATTCATGCCCAGTGTTTATTTTTCATGATCATCCTCATATTTCTTGCATGCATAGAACCTATTTGATCATGCAACCAAAATAGTTGGACTGAAGACTCGGGTGGCATTTCACATCGTGCTGTTTCCCATTTTCACATCAACACATATTTCGCTTGGTGCTTGAAAGGATTTCGACAGGATTTTCATATCTATGTGCTTTTAAATAAGTAAATCCACCTTGGCATTGACTATCAAGATGTAGCAAACATGTGGTGCTAGCAATAAATGTCTTATGAAAATGAAATCATTCGATCTGTATTAAAAACTTAGCAGTTTTTAAAATGTTTTAAGCCCCTGGAGGGCCACTGGAACAAGAACTCTGTCAGTGGCTGTTTTTTTATTTGCCTGCTTGACTGCATTCTATGTCTTCCATGTGGCTTCTCCATGCCCACTTCTAAACACACTTTTATAAATGATATGGACAGCTAAATATATTACAGCTTTGCTGTAAAATGTCTCAACATGGCTTTATTAATTTGTCTCACTGGGGGAATACCATTCGTTTGAAACTGGACCACTGTTTTTAAGTCAGTTTACCATTTGAAACTGTGTAATTGTTCAAATATATCTAATTCAATAGATTTAACATGTGTTCCCTTTTCATGACCACACTGGAAGCATTACAGGTTAGAACAGTTTTTTTAAAACTCTTTTTCTTCTTAGAGCAAATAAAGGATTTTATTTGATGATTTGTCGATATAGTTTAGGTGTAAGAACATTATTTTTGTTCGATGACTGACTGAAATGTTTTGCTGTTGTGTTTTTTGATTTAAGGCAGCCGGTTCACAAAGGTAGAGGTCTAATTTCTCATGTTTAGTTACGGCAGTCTTGTTTATTAAAAAACTTGGGATAGGTATTCATCTTAAAGGGATAGTTCACTTTGAAATTATTTTTTAGATATGTTTTAGCTTACCTCAAGGGCATCTGAGATGTAGGTGGCTTTGTTTCCACAGTATTTTCAATTTTGCACTCTAAAAAATGCTGGGTTGTTTTAACCCAAGTTAGGGTAAAGTATGGACAAACCCAGCCATTGGGTTACATTTTTAAATTACATTTTTAACCCAATGTGCTGGGTTTGTCCATATTTTACCCAAAATTGGGTTACAACAACCCAGCATTTTAGAGTGTGATATTTTTAGTCATATAATGGGGATCTCCTAAAGGAGCATGCACCAAATTAAACATGATTTAATGACTTGTAAATGTATAAGTACACATTGGTGGCCTAAGACACGAAACGAGCATGCGCTATAATAATAAATGTGTGCTTCGAAAACATACTTTGTTGTATCATTTACTGACACAACCTACAATATTACTCACAATGAGTGCAAACAGAAGTTTTTATGCTGTCTCTTTGCAAACAGAACTCATTACCACGTTCAGTACACAATATAAAGCCACAGATATATACTGAGTAACATATATTAGGCCATACACATTGTGAACATTGTACATCAGACCAGAAGCAGTGATGCATTTAAAAAATAAAATATATATATATATATATATATATATATATATATATATATATATATATATATATATATCCATTATTCAAGAAGGGAAATGAATTGGCTGCTAATGTAAACTACAACCAAAATAAGAAGCATGCGGGTCAGAATAAACTGTTGGAAATATAGCGTAAATAAAGTCTATTTTAGTTTGGTATGATATAAATTGGGTAAATTTAAAGAACTTGTAAAAAAGAGAATTAAACTAATTCTTAGGAATTTTCAAACCCTTAACCAGTAGTTTAAAAGTAGCCCAAATCTATATGGGAAAATCCTAACTCGGACACTCATCTTGGCCAGCCCAGCAAAGGAGTGCATTCAATTGCTACAGTAAAAGAAATAGACTGTTGCCAATTTTACATTTAAAACTGAAAGACCATTCGGCTGTTGTGATACATTAAATCAGTCACCTGAAAATCTAGCATCTCTAATAGAGCTGAAAAGGTCCCTGCTGTTAAAGTATGCTCCTTGCGTGATCTTGCACATATCTTTAAACAGGATACCTCCACCAGCCCACTGCTTCCCCTGAACCAGGGAGACCGTACAACTCTTGGCTCATTGAATACCTCCCCCTGTTCAACTCACTTTGGGAAAAACAACAGTGTCTTTTAGTCTCCTTCAGTTCAGACATTCCCACCTGCAGCCCGCGTGGCACACAAGTGTAAAATATCAGTATGCAGAACCTGGGTTTCTTGTACAGGGCAGCTGTTTATCTACTACCACCCATGGGTCATGGGAAAATGTGGGTGTAATATGATGGACATGTGCTACATCCTGTCTGGAGCTGCTGAGTTTTGGCATATGTTCCAGTCAGGACAGTGAGAGGCCATGGGGTCGGGTTAGCATGTGTGTGTGTTGTGACAGCTGGAACATGGCCTCATGCTCTGTGTGTGCTAGAAGATACATGACAGACATTACAGATAGCTTGGATGGAAGTGCAGGTCAGAGGAAAGTTCTGAAGGAATGACAGACCACTTTGTTAGGCTCTTAAAGTGGAATACAAACCTGAGAATGAAATAGCTAGTTGTTAATTTCTGTGCCCATAGTGACACCCAACTGAATTGCAAACATAATGACTGTTTTTAAAAAAGTTTCAAACACTCACCTCGTCCTCCATTGGTCAAACATACCAACCAGCTCAAACGTCGGGACTACAGTTTTGTTTCATAACACTATAATGATATAGAAAGTACACACTGGATGATATTATTAACACTATAGTGATATAGACAGTACACACTGGATGATATAATTAAACTACATGTCACCTAACTCTCGTTAGAGTTTTTGTAGACCATCTACTTAATAACTTTAAAACTTTATTTTGATGGTCCCACAATAGATATTACACTCATTATAAGTAACTTTGAAACTACAACACAACTTATGTCAACTTATTCTACGAAGCCGAACGCGAACACCTAATCTACAATAACAGTCTAAGTGTCTACTATAGTCTACTTATACTCTAATGAGTGTTAGTTGACATGTAGTCATGTATTAACATGTATTAACATACATGTACACATGTATTAACACTGTGTAGATCAACATTTTTGCAATAATAATGAAATTAAAGCAATGAACTTTATGATTCACAAATCAGAAATACTGTATATTATTAACAAAAACAGTTATTGCTTGAATTCGGAGAAGGGATCTCATTCGATTTCTTAATTTTTTGATTTCTTGACTATTTTGATGAACAACTATTTTGATTTATTTTTTTCCAAACAAGATTAATAGTTGTTTTCACACACTGCAGTTCAGTTAATGTGAGATTGATAACTAGCTCATTTATGATGGTTTGCTTGCATGAGAAAGTGAGAGACGTGTTAAAAGCTTTCCTCCTCTGTAATTAATGCCCAAGTGAATTGCGATTGACCCTGCAATAACCATCTAAATGCACTGGTGCATTTCAAGTAGGATCTAGTCTTTTGATAAAAAACCATCCTGAGACTCTACTTTAATGAGTAGTTTAGTGGAGAATGCAACTCACTCCTAACACTATAGAAAAAAAAAAAAAGAAAAAAAAAAACGGATTACTGAACTCACTAAACTATTCACAATGAATTAGTAAATAATACCACTTCCGCTACCTGGGATCAGTACTACTTTAAACTAATATGAAACTGCCTTTGAAGGATCCAAATTAATGAAGTCATTTTGCGCTACCTTTAATTAGGCCCTTAGACTCTAAAACAGGCCGTCAGTATAAAGAGATTCATTAAGCTCATTACCATGTCTAGGTGTTGTGGACGTTAATTGTCAAACTTTCCATGAAACTTTTACAAACCCTCTCCACTCATAATACTACATGCTGTTAAAGTGGCTTAAAATTTTTTTTTTTTTTTTTTTTTTTTTTTAAGTTTACCCTTAACTTAGAAACCAGTATCAACTTCGGTAATTGTGTCATAACAAATCTTATTTGAGCACTTCAAGGCTGATGACTATCGGTCATAAACTTCATGGTTCAGAATGGAGGTTTAAAGGGTACGTGGAGTGTCACGACCATGTGCTCTGCAGCCACCGTACCCTAAAATAAACTAGTCTAATCAAGTTATCATATCAACAAATCTCTCATCAGGGGCCCACGCCTGACACCAGCAGAAAGAGAGGCATGTTGGCGACTAATTTCCAGCAGCGGGATATGGCCAAGGAGGATACCACCATCCCACAGTGCAGGTCAGTCACCTCAGGACCCATGCTGCCTTTCTATGTCCTTTGACCAGAACAGGCTCCATATCTGGTGAGGGGGGCTATTATTTCCTGCAACACACAATAGGAAAAGGATACAATGCCGGCAGTTTATCACGCAAATGCCAATAAATTTCAGGCCCAGCCCACGGCCAATTAGCTGAAAGGGTGAGGAGCTTTCCAGAGCCGTCTCCCTGGTCCGATGCAGACAAACAGTCCACCCACACACGCTGGCAGCTGCTGGGGCTTTTCAGCAAGCTAAGAAACATCACTGCGCCTTTGATTCAGCCTTGAATAGGTTGCACAATTCAATACTGTGACTCACTGAATTCCTATCTATTTAATGTATTAATATTCATGTGGAATAATATAAAACACAACTGTATTGGTTGCTAAGATTGCTCCCAAAAACGCCATCGATCTCATTTTCAGCGACGCACGGAGCTAAAGTGACTCATTAGTGTCTCATGAATGGCATGAGCAATGACGGAGGGTTTTAAAATGAGTTTTTCATGTGATATAATTCAAAAAATGTTTGCTTTGTTGCTTAACATCTACATCCAGCAATAAAAAAATAAGAAAAAGCCCATCTGTTCATAATCCCAAAAGGGAAAAAACAAAAGGTCAATGAAAATATGTCAACTTCTTCCAATGAGGAAAAATGGCTTCACTTAACTGGTTTGGTATTAGATTAACTACTATCAGAGTGAGGAGTGACAAAGCCATTTCTTAATTTCCCTTTTGGAGAGATGATACAACACTAATGAAAGTTTGATTTCAAACCTCAAAGATGATCTGAAATCCTCAAGCTTATGCACATATGAGAACAATCCAAAAAGGCCATCTTAAAATTTCTGCCCTATTTTATCTACCAAAACTGCGACTTCAGACATGCAAATTTGAAAAAAGAATGTCACAATGCAGGTTGGCAAAAGCACATTGTGTATGGGGAACAGGGAGAATGGCATCTGACAAAGGCCTTGCTGTTTGAATTTGATGCCCAGCGGGTGTGTTGCGGTGTGGTACGGCCTGTAATCTGAACAGCCATTAATCACTTCGCTAGCCACCCCAAACCACATTTGTCCTGAGCATCGCTTGTGTCCGGCCAGGCCAGTGACCCATGAACTGGTCAGAAATCCTCGGCCAATGGGAGGAGATGGTCAGCGCATGTGGGATACCTGCTGCTTTGGATGAATGCGATTGGACACAGCTTTCAGGATGATGGAGAGCTGTGGATTTGCTACGCTGACCGTTCCACTGGTCGACCCACTGACCAAAGCATGGCAAAAAGAGATGGTTTTGAACCAAACTATTGATGCCCTTTTGTTTTTTTTGTCATGGTCCACATTGCTGTTTCATTTTTGGTGATTGTGTTGAGGGATTTTCTAACCTTAAAGGCCACAAGGATCACATCTTTTGTATCCGAATGCACCTGTCCTTTTTCTTGGCAGTTTTGGCACCAAAGTAGAAGCATCTTAAAAATAAAATAGTACAGAAAGATAGCTTCTAGGTGTGAAGTTGGAGAGGACATAGTGATTTGTTTTCTTAAAGATTACAAATCCACAATCATCAGATTTGAACAGATTTTCTCTCACAATAGGATAGCTAAAGACAATCCATCTGTGCTTTATTTGTCCACTCTATTCAATGGTCAATTCTGTCTTGCTCCTCACTCATGAGCTGCAGCGTTAAGTGTTGTTAAAAACTTTTAGAGTTTGGCAGCATAATTACTAACTTACTCTATTTGTGAATATCCCAACAGGAACCTGGAACCATACAGTTCGCCCCCTACCTCTTAGCCCTGAGGTGTGTGTATGTCATCATTGCAGGTGTTTCCTTCTAAACCAACCTGAAGAACCCCTGCCATGGCATCACAATCACCCATTATGTGGTCAAATACAAATGCAAACACCTGAGTGAATACATTGGGGAACAATTAATCCAAGGTTTAGCATTCATTGAGTAATGGTCTGTGGTCTTGTTGTTAAAACATATAACCTGCATCTTGATTGTGTACATTTTGTTTCGCATAGATTGAATCACTCCAATTTCTCATAATCTTCAAGAATCTTTTCAAGAATCTAGAATTTTAACATCTTAATGTTCTTTGTACTGAACAAGTCACAGTCAAAGAGACCCGTTTTGTATAGAAACACTTATCAATAATGGTAACACTTTACAATAACAGTACATGAATAATCATACTAATAACTGAATTAATTACTTTACTATGATGAGTTAATACTCATTGAGTTAATTAATGTATTAATTAACACTTTGGGGTCAACTAAATCAAACATGATCTAGATTAGAAGAAAGATGTGTTAAAAGGGCACAATGTAAAATTGTTCAAAAACCTTTGCTCTTACACTTCTTTACAAACCATCGAAAAATACCAAATTATATCTGATTTAGAAGAGCTGAATATGTATAGAACATGTGTAAATGATAACTTTTTAAATATGTACTCTTGAAGGGGCACGGCAAGAAATGCCATAGATACATTAACAAGTCATGAATTCATGTTACTGTATAAGTAATTAATGATGAGTTGGTAATGATGTAACCCCTCAAGTAAAGTCATGACACAATAATGTACTTACAAATCATGAGCAAAATATGAATATACCTATACGGTTACAGTTTATTTCGATAGTCACTTTAGACGTTCTACTAGTTATAAGTAACTTTTCAACTACATGTCAACTAACTCTCATTAAAGTATTAGTATATTAAAGTAGACTGTCAGTAGACTGTTAGGTTATGGTTAGGTGTTAGGCTTAGGGTTAGGAGAATAAGTTTATTTGTAGTCGACATGTTACTTATAGTCAGTTGAATGTCTGTTGGGGGGCCAACAAAATAAAGTGTTAGCAGATATTAAGCTAACAGTCTACTAATACTCTAATGACAGTTAGTTGACATGTAGTTGAAAAGTTACTTATAGTCAGTAGAATGTCTAAAGTGGACTATCAAAATAAAGTGTTACCGATTTTTTTGGTGTAACTGACTCAAATTTCTCAAATTTTAACAAATCCTAAATTTGAAATCCCATTAAAATCAGATATTTTAAATGCAGCAGCTTTGGACACAGAATATGCATTAACATATAAAAAGTATGCAGTAATGTTTCCAATACACATTTTGTCAGATGCACCTCAGCACCACAGCATGGTGGACATGAGCATAAGCAAAATGTCCATTTTATTTGTCTCCTCACAAATAACATCTACACTGTCTGAGAAAAAAAAACAGATCTGATCTCAAAACAAATCAGGTTTATGTGTGAACGAAGCATGCCGTTTTACAGAAACATTATCATCCGCAACAGTCCCATTAACATCAGAATTTCCCAAAGCATTCCACAACCAGTACCCTGGGTCACATCAGCACGTACAAGCTTGGACACAAGTATTGTTCATGGTCTGAAAAAATTGCCTTGTTATCTGTCAGTGTTTCTGTTTTCCACCCCCTCTTCCCTTCCCTTCCTTTTACAGTAGACTCTTGGGTGAGGGGTCATCCATTGAATGAAGAGGGCATCTGTGGTGATCCGTGAAAAGGGACGGTGATAGAACAAAAGTTGGAATCCCCTTGGTTACAAAGACAAAGGAGAAAGACATAAGGCCCAAAAGATCACCCAAATCATCTCCTGTCGACAATGACAAGTTTCCAAGAACAAGCGAGGATAAGGGGGGATCGGTCTGAAATAAGCTGCGGTTCTGTGCGGAGATTTGAGCATGAGCCACTAATTCCACTCTGCTTAGCACACAATTAGTGCCTGTCTCTGCCAGCGTTGCTTTTGTCCATATGAGTCCAGAGACTTTCAACTTCATTTTAAGTCAAATAAGTGAACAGATGTTAAACTTGCTCAAGTAAGGGCCTAAGAATGACACAAAGCCTCATATATTTTGGTTACACTTTATTTTAAGGTGACAGTCACATTGTACTTAATCAAATAAGTACTGAATAATGTTAATTAACTACAGTATATGCTATAGTGTTACAGTTAGGGTTTGGTTTAGGGTTAGTTACTTAGTAACATAGTTAAGAAGTTATATAGTACATACATAGTTTAAGTAGTTGTAGCTGGTTTCTAATTACAAATGTTTGTTCCTTGTGTGCCTAATGGTAATATCTGTGTAAGTAGTTTAAGCTTCCTAAGAGCAGGATGGCAGAGATTTATCAGTGGTGTTCCCAAACTAGTTAGCAAGTCTATACAATATATGCACGTAGCGTAATGAATTCACTTTTGTTGTAAAAGTTTTGTTGACATGATTTGGATTTCCTGGGTCAGGTATTGGGGAGTGGAGGAAATTCTTTCTCACAAAACAGGGACAATATAGCTACCCATGCTGATAACGATGCCCCTGCTGACTTTTACATGACAGTCAATGTAGCAAGAAGCTAATGCCCCAATAGGCTTAGCAAGTAACAAAAGTATCCAGCCTCTGAGAGAGTCAGCCAATATTCTTGGGGCTATTAAAGCACCTGCCGGTTGCCCCGGTGGTTCAGGAACTCCTCTCTTCCGATGGACAACTCAGGGGTCTAGAATAGGCGCCTGCAGCGCAAACATCCTACAGGCTTCCTTCTCTTAAAAGCCACCCCACAGGATATCATGTCCTATATCCACAACCCTACAGTTATGCTCAAACCCTAAGAAGATCTGTCCCTCCCCTATTATTCTTAATCTTTGGCATTTCTCATGGGTGCTCGAAACCAAATTCTTTCTCATGAGTTGACTCAGAACTTATAAATATATAAATAAAAAAAAAGAAATCTGTCATTATTTACTCGCCCTCATTTTTCCAAACCCATATTTGGCAAAAGTCAAGTTTGGGAAAAGGTTATCAGGGACAGGTAATAATTAAAACATTAATCTTTGCAACACAAATTATGATACTTTTGATTCAATCTGAGAGCTGGAACACTCAAACTAGAAACTTTGCGTAGTTTCACTATGTGAAATCTCAAGGCCCACAGAAATGAATAGTTGAATAAAGTTTTTATTTTTGTTTGTTTTTTTTTTAGCACAAAAAGTATTCTTGTCGCTTGATAAACTTAAGATTGATCCACTGTAGTCACTCTGACTATTTTAACGGTGTCTTTCCTAACTTTTGGGCCGGCCAGTTTAGATCCCTTATGAAGCCTATATGGAGGAGTGATCCAGCTCTCAGAATTAATAAAAAATATCTCAATTTGTGTTCTGAATATGAACGAAAGTCTTACGGGAATGGAACAAAATGAGGGTGAGTAATTACTGACAGAATTTTCATTTTTTGGTGAACTAACCCTTTAAGATTGTGACTAGCTGTTCAGTGGCTTATATATTGAGTTATATTCCACAGCAAATCAATTGGCTACTGGGGTCCATAGATAAGATAGTAGTAGTTTGTGCCGGCCAACCCACATAACCCTGCTTCCATCAATCTTTGTCCCCTGACTCTCTCACAAGGAATCACTGGTTGATTCCTCTACCAAACGCTCCTCAACAAACAAAGACAACAGATGCTGTTATCAGCATTCTGCTTGAGGCAGTTCAGTTTAGGCAACTATTCTGTTCGGTACGTTAGGTGATTCTCAAAACCGAGACTGCTAAGAATGGACTTGTGTTCTTAGGGAGAACGCTCTTGGTAGTTACTCTTGGAAGAATGAACTCACAAGGAGACGAGCAGTGGAGAAATGACGCATCCTGCCATTATTCCAACCTCCAAGCATTGCCATGTAGTGCTGAATTCTGGAGTTTAGAAACTAAATTGCAAATCCCCAAAATAGGTTTTTACTAAAATAAAGACTCCATTTGTCCATTGTTTATTTCTAAAGAAACACAACAATGTATAAAAGGCTCCATTAGGCTTGATTCACTTATCGCGCCTAAAAGGCATAGAAAACGCTCAGTGCGCCACCCTCTCCGGTTACACTTTATTTCGCTAGTCACTTTAGACGTTCTACTAATTATAAGTAACTTTTCAACTACATGTCAACTAACTCTCATTAAAGTATTAGTATATTATAGTAGACTGTCAGTAGACTGTTAGGTTATGGTTAGGTGTTAGGCTTAGGGTTAGGAAAATACGTTTATTTGTAGTCGACAAGTTACTTATAGTCAGTTGAATGTCTGTTGGAGCACCAACAAAATAAATTGTTGGCAGATATTAAGCTGACAGTCTACTAATACTCTAATGACAGTTAGTTGACATGTAGTTGAAAAGTTACTTATAGTCAGTAGAATGTCTAAAGTGGACTATCAAAATAAAGTGTTACCAAAAAATCAGATTTTTGCTGCCTAAGATTTCACTAAAATATGTTTAAGGTGCTTAAGGATTTCAAAATTGTAGGATTTTTAATTTGGATGTCAAATCGTAAGCATGTTCACATGCTAATGTACTATTTAGTCCTAATAGCACATTTTAGATTTTACTTTCAGCTTCATCTCAAGCGTTAGCAATGTGAGGGTAAAGTCAGGTACTAAAGTTAGCTTGTGTTGTCTGGCCATCTGTCTCCTCAAATGTTACAGACTCATTGAAGACTGCAGAAACAAAATTAAAATGGCTAAACAATTACCCCCTCAACAGCTTGTTAATGATTTTATTACTTAGGGAATGACACCCTCAGAAATAAAACTACAGGGTCCCCACAAAAACCTTACATGGCTGTAAATATGTATTAACCAGAAAATGGGCCTTGTTTAGGATCATTTAAAGGAGACAAAAGGTGACATTATCACAAAAGACAGAGATGCAATAAGAAAAGAGGAGTTTCTACTTAGCTAATGAGTTGCCCCATAGAGATGTAAAGAGGTGGGTCTTTAGGGAAAGGGAGTGCTACTCTGCTTTGGCCTGATAGACTGTAAAGTGTGTGAAGCTTGAGCTGTACATGGTCTGGCTATTGTCTGAATGCTAATTTAGCCCAGGATAGTCATGTTTCTATGTGCGTTTATTGTAGTGTGGTAGTTGAAACTTTTCGATCAGGCAATTGAGAAAATACCCCTTTGTTACGTTTTCCCTCCATTTTGGTTTCAAAGAGGTGCCCCTTTATCCAAGAAACCTTCAGAGGCAAGCAATGGGGAAAGTGGGGAAACTGTGCTCTCAAAGACCCTCCATGCGCTAAAGGACCTCTCAAGCACTTTACTCATTTCTGGATAGCACTTACTCACTTTTACAAAGAAGTGACCAACTATATTGTGAAAGTGCACTTCAGTACACATGAATGAGTAAATATACTAATTTTTTTTTAAAAATGCAAGACAAATCCAAGAAAAAAGAAAGGATTGTATTAAAATTATTTTGAAACATACATTATGTACACTTAAAAGTCTCTTTAACTAACAAACATACATTGTATTGCTATCTTTAAAATATTTGTAATTACATAATTGATACCTGCAATGTTTTGAATTGGTTGAAGTGATGCATACATTTTTAAATCTTGTTTATTTTCTTGTGATTTTGCATTAAACAGCCCATATTTCTTATTAACTTTACAAAAATAAAATAACAATAATTCTCCTAATTGACTGTCTAAAAATACATTGAAAAAACTTCTCATGTCGGTCCTATTAGGATAAGGATGTCACAACTTCCACTAGGAATGATATATATCCAAAAATTTTATCTTGAGTGCTAAACAGTGGCTGGAAATAACCTCACCACAAACCTCACTTCAAACAATAGAGCGGTTTTAAAAGACAATGTTATCATTAAAAAAATCTACGAAGTAAGAATATAAAACAAAGACCCTATAATACAGAGACCTATGACATAAAATGTGTCTTGCCACTGCTGACATAGGCTACATTGTTAGCCCTGTGTTAAAACATACACACTATACTAAAAGCACAGTGAATGTTTGCATATCACGTTTTCCTATAACAATGTATCCTTTATTACAATGACTTTTCAATTATGGTTAATTAATCTCAAACAGGCTGTTCAGATCCCTCATTGATCATGAGCAACATGGCAGGTGTTTCCTAACTTAGCACGAAATGCTACTGATATTAGCATTTTAATACTGTGAAACTACATAAGGATCAGAGTGGGGGGTCAAAGAGCAGTTGCTTTACAAAACAACCCACCCATCTCTATTCTGTGGTGTCTGTGTGCTTGTTTCTGTATTCGAGATTATTTCAATGATTTCAGCTTTAGGCTGATGGGACACACACAGACCCGTTATATCCCAAATGGCCAATGTTCCACTGTGCTCAGCTCAGGTTTTTTTGTTTGCTGTACTGCTAATTACAACCTTTTATCACATTGTGTTAGCTGGAGATAAAGGCTGGCTTCAGCCCTCTTGAGAGAGACCAATCCCTCAAATCTTGCAGCCCAATAGGCAGCGCACACGAGACAGATGTGGGACAGGGTCCAAGCTGCTCTGTCTGTTTGCTGTCCCGATCCCATTGGTCAACAGACCTCTCTATTTCTCTCTATCGTGCCAACAATGATACTGGAACATGTCTTTGTTGCTGATGAAGATTGCGTAGCTTGTCTCACAAGATTTGACTTTAGGTTTGTGTTTGCTCATCAGTTGTATGTGTACTCTGCTTTGGTCTTTTACATGGGCTCCACTTCAAGACTGTTGGAGTGTTTGGACTGGCTGATTAGCATCAACAAAAAGCAGGGATATTACTTTTTTTTTTTTTTTGAAGTGTGATACAGGTTATTTCATTGAATACTAGAGAATCAGCCAAAAATACTGGAAGCAAATGACGTTTGACATACAGTACTACCATTAACAAGACATTCTTCACAATTCCCATCCACATAACAAAATACCTAACAGCAAAAAGATATACTTTTGTTCACAGAAGCCAATGGTCTATTATTTTAACCTGAAATACTGTTCAAAAGTTTGGGATCTGTAATTTTTTTTTCTTGTTGACTCACAGAAGCTTATTTTATTTGATTAAAAATGCAGTAAAAATTTATCTTGGACATTTTATTATAATAATAATAAAAAAACGTTTCTATTTTAATATATTTTTAAAGGGGGGTTGACTGCGATTTCACTTTTTAAATTTTAAATAGTGTGTAATGTTGCTGTTGGTGCATGAACAGTATCTGCAAAGTTGCAGCGCTGAAAGTTCAGTGTAAGCAGAGATATCGTCTTTTAAAAACCAGGAAGTATATTGCCTACAAAAACGACTCGATTGGGACTACAGCTAGGTTATGATGCGTCACTAACCTACACATTTGCATCGACCCCTCCCTCAGAATATGCAGAAAATGGCATGAGGCACATCGACTCGTCGAGTGTGTTGTTCACGCAGCTGCCAGGTCTTCTGTGTTCTGGCTTCCCATGGACGCTATACTTCCTCAACAATGGATGCAATTTATGTTTGATTATGTTCCTGAAAATGACGATCGTAATCTAGCTCTCTGTGCTGCGCATTTTACGAAAGACATCTCCACGAGTTCAACACCGGATTCAACAAGAAACTGTTTAGTTCTGTTCAGTTCAACACTACAACACGAAGCAGTTCCGACTTTAGAACAAGAGGCAGCAGTGTTGGGCCACAATCTGTAAGTAGGCTAAGACTTCATCATTTTAAATGTATTTGCATGTATAATTCCAGACGTAGCCTTGTGTTTTATTTTTTTTTCAAATGCCAGCGCTGGCTTTATAGCCACTACTAGTTAGCCTATGCTATTTTGTGTCTACGACAAACGCGTACAAATATTATGGACCTGAATTTTCTATAAGTACTAATGTTTTAAACATATTTTTCATGTATATATGCTTTATGACATTATTTTCGATTTGATCAAGAACGTAAACATGCCAACGCTGTTTGAGTATGACATTAGTAGCAGTCGCTATTGTTGCCAGTCAGATGCTATTGTGTAAAATAAACGTGTATAAAGTTAAAAAAAAATTAGCAAATTATCATTCAGAAATGTTTAGTAAGAGCTGTAGTATGTGGTGAGGTTCTGCTTGCCTCTCTTTATCGCTGCTTTCTTGGTCTGATTATGCCTGAAACTGATACTGCAGTTCGACACATAATTACATCTGGACCGGAGCTCATGACATGCACATTTCGTCCGTAAAGGTATGGGCGTTAAACCTTCCGGACAACGTGAGTGACAGTTTAGCCAATCACAACACACCGGCCCAAACTAACCAATCCAAGCCCACTACGTGTTTTTGAGGGAGTGTTTTCATAGAATCAGGAAGTGAACCGCTCGTTCAGGGGACAGAGGAGAGCGCGGCTGACAATAAAGGTGAAGTTTATGAAAAATAAGACTTAAAAAAAGAAAAAAAAAACACAAATACATGTTATATTGCACCCCATAAATACAATCATGCAAAGCAAAAAAGCAGTCAACCCCCCCCCCCCCTTTAATATATGTATTTATTTTATTACATACAGTAACATGATCCTCAGAAATCATTTTAATATGCTGATTTGGTTCTCAAGAGACATTTCTTATTATTATCAATATTGAAAACAATTTGTGCTGCCTAAAGGTGCAGTGTGTATTTTTTAACGACATCTAGCACTTCGGTTGTGAGTTGCACTATGAGATCAGCCCACTGCTTACCCGTCCCTTTCGAAGAAGCTACGGTGGCTAAAACGGGACAAACATATCTGAGACATCAGAGAATAGCCACATAAACCAAGAGTGTCTAACATCACTGTTTCTGTAACACAGTCCATTATAAACCACATCATGCATAAAGTGGTATAATATAATCATAATATATAATATAATAATAGTAATCAGGTGATTGTCTCACAAACGTAACCTGCACCTTTCTCCCCACATAGCAAACTCATAATACGGGAGAAGAACCACACGAGACAATGCAACTATATATTTTTCTAACAGGGTAGTAAAAATTTATTTGGCTAATATCAGCGGTTACTGTGGCTGAGCTGGTTAAAGTGTGGCAAAAATGACATGAATGTAACATTGTGCGTGCCTCCTCATCCCCTAGACAAAATTTACTACACACAATAGGCTTTTTTTCTCTGATTTTGAAACCTCTTCGCGATCGACTTAAAATGCTTCCAAGATCGACTTGTCGACCACGATCGATGGGTTGGTGACTCATCTAACGTTTCTGTTTTATGATCAATGACAAGAGTACTAATCAGCTGTCTCATAAACGTAACCAGCACATTTATCCACACATAGCAAAGCCATAACACAGTGAGGGAGAAGAACTAGGTTACATGAAGCAATCCAACTACATATTTTACACCACTGACAAGGTTTTTTTTTTATTCGCTATCGGCTATGGTAGAAACACGACATCACATAACTTAATTGAAGGGGGTGGCCACGGTTTTGTAGATATAAATGTCTCATTCTAAGTTAATAAAAACATTAAGGCTTATTAAGTAAGTTCTTTATACACCACTGGAAACATAGTTATGAATTTCATATTGCATTTCTGTTAACAGATACTCAATTTTTACACATTGCACCTTTAATATATTTTTTTTTGTGGAAACAAATACTTTCTTTCAAGATTCTTTAGTTCAGGGTTTTTTTTTTTTTTTTACTTTTGAGCAATTTACTGTCCTTGCTGAATAAAAGTATAAAACATATATGCAACATAATTTACAAAATGTACAAATACATCATATTATTCCAATTCAAGAAGCCACAGTAATTATTTCATACCCATAAAGACCAATTCAAAGCTAGATACCGATTTGTATTTTATTTTTAGTGTTGTTTAAGGCTAATAAGACTCTGATTTACTTTCTGATGTCAGGCAAGTTTGAAACCGGCCATATAACATCTCGGATAGATTTATTGAGAAAAAAAAAAAAAAACATTACTGATTTGCAGACTTTAATTTCGACTTGGGTCTCAGGATTTTACCATATGGCCAGAAATCAAAACTGGAGGAAAAACTGTGCGACCGATTGACCGTTCAACCAACCAACTAACCAACCAACCAACCAACCAACCAACCAACCAACCAACCAACCAACCAACCAACCAACCAACCAACCACCTTCTTTTTGGGAATTGAGAAAGCCAAAGGTCTTAAAAGAAAAAGAAAGAAAAAAAAAACTTGAGTAACACTCACCAGGGGAGATGGGTGTGAGTGTTTGCAAAAGGAAGCTGTTTCATCACAGGCTCTTGGCCTCAAGGTGTGAAACATTAACACCCTCTAAAGTGGATGTTGTCAGTTAGATTGTAGATTTACTGCACACTTGCGTAGGCCCGGGGCTCATTATTTCTGGTTAACGCTGCCTTTACAATGTCGGGTGACAGTTTTTATGCTTATTCTTGGTCACACAAGAGGAGCCTGCCATTCGAAAATGAGGCAGGACATGGTTACTTCTTAGCATGCTGCCTGAGATCCCAGCTGACAGGCAAGAACAGCACCGGTCTGCAGTTTGTGGTCAGGGTGTGTCCACCTCAGCCCTGTTCCTCTCCCTACCATGCATTCTGATGGAGCCCCAGGAGGTGAGTGACAGACCAGTCCTGCCATTGTCATGCAGCTTTGTCACTGGCTGAGCTGGTGGGAGGTCTCCATAGTTTGCCTTAAGCAACAGCAATCAGTATCCAATTGCTTATTTTAAAATATTTGCATCTCTTCTGCTTCCTCACAGAGAATTTCAAAATCTAAAAGCTGACAAAGTACGGGGTAACATAACGAACACAAACTAGATTTTTAGATTTTAATTAAAGTTTTAGTAAGTTAACTGTGTGTTGCTTCTTTTTTCAGTTCTATTAGTTTAAAAAAATATGTTTACTGTATTTTTTTTTAACGTTTAGTTTTTAGTTTTACTAAAGTTTAGTTTATCTAAACTAAACAAAAATGAGAAATGTTGCCTTGGCAGCTAAAATGGGTTTTGTTTTTTTAATTCCATTGAATGTTTATTATATTTTAAGAGATACAAATTTTTTTTATGGTTTTAGTTTTAGTTAACAATAAAAACCCTGTTTTAGATTAAGGTTCTTTAGGGCAACAACACACCATTTAACATCAACTAACGACGAATACACTTTTTTTACAGCAACTTGATTAATGTTAACACAAAAATGAAAATTCTGTCATCATGTACTCAACCTAAAGTCATTCCAAACCTGCATAACTTTCTTTCTTCTGTGGAAAATAAAAGATTTAATTTTATTACATATTTCTTTGATTTATTTTTTTATTTTTGGATGTACTATTCTTACATATATATTTTTAACATTTCAAGTTGTATAAATTGCCATGTATTATGAGCAACTAAGTAACAATGAACAACAGAATATTTATAAATAACATCAGTCCAGATTAAAAAAAAATGTCAGTTCATGTAACAAAATGTCAACAAATGGAATCGAACCAGTAATTTATATCATCAGGGAGATATTTTAGTATTTGCACTCAAAAGGATAAATCCATGTGTACCAAATTTATGCTCTCACTCCATCTGAGGTTAACTTTTGCTCAGGGAACATAAGACCTATAAAAGTCTTGGCCTTCCATTGCTTTTGGACATGACAAATTTTATTTTCTGATCGTTCCTCTCATCGCAGCTCACACATCATTGTAAATTCTTTTCATCTGTCCAGCGTGGGTCCCTTGAGCATCATTTAAAAGTCTGAATCCAGCAAGAACAACTGTATGAGCATAGGTGTCACATCAAAATAGAGCCTTCAACAACCCAGGCTGTCTACGACTCCAGACCTGCTACTCCATACGGGTTAAAGTTCAGCTCACTTATACTTGGTCTCCAGAGCCCTGACGGTTTTGTGGCCCTATCCTTTTATTTTCAAATACAGGTGACATCACTGGTGCCAGTGTGGCCTTATTCATTTATTGCATGTCTAACCTGCTTGGCTGGGTGACTCATTAGGTCTTTAATTAAGTGTGTGGGGTACTGAGGTCATGTGAGTGAGGGGTAATTTACCCTCACTCTCTGACAGCACCTGCATGAACTCATTTATGACTCAGCTAACAGCCCAACCTTCTACAGATTGCCAGATGACCTCACGGCCACAGACGGCTCATGTTTATGGTTTGGGAGGAGAGCGGTCAGCCTCTCTGTCTGGGCACATTGGCTATCAACTCCTAAAAATCAAAGCAAAATTAAATAATTAAATAAATTTGCTACTAATTATCCCATGTTCATTTCCCACAGGCCACTGAGAATTTTGAGGTTGATGATACTAAGAGGTCAAAGGTTGAGTACTGGATTCTGAATTTTTTTCTTCAGATGAACACAAAGACTTTTAGAAAAATAATCCACTTCTGTGAGTTCAAGTGTAAATTGACCTCCTAAATTGACACTTGAAAAATGTAAAAAAGTGAACACAACTGTAATCCATACGATCCCAGTTAATGAATCAATGTCTTCTAAAGCAAAGTGATAGGTGTGTGTGTGTGTGTGAGAGAGAGAATACTGATATTTTAAAGCGTCACTTACATTTACATGTATTCATTTAGCTGACGCTTCTATCCAAAGCGACTTACAATGGGCTCTATGCACGGCGGTATTTCCGGTGAAGATATAAGGATGCTCGATAACTTCCGCCGTTCGTAGAGTCCAATGCAATACCGAGAATTTATGTTGAATTTTATACTCCATGGTTATACTAAAGAAACTTTAGTCACAAAAACAGATAAAACAGACATCCCTCGTTGTGTTTATGCTTCTTTTTAAAATTATATTAAATAAACGTAACTATATATAAAATTACATCTAAACGTATGTACATTCCGTTTCAAAGACGGGAGGACAGTAAATTTTGAAGACTCTGCCATAATCCAGTTTTCCTCGGTTTTCCTCCGCTTTAATCACAACCGGAAATGGACGAGCATCCTTGCGTCATGAGCATGTTATGAAGCATGACCTAAGCACACTGTGAAATTTGCGCGAGAAGTGAGGTGTAAGTACAAAGGAAGTTTTATCAAATCTGAACTCATCAACCTGCATAATGATAGATTAGTACTGGTATTAGTTTTAGTATTAATAGTATAGATTAAAAAGTTTACATTTGTATTGTTTAACATTAGAAGACTGTGATTCATAGGTCATATGGATTAGCAACAAGTTCAGTTTGAAGGTCCACAAATTTGAAGGTCCCACAAGCTTGCTTTAAAAAAAAAAAAAAAAAAAAAAAAAAAAAAAAAAAAAAAAACTTCATTTGTGTTCAACAAAAGAAGAAAAGTCTGGGACATGAGGGTGAAAAAATGATACTTTCATGTGGACTACTACCCCTTTAACATATATTTAGTGAAATTATTTATTTATATTTATTTTATTATCACAAGTTATTAACATTGTTACAAGAGTGATGATATTCCTGCCCTGATATCCCATGAGTTTCATTCATGTGACAGTGCACATTTATTTGCACTTGATCTCATATTATGTTCACAACTCAAATGACAAGATAAATGTAGTTTCGCCTGCCTCTGTCATATATTGCCTATAATGGGTCGTCATACCTCATGACTTCATTGATGTCGGTGTTGTTAGTGTGACTGGTGAACCGAGAGGTCAAAGTTCGCTCTTATCATCCCTGCAGCTGGCAGAGAGCTTCTTTATGAGCAATATCAGCAGCGGCAGGCCCTGCGATAGTAGTCGGAGAGTCAAAGGCAGAGGTTGTTCAGTTGATCACACATATAAACACAGACACACACACACACACACACCCTCCCTGGACCTTCTTTCTGTCTTTCCCACAGTGATAGTGATCTAGAGCATGCCATAAAGGCCGGTCGTAGATCAGAGAAAACAACAAAGGGACTCCTCGCTTCCCCCCCACCATCTCTCGGGAGTGGTGACTGGGCCGTAGGGGCTGATAAGGGCAGCCTGGCGCCTTGCCACTCCCACCAGTCCCACACTGGCCCAGGGCACCTGATATACAGTGTGCTGTTTCCTCATATTTGTACATTTGATCTGTTAGACAATGCTACGACATTCAGATTCATCAGAAACAATAACACAGCTGAAGTGAACTAAAAAATGGCATGTTGAAACATCATTTCAGTTCTTCTATAATACTGCATTTTCATATAAAAACTCCTGGCCTGAACATGTAGGTGTGTGGGATGATGTGTGTATGAGTATATGTTCATTTAAGGCAGGATGTTTTGAGGAACTGGGGGGGGGGGGGGGGGGGTGAGTGGGGGGGGGGCAACATGGCGACCGACATATATTTATATTTTAACATATATTTATATAAATATTTCACATATATTTTTGAAAGAACTAAGTGTTTTAAGCTAATAATAACCTAAAAAAGTTACACAGTGTAGCTTTAAATTGCTCAAACATCCCCAGACAACAAATAAATGCTGTTATTTTGAACTTTATTTTCAGCTAATAACCTAAAAAATATACCATGCTTTCCACAATAATATTAAGCAACACAACTATCTTCAACATTGATAAAAATGCGAAATGTTTCTTGAGCAGCGAATCATCATATTAGAATGATTTCTCTGAAGAATCATCTGATACTGAAGAAAATTCGGCTTTGCCATTACAGGAATAAATTACATTTTATAATAAAATATATAGTTGTTTTAAATTGTCATACAAATTCACAAAAGTACTGTTTTTACCGTATTTCTAAACAAATATATTCTCAATGAGCATAAGTGACTTTTTTTCAAAAACATTCTCAAATTATGAAATGTTTTTCTCCTAAACACATTTTAAACAATTATTGGCAACCCTTGAACTGTTTATGAGTAAAATAGTTCTAAAGAATTTTAGCACACCAGGACGACTGCATGAAATTGTCCAGCCATGACTTCCTGTTCCACAGAAGTAAATATGAGGAAAGGCCAAATTCCCTTATCATCCATCAAAATGAGTAAAACCAAAGAATATAGTTCTGATGTGCTACAAAATATTGTTGAGCCTCACAAAATAGAAAGGAGCTGTAAGAAGCTAAAGCATTGACAATCCCCATTTCCACCATCAGGGCAATGATTAAACAGTTCATTCAACTAAAGATGTTACAAATCTGCCAGGAAGGGGATATTGTCTATATCATCCTAATACATTAAGGAGAAGAGTTTGAGAGGCCCCTCCAAGGATCACAGATGGGGAATTTCAGAGACTAGTCGAGTCTCAGAAAGCCCCCAATTTGTTATTAAAAAATAAATAAACAACCCCTAACCACCACATGATGTTTGGGAGGGTTTCAAGAAAAAATCATCCATCCAAAAACAAACTCCAGCATATTCAGTCATATTCAGACTCGACTGGAACATCAAAAGCAACCTGCTTCTATGGTCCGATGAAACTAAAATAGAGCTTTTTGGCAGCAATCCCACCACATGGATATGGTGCAAACAGGGATAAAAAGTACCCCATGCCCGTGGTTGAATAAACTGCTGGATCTTTAATGATGTGGGCCTATTTCGCTTTGCTGGAGGTCCTGCACATCTTGATCAGATTCATGGCATCATGGATTCCAACAGATAAACATCTAACCTGACCATTTCTGCTAAAAATCTAGCATACCAACAATCCAAAACAAATATCAAAAGCACAAAATGATGCTTCAGCCATGACCATCCCATGCAGTCCCCAGACCTGAACCCTAAAAAATGAGTCTGGTGAATTGAAGAGAAGAAACACCAACATGGAGCTCGGAATCTGAAGGATCTGGAGAGATTCTTTATAAAGGAATGGTCCCTAATCCCTTGTCAGAGGAATGTCGAAAAAGTATTGAACAAATAATTATGGCTAACGTTTTTAGAGAAAAGCATTTGTTTCACAATTTGATTTACCCCCCACTTTGAATTATTTTGCTGATTTATTTTTTGCAGACATCTTTGATCATAATTTACCAATATAATGATGTCATCAAGCTTATATCTAGATTACAGACAAAACACAAGATTCAAAATTCCATTTATCAATTATATGCTGGTGTTACTGTGCAGTTAAAGGTGGCACTTTTACAACAACCCTCCTGAGGGAAGATGTGTGCGAAAGAGAGGGCAAGCTCGTGCTCCGCCAGCGTGTCTCCTCACGGATGACACACCGCTTCAGAAAAGCTGTCAGCATGCTGACACACACACATACACACGCTCAATCTCACATTGTATCCCCAGCAGGTCTCACCAACTGAAGGCTGACGGCGACAGACAAGCGTTTCATTCCCCTCTTTTTTTCAGCTATTGTACGGCGGTCGTAGGCGTTTTCGAGCCACAGAGGGCTCAATACACAGGCGCCTGGTCCCATGTCTCCGGCCTAGCCCGGCCTTTTTTTGTGAGCCAGTCATTGGGATTGAATTGAGCCCGGTCGTGGGTGCCAAGGAGGATTACGCCAGGAGGCTGGGGGTGAGGAGGTGGCTAGTGGCAGACCAGGCGGGCGACCTATGGGAAAGCCCGATGATCTTTCCTCTGGGGTAGAGTGTGGGAAAAGTGGCTGAAAGCTGGCAAAACGCTCCGAGGCCAGAGTTGATGGGAGAATGCCAGGCCAATGTGGGGCATGTGGTGGTTATTCAACTTCCCGGGTGCAAGAAAGAGGTTCATGCTGTGCCTCAGCGTGCCCCAAAGTTACCCTTCATTACCCTCCTCCATTCGCTTGCTCTCTCACTGGCACTGGCACTGGCTCAGCGCAGCAGATGGCAGTTTAGAGTGGACGTTAGCTACAGGTAACCAAGAACAAGAATACGGTTTTGGTCGGAACAATGGCACTTTTGCTGGGACTGGACCAGCTGTTTATCATTGCATAATCTTTTTAATGAAGAGGATGCATGCTATCTTATCTCTGTTCTCTTCAGAGTATAAGCAGGAGTAGTCCAATAAAGTTTTAGCATATTCAGTGATATATTGAGCAATATAATCCACAATTACAACGATTTTAATGCATGACATCGAGGCAATAAATCCCCCGACAAATATTTGAATCGTTTAATGCGAAAAAGCCATGGATTATCCTGCTTATACCATGGTTATTTGCCAGTATTGACAAGTTAAAGGCAAGCTGTTGTTGATGTTTTCAGTACAATATTTGTCCAATTTATTTTTATCTGTATACTTATTTTAAAGATAATGATGTAATATCCAAATAAGCTTTTCATATCTTTATTGGAAAGGGATTAAACAATGCTTTTTCATGCTTGTTCAGTGAACCATAAACAATCATTGCACATGCACTAGTAGAAAAGTCCTTAAAGGGATAGTTCACTTTGAAATTAATTTTTGATATGTTTTAGCTTACCTTAATGGCATCCAAGATGTAGGTGTCTTTGTTTCCACAGCATTTTCAATTTTTATATTTTTTAGGTCAAACCGTTCTTGTCTGTCAGTCATAAAATGGAGGTTTATGGGGTCCACCCTGGGTCCACCTGAAAGAGCATGTAGAGAGAAGTCCAAATTAAATATGATTTAATGACACATTGATGGCCTAAGACACAAAACGAGTCGTTTTAGTGAGAAAACTAACAGTAGATAGTTTTAACCTCTTGTAACCACAGCCACATCCAAGTGATCTGAAGGCATGGGCGCTTCCGTCTGCGCAAGAGCCGGAAACTACAATATAAAATATTTATATTCTGTACATAAAGATATGGTGAAATCCAGGTTGTCCAATATATGATCTGCTTGCACGCACAAGCAGATACGATTCCTCTCTGGAGAAGCGTTCAGTCTTTCCGCTTGCAAATTCCGCTAAGTAAATAGTGAATCTGCCATGGTGCGAAAATCCGCCACACTCAAAGTACACTTTAAGAGAATAGGAACAACCCTTTTAAACCATGTGCTAGGCGCGCGCCAACCATTTTTCCTGTTGTTAAATTAGAAAAAGTGGATTTGGACACACTTGCTCCATGCGCTTTAGACCATGCACTTAGATCATTAGAATAGGGACTGCAGATGTGACCAGAGCAATAAACTGCAATATCCGTAATGTAAGATGCCTAAGACAGTGCTACAGAGGGACAGGAAAAACATCTGATAATCCTACCACGTGTAACCATATGTCCCCCAGGCATTTTTGAGAACTTGCAAGTGACAGAGTGGCGTAATAATAACACAAAGCTATTTCTTGTGACCATAACTTAATCGGGAAAAAAAAGCATCTTAAGAGAATATTCAAAACATTGTGTGCCATCACACAAGGACTGTTGTTTGTTTGTAGGATACTCAGACACCAGGTCTGCATTTAGCCGCATTGCTGCAATAAGGCATAAACTATTAGAGACATTTGTATTGCATGTTCTTGAGGTCCGGACAGCTGTTCCCAGTTGGATCACAAATTCCCCTCTAAATACCACCCAGACCTCCTGATCTTCGGTTGGTCTCTGTGCCCAACCAAGTGTGGTCAACTAATCTTTAACATGATTTTCATAAGCATAATATATGAGGCTTAGTGTGAAGTTCCGAGTGGAGTGGATAGTGGATGAGCTGCATGTAAGCTGATTTGGGATTTATTGTTTAGAAAAACAAATTTAAAAATGTTAATTTAGTTATATTTCAACGAATCATATTATATGATTAGTTACAACTGCTAAAAATGACAAATTAACATGTTAAAATGTTATGCAAATATTATTACAGAATATCATTACCTAAATAATATTCTGTAATATATTAAAAATAATAATATAAGTTAAATATTATTACCTTATTTTATATATATATATATATATATATATATATATATATCAGCATAGGTCATTCAAAATAAGGCATTAAAATGGGCTTTATAAGTACTAATAAACGGCCAATATCCTAGTATGTTAATAAGCAACTAGCTAATAGTTCATACAAAGTGACATTCATAACAAATGTCTGAAAAAATTATATATATATATATATATATATATATATACATTTTTCAGACATTTGTCTGAAGGTATTCTACATACCTAATAGCTATTAATAAGCCATTATTAGGGGTTTATTGAGGCAAAGGTTGTAGTTGACAGAGAGAATTGGACCCTAAACTAAAGTGTGACCGGAAGTTCGATTTTCAGTGGCTTATGAACTCTGCCTACTCATTTAAGTTTGAGTCCATCCATTATATTTCAGCTTGCCTGTTTAAATCTACCGGAATCGGATCAAATAAACAAAATGCACAGATTGAATGTCTAACTTTTGAAAAGCCTGTGAAAAAATCTGGCAGGTGGCACTGGTCCATAAAATAAACAGAGGTAGATATAGTCTTCGAGTTTTTCCCACAGTTGGGAGTAGTATTGGAGTTACCAGTGAGAACTCTAGGTCCAGTGACTGACGTTGAACTGCTGTGACTGTGTTCAAACATTACACAGAGAACTGATTCTTATTGTGCCAATTCAGCAGTCTTTGAAATGCCACACTGCCAAACAGGAAGGTGGATGCTTTCCAGAACACTTCACTGTCACGGCTGCCCCCCAAAATTGACAAGACTCATGCACCTCTGTTCATTCAGAACTGAGCCTATAGGCTTTCAGAACCATAAGCGCATTGAAATGCCAGGAGTGAGCTGTCCAAGATAGTAGTTAACAGCATTTTTGAGTGAGTGCTGCCACTTGCACTTGTTATTGTTTGTCATCGAGTGAGCAGGATCAGTTGGCGCCTTTTGACCTCTGCCCTCCCACACACTTACTGGGAGGATCATTTGAACACACATGAACAGCGGCTGTTGATGTCATTAGCTTTAAATCTGTGTGTGTGTGTGTGTGTGTGTGTGTGTGTGTGTGTGTGTGTGTGTGTGTGTGTCTATTCATGAGGCATAGTGTATGGCTGGTCTGTGGCAGATGTACAGTAGTATTTTTAGAACGATTTCTAGATAAGGGAAAGGCAAACACTCTTCTCTTTCATTTGTTCCCAGCTCTTTTTAAACAGTATTTATATTTTATATACAGTCTTGGTTCTCGGACACTGTCCTGCCCATATGTGGCCTGCCTTGACACTCTTGTCAATGTACATTGTAAGTCTCAATCTGTCAATCATCTGTAGGTGACAGGAATTCATCTCATGATTCAATATTCATCAAATCAAGGTTTTTTATACATATATATAAAATATGCTCTCGCAGGAAATAAATAAGTATATAAACCAAGATCCTTGTTACTCAAAGAATATAACTTTTTTAAAAATGAGCATGAATGAAAGAATGAAGAAACAAATACATAAAAAAATCTGAAAGATCAAGATACTAAAAACTTTTATTTGTTTTAAATGATCAATGAATGAATGAATCGATGAATGAATCAATGAATGAATGAATCGATGAATGAATCAATGAATTGATCAATGAATCAATGATTGATCAATGACTCAATCAATGAATCAATTGATTGAATGGATGGATGGATGGATCGATGGATCGATAGATCAAAAGATCACTTTTTTGAAAGTGATTAAACAAATAAACAAACAAACATACAAACAAAAAATAAAATCTGGTGCTAAAAATCTTTTTTTTAACGCATACATGAATGTACTTGCAACAGAAAACGATAAAGAAACACAGCTCTACTCCTTAGGCCCAGTTCACCCACCAAGAAGACTAGTAGGAGGGTGGGAGAGAAGAGAGAAGGAGGGGAGGGGAGGGGGTGGGTATTGGCGTGAAAACGTTCTTCGGAAGTCATAGTTCCAGGCGACGCGCTTTTGGCAGCCCCCTCCATTTCCTGTGTGCGGCCGACGTGGGGCAGGGCGGTCGCCGGGAGAGTGCCAGAGGAGAGAGCAGTGGAGAGAGAGAGAGCGAGGGAGGGAGGAGAGGGGGAGAGTTCAGCAGAGAGCAGCACTTTCCCACAGTCTGGGGATTTGACACATGGCTCTCACACATTCCACAGCCTGTGGCCGGTGGGGCCTGAGCCAGTACTGAGCGTCAGAAGCACAGCCTGGCGGAGGAGAGGAGAAGAGAGAGGGAAGGGGGGTGGCAAGGGTACATGTGTGTATGTGTGTGTATTTATGAGCGTGTGTGTGTGTGTGTTCGAAGGGGTGGTGTTCCGCCCTTGGCACTCGCACCGGTGTGGAGATATAGAGGGAGGTGTGTGTGTGTAACCCACGTTGTGCTCTTAACCCTCTCTCGTCCAGGGTGAGTGTACGAGTGTGTGCAGGCGTGTCTGTGCGTATTTTTAGAGTCTGTCTGGTGTGTAGGAGGGAAACTATAGCTGTCTTGTTTATTTGTACTGAGAGGAAGTGTGTTTAAATGTAGCAAATGTCTTTCTAATGACACTCAACAAAATGTCATGTATTCAACCTACTGAGTAAATGAACATGTGATGGCCCAAAAATGAAGACTGTAAGTGGTTAAGTTAGTAGAGTTATTATCAAACAGGATATGTTTCGACCAATCTTTATCTGTCTGTTCAAGTTCATAACAAACTACTGAGTAATAATAATTAACATGTAGCCTACTTGTCAAAATTACGCTATGTCTGCACCTGTTCTTGTTAGTCCCTGATTAGTTATCTTCCTCCACCTGTAGTTTCTTCATTTCATGCTGTGTACTTATACTCCCTGTTATGTTCAGTCCCTTGCCAGTTCTCGTTGATGTTGAACGTGGTTGTGTCTGTCCTGCCTGAGTTTGATCAGTAAAGACTGTGTTTACCCTCATCTTCATCTTGTGCTTTCAACTAGGTCGTTACACTTTAGGGTTAGGGTTTAGGGTTAGTTTTATGTAATTATGCATAATGCATAGTTATTACTACAGTAACTACATATAACATGTGTAACAAGTGTGTAATTACATAGCAATTACTTAATTATATACTTAGCAGTAGACATTGTAATAACATGTGACAAAATGTAATTAACATGTAACTAAGTTATAGAACAGCCTGTACTTATAGATTGTAATTACACACATGTAATAAGCAGCTACTGTTACACATGTAACAGGCCGAGTTGGTTACATACGTGCTAACGACTTGGTACAATGTAATTATATAAGAAAGTACTAGTTTGTACTACTCAATGTAACAAGTACTTAAATTTGTTACTATGAAAAAAACCTGCAGTTACATATGGTCATTTTGTACCTTTTAAAATAAAGTGTATCAAGATTTTACTTCATGTTTAGTATAATCTTGATACACTTTATTTTGCGTAGCTTATCCCTGTGTATTATTATGTAATTGCAATGTAATTAGGAAGCTACCACATGCATTTATGCTATGAACAAGGGAGTTAGGCCTAATTCAAACTAAAGTACATATGGATAAGGTTTGTAGATAGTCATGTAGTACACTGTTGATACAATTCATTTTGTGTAGCTTATACATGTGTAATATTTTGTAAATTGAATGTAATTAAGAAGGTACTGCATTTATTTAAGCTGTAAACTGGAGGGTTAATTTAGATGGATAAGGTATGTAGATACACCTGAAGTGCACTTGATAGAAGTACAACCTTACACACTTTATTTTAGAAGGTAAAAAATAAATAACGTAGTTAAGAACTTGTTACATTGTACCAACTTGGTAACATGTAACCAACTGTTACATACAATATTCATACGTTTTCACCCACTAGCGTTCTTGTGTAAACTTCTCGTCTTTTATTCAGCAAAACTGCAATAAACTAATCAAAGGGGCATAGTTATTATGTTACAAAACATTTCTATTTCAAATAAATGTTGTCCTTTTGAACTTTCTATTGATCAAAGGATCCTTAAAACAGTATAAATAATGTATCATGGTTTCCAGAACTGTTTTCATCATTGATAATAATAAGAACTATTTTTGAGCATCACATCATCAGATTGGAATGATTTCTGAAGGATGATGTGACTAGTCCGTAAACTTTTAAACGGTGGACTTGTAACATGACCTGGCTTGAAGATATTGAGATTTTTCATTCCTATCCAGACAAAAAATTCATATCTGACAAAAATGAGTCACGCAACACCCACTTTTGACAATTGACCAGTGAGTCCAACATCCTGTTCTGTTTCCCCCTCTCCATCTGTAAGACTCATCTGGGATAAACATCAAGAAGGTCTTCACTCCACTGTGACGGTGAAAGTCCATGAAACAGGTGGCTGTCTGGCACTATCATTAAGAACACTTGCTCATTTCTGACAGAATTTTCAATAAATCTAAACAAAGGATGTGCTTTTGGCGTTTGTGTGCGGTGGAGCGGGATTGCTGATCTTGTCATGCGACTGTTGTGCTTTTTCGGTTTCTCCCAAGCAATCATTGAACATCGCCTCTTCCCTCCTCCTCTCGGCGACCAGGCTTTGAAGTGGCAGCCAAGGCCACGTGGCCCTGCCTCTTCCTCTCCCCTGTGCCTCCTAAATAAACGTTCTGCATGGTGTGATTTTAAAGGAACGAGGAGGTCACCCTCTTGGCAATTAGAATCTCAGCACAGAAAAGCACAGGGCTTGGGAAACCAAAACCTGCCTTCGTAGACGACAGACCACCCATTAGCTTTGATTTAAAACACGGGTTAGGAGACGACAAGAGAAGGAAAAAGAGAAACTGGAAAGAGACACCCGAGCAGGAAGGGAGTAAAAAAAAAATGGGGCGGGTGGCAGGGTGGGGCAGCTGATGAAAGGAGGCCAAATCATTTCTTACTTGAGTGCCCATCTGCAATGGGACTCAACTGAATCACAAATTGGCAATTAAGCGAGGCTCCTGAACCCCCCTTGGTCAGGGTCAAGATGAAAACATCTCCAGATGACCGAGCAAGCCCGGCCCTGGGAGAAAAACGTAAAAGAGGGCTGGAAATCAGCTTGGTGCTAATTCCGTGTGCCCCAAAACAGCAACAAAGGCAGGAAACGGAGGAAGGGGCTGTAGCCCTCTCTTACCTCTGACACAGTAACTTCTAGGATAATTAGGAGCCGCTTTTGGAGTCAGACCTCCTGTCATCACTCCACTCCTCTTCATTGCGACTTTTGGTTTCCTTTGGGATCAAAGAGCATGAGTAAGGAAACAAACCTTCAGCATTACAGTACAATTACAGTAAAACAAGTATGAATTTATTAGCCGTAACTCCCCGGCTCATCTATAAGCACGAGGTGGATTACCTTGTGCCAGTCACAAGAAGTACTAGTTCTCTCTGCTTTTCTTCTCCCTTTTTTTTCTCCTCCCAGGACGGCTCAGAGATGTTGAGGGTCTTTGATCTATGGGTGAGATGTTTTGCTCGCCGAGGCGGGCGCCAGGCAGAGCACCCCCTTTGCACACTTACACCCTCATCAACCCCATCCGTTCTGTTCTCCTGGTGTGTGTGAACATGTTGGATTAGTGGCCCCTTGAGTTCTGCTAATGAAGGTTCCCGTTTGATCTACAGGGCCCCAATTACCCTGCACAGGATCACCCATTAGAGCAGACCTTCCACTGACCCCACGTTTCTCAAACTGTTGTGACAGTTGGTGAGGAGTCCAAGTTTTTGGTCTAATTTATTGTATTTTTTCGTTAGTTAATTAAATTATTTTACTATTTGTACCTAACATGCTGTTTTTGTCTAAAAGGGGTGGTTCACCCAAAAAATGAAAAATCTTTCATTATTTACCCTCATGTTGTTGCAAACTCATATGCCGTGTTTTTGCTTTTGTGGAAAAAAAAGATATTTTTAATGAATGTTTCAACTGTTTTTGGCCATACTATGAAAGTCGTTGTTACCTAAAATTCAAGCTCAAAATCACAAAAATCAATATTTAAAGGGACACCCAAAAACGAAAATTTTGTTATCGTGTACTTGACCCTATGCCATTCCAAATTTTTATGAATTTCTTTCTTCTATGGAACACAGTTTGTCCATTCAGTGTAAGTCATAGAGTCCAATATCTCTTTTTTCAGCATTGCAGAAAAAAAATCCATATTAATTTGGAACAACATGGGTGTGTAAATAATGTCAGAATTGTCATTTTTGAGTGATACCTTTAATATCTATACAAGCATACACATGCCTTTAAGATCCTACTATGTGGGCAGCTGTCTTCCACGGGAAAAAACTGTCTATTTTGTTTTCACCAACCTGACCCCTGTCCAAACCTATGTAAATATTTAGTTAAAGGGAAGGAAATCTATTCTGACATGCCGGCAAGAATCAAGCGTGCGAATGCTCAAATTGTGTGTGCCCTGAATAAGCTTTCACATTCGATAATACGTAACTCCTTGTATGTGCCTGTCAGTCTGTGTGTTGATCTTTATTTTGGCCTGTGTGTCTCTTCGCAAGTAGGCGTGTGTGTGGGTGTGCAGTGTTTGCCATTAGGAGAAAGTACCTGGGAGAATAGCTTCTCAAACTCCCTTTGTATGAGTGAGCTCCTTGTCTGTGTGAAAAAGAGAGGGAGAAAGATAGTACATAGCTCTGGGATAAGAGTATCTCTCTTGACCTCTGCCTCCTAATTCTGTTTTGGAGGAGTATTTAGACATTCACAAAGAGACACCAGGGAAACGCTCACCAACACGCACATTTTATGGCTGCTTAACGGATGCCTAAAAACATACTCGGTAGCATTTACAATCTGCATAAATATGAATTACATAAATAAGACAAATGGCTTAGTAAAATGTAATGGTAACTGTGTTGCTCGAGTGTTGAGGAGGATGGTGAGGCAGCGTAACACAACACATAGCTTGATAATATATGAGTTGTGAGACTGTGGATGAGAAGAGATGGAAGAATACGACGGGCAGATGGATTGATTTCTTCCCCCGTCAAGTTTACACATCATACTATAACAGTGAATCCTTCAAAACAGTGAATCCTAACAAAATCTAGCGAGCTGCTTCACTGCTGATTTTCTACAAAGGCATCTTAACCAACCTCATACCTGCCCAAATTAAAAACACTCTACATTGTCAGCAACTTCACATTTTGCACAGAGGACTCCACTCCACATTTCAATACAATTGGACATTAGCATTTTGCTAAGCTAACACATAAAATACTGTACATAGCGCACTTTTCAGTATTGGATGGAATACGTTTTTTTTATATTTATTAAGCTATATCTTTATATAAGCTTTTTATATTTATATAAGCTTATTTATTTATAAGTTACACCTCAATGTGTTTTTTTATAGATTGTTCATAAGTGATCTAAGACAAGAACCAAATCAACCATCCCTGAAGCGAATAACAATATTACAATATATGTTCCCAGAACTTTTTCATCATATAATTTTTTACAAATCCAAAAATTTTACAAGTCTAAATACTTGAAAATGGCAATCACAGTGTTTCATAGGAAATGTGTCTGCCGCATTTCTCTGGAATTGGATGGATATTTCTCTGCAGGTTTATGGGTATTGTAGTCCTTCACAATGAATTGTGGGTTAAAAATGGTTTTCATAAAATTGACAGGAATAATATATTGATAAGTATTCAACATGAGCATACTATCAATTAACAAACTGGAGCTCCAGATGGTTTTTAAAGGTCAAGTTATTGTTAAAAATCACTATGCCTATGGAAAAAGAACAATCTCTTTGAAGAGTATACAGCTGCCAAGTATGTCGCAGGTAGGCAATAAAATGTCTTTACTTACCACAGGCATAGGTTTTTTTTCTCTCTCTCGGTTTTTTTTTTTTACATTATTTTTTCTTCAGTGAAACGATTCTTGAAGTCTTGGGGTTGGGGACAGACGAAGAGCACAAGACGAAAAGGAAACCAATTTGAATAGATCAGGACAGGAAGTCGAATGAGAGGTCCACGAATGGCAACAAACAGAACAACACAGTAACAGTCAAAAGAACCATTCAAAGATAAACAGTGAATAAAAAATGCTTGGACTTGCTAACCAAAATGACTCACACTGAGAATGGGGGAAATGGAGGGTGAGTGGACAGGAAATGAGAGATGACATACTCGGCCTTCTTCTCAAGGGCCCCTACAACAGCGAGCCAGTGTATGTGCGTGTGTGTGTGTCCAGGCCTCTCTACGTGCCAGCGGGAGCCTGTTTGCCTCTGAAAGCATGCGCGGCACTCCCTGGAGAGGCCCCGGCAGTTTGTTGTGTGATCTTATCTGGCGCGTGCCTGGGCCGCCCTTTCCCACACTCTGCACGCTGCGCTGTCAAGCATGGGGTGGGGGGAGGAGGAGCGGGGAAAGAGGTAAAAAGGCCCCGGCCTGTCAACGTTATATGGACTTGACAGCCGTGACATAAGCCCCACACCCAAACCTTTTCAATCATCAGTACACTTTATATAACAGAATCCAGAATCACAGAATCTCCACAGGACAAGCTCCCCTCCAATCGGTCTGGCCTTTCCCTCTTTACAGAAAGCAGCTTTCCACCTCCTTGGGCTTTTCAATTCAATTCCATATCTTATAGGATTAGGTTTACCCTGATGCTGCTGCCATCATAGGGGAGTATGGAAACATTTCTGACATATTTGAGAGATCAAACGTTCTAAGTGAGTAGGATTGTCGGGTGTGTGGTGTGTGTGTGTGTGTGTGTGTGGGGGGGGGGGGGGGTTGGGGACCTCCAAACCACCAAACCACTTGGCAAATGCTCACAACAGAATTAAATTTCTCATTCAATTTCCAAGTGAATAGATCTCGTTGATCAAAACTGATTGTCGATTATCAGTCTAATGGTTGCTCGCTCCAAAACTTGTTAGCAGTATTTCATTGTATAAATCATCACATGCACAATAGTCTGTTCAATTGTCAAAATTAGTCAAGAACATAATACAATGAATACCATACATAAATCCATTGGAACATTTGCTAAATTTATTACATCAATTGACAGTCAGGGTGAAACTAGAACCTGACAAACGAAGGAGGAGTTTCACACATCTCAGATGACCAATAAGACAGTATGTTTAGTTAGTACCTGACAGGTGCTGTCCATGACTGTGAATGCTCTTAACATGTATGAAGAGCTTGACAATGCAGGACCAGCCCAATGGAGGCACCTGGCCAAGTAAATGAACAACGGCAACTGCTAGCTCAAGGAAGAGGAAGAGGAGGAGGATGAGGAAGAGGAAGGGTGCTTGGTGGTGGAATAGGGAGAAGAGGCTGAGGAGCACAAAGACACCATGCTGCAACACAACTTAAGATTTGCCGACGACATTGGTCTCATAGCTGAAACTTCGCAAAATAGCCAAGTATTAATCGACCATGTAAACAAGGAGAGCACCAGGTTCGGACAAGAGATCCACAATACAAAGACTGAATGGGTGTGGGTAAGATCAACATCTAAAGAAGGCGAGGTAATTGAACAACAACACGTCTTATTGAGAGGAGAACCGCTCATGGAAGTAAAGACATTCAAATACCTGGGAGCAACAATACAGTAGCTGCAAATGGAGACTGTATGCAAGACATTTGGATCTGAAATACAACAGGGCTCAGTTCAATGGGTGATCTCCAAAAGACATGGAAAGGAAGAGGAATCAGCATACATATATACAGCATACAGCATACACAAGATACGCTGTGAAACTTAGACCCTTTTAAAAAAAAAGCCATTAGCAGAAAAAAAAAGCCGAAGAGAAAAAAAAAAACTTGTATTAAAACTTGTATTCGAAATGGCTGCCCTAAGGAAGATACTTAGGGTTGCAGATTAGACAAAATCCATAACAAGATAATACGACAGTATACAGGGTGCCATCAAATGATTGTGCAAGTAGTATATGAGAGGTAGCATAGGTGGCCAGGGCATGTGCTGAGAATGAACAAAGACTGTATAGCGAGAACGGTACTACAAGGAAAAGTAGATGGTAAACGAAAACAAGGAAAACCAAAGGCCACATGGATAAGATTGATCGAATATCAAATAACAATGAGTTTACACCAGGCATCAATTGTGGCATGGGACAGAAATATTTGGAGAGAACTAGGTGAACGTATTGGAGCCCATGTTGGACTCACCAGCTGAGTGCTGATAAGGCGTCGAAGAAGAGGAACAGTACAGTAACCATTGTCAATGAAGGACTGGGATAAGACTAAAAGGTGGATATGAGGGATATTTCAATGGTCCTCTGCCGACAAAACATCTAAACATTTTGACTTGCAGTCCTTACACAATGCCAAAGAGACAAAGCATTTTGGGGGCACTGACTGTTTTAATGAGAAGAAAATTAGCTTTGACATGAGTGAACTGTTTTGGGAGAGGTATGAGCTTTTGCAGGTGAACCATTGTGTTATGCTGAACCATCCACATTATTTTGTTAAAAGCACCAAGTGTTGATAATGTTTGGTCTGTTTAAAAAAATGAGCCAACGCAACTGAAAAGGATATTTTCCATTTTTGTGACACTGACTTTTTATGTGGGAAAGGAATATAGGTTTGAATCATGACTAAACAGTTTTGGGAGAGATATAAGCTTTTGCAAGTGAGCTATAGTGATGTGCTGAACTGTAAGACTGTTTTACAAAATGATCTTAGAGTTTTGAGAATGTAATTTATGTTTCAAGAAATGAGCCAACTGTAATTGGTGCACTGTCCCCAGCCTTTAATTGTATAATTAACAATTAAGTAATTGTGCTCTCTTTTCAACTACACTAATGAGCCTGGAGGAAGATGAGTGTGGGGAAGTGAGGTTGTCTTGATAGTGCCGAGGGCTGCAGCTGAGTGCAGGTGAAAACATGGAGAGCAGACTCTGGGTCAAGCGCTCTCTGCCCTTCAGTCTCCTCCAGGGGCTGCGGTTGACTTCGCTACTAGGGAGGATCGATACTCTCCTCGTTCTCCCTTCACTGTCAAACCCACTAACAGAATGAGAAAGAAATGAGGGATAGAAAGAACGAAGAGAAAGAAAGAATGAAGTAAGCAAGGAAGGAAGGACTATCAGACGGAAAGAAAGGAAGCTATGGACAGGCGTTAGCGTTGACGACAGAAAGAAAAAAAAAGAAAGAAAGAAAGAAAGAAAGAAAGAAAGAAAGAAAGAAAGAAAGAAAGAAAGAAAGAAAGAAAGAAAGAAAGAAAGAAAGAAAGAAAGAAAGAAAGTAAACAATCAAAGAAACAGACGTGAAGAAATAAAAAAAAATGAAATAATGAAAAAATATTGAAAGGAATAAAAAAATGGAAACAGACAGAAGGAGGGAATGAAAAAAAAAATGAACAATTAAAGAAATCAAAGAAAAAGTGAATGTACTAATGAACACATGCTTGAATGAATGAATGTCAGAAAGACAGAATGAAAGAAACACACAGAAAGAAGAAATACAGAAAAGATGGATGGACTGAACAAGCAAACAAATATGAGGAAAGCAATTGACAAAGTGAACAAATGAATGAACAAACAAAAAAACATATGAACAAAGAAGTAAATAAGGAAGGGAAGAAAGAAAAAAATAAATACTAATTGAGTAATTAAAGGAACGAATGAACGAACAACAAGGAAAAAAAGATTCCTGTTTATACACATCACAGATGTTAGTCGCTTACATTGGCTACTTGAAGACACACACAAACGTGCACACACACACGGTTAAAGTACTACCCACACACATTGTTGCATGCTGCTTGGCTGTACACTTAATTTCTTCCTTTCCCTTTCCATCCCTCTCTTACACACACACACACACACACACACACACACACACTCCTGCTTGTCTGCGTGGGGGGCCCTGCAGGCTGTCTGGAGCACAGCACAGAACAGTATTCAGAGAGCAATGGAGCTTTTGCTCATGGCTGATCTCTGCTCTGATCCGACTCGCTGCTGAAGAACACTTTTCTCCTGCTATCTCACTGTCTTAGCCTACTTTATTTCCAGTCTCCACTTTCTTCCAGACATGAGACAACCTGAACTCAGTTCTCATCTGATCCCTCCAGTATCCCTCGAAGATACTGAACACTTACACACATGCACACACACATTGCAAATACATAGACAGAGAACACACATACTAAATGTTGTGTTTAGCTGACATGTGATTGTGTTGAGAAACACTGTAAAAGATTTTTAAGCAAATCACATCTGATCGGGATCAGTTGCCATGCCTCCTCAATTTTCTAAAAGCGACAGTCACAGTGTGAAAGAATTTAAAGAGTTAATAAAAGACGTGAATGTTTGTAAAATAAGTCTCTTACTGCCTGATCACCACATGATCACCAATATTTCACAATATTACTGTTTTAATTTTATTAATGCAGATAAAAACAGTAATACTGTGAAATATTACAATTTAAAAGAATATACCCCCACCCCCATCCTTTTAAGGGAGATAATCTATAAATCTGAAAGAAAGTGTGGATCAATCATAAAAGGTAGAACCATTGATCTTGATGGTTTCATATTGTGCTTTACCGGGAAGAAGAATCATGCCCTTTCTGTCACAACTTCTTACATCATGGCAGCCAATGGCTGCCCATAATCCCCCCATTGGAACATTCATTAGAAAGCATGCAGAGCTTTGTGCCCTGGGGCCAACCATGACTTTCCCAGGACAATTAAAGTTACTTAGGAGGAGAGAGAGAAAAAAAGCGGTGGGGTAAAATGAAGGAAGGATAGAAAAAGAGACCAATGGATGCAGCAAAGGGAGGATGAAGATATCCTCCGCAATCTACCCAGAGACAGTCAGACTGGATCGGACCAGGATTACCCATTTTCTTAAAGGGGATAATTAGCCAATCTGTGGGAAAAAAATCAACCCCAGTTGTGCATTTACTTCTCTCTGTAATTTCTACAAAGCTCTTACGCTGTCCTCTTTCTAATAAGCGACTGAGTGATTAAATGTCCAGTTGGCTCCTTGCTTCCTGCAAAGCATGAAATAGACTCAGGAGGCTCAACATCACGTGGAGCGCAACGTCCTGTTTCCCCAAAATAAAATAATTCCCCAAATCCAAGGAAGAGGGGAATCTGGCCGAGAGCAACCTGTAGGGAACGGGGATGCATTCTATGACTGGAAGGGGGATTTGTGATGGTCTTTGAGATAGGGAACACCTCCTAATCTACAGAAGAACACAGTTTTGGCAGATTCTGTTATCCAGACTGATCTTTCAGAGATTTGCTTTAATCTAGTTATATCTTGCTTCAGGACGTGGAATTAGAAAGCAGAGGTTACTACTAGCAGCATACTGAACCTTTGACCTCATGCTGACCTTACAAGCCTATTGCTGCATTTTAATATATTACCATTTGCAGTAAAGCAAAATGACAGACTGCTTCTACCCCTACCTATGACAGAAAACCTTATGCAGTTTTGATTTTTTTTTTTAAACACTGTTTAGTATGTTTTTAAAAGTCATTTGAAATACGGGGAATCAGGAAATGTCATCATAAATCATGTTCACGTTGTAATACCAGTGATACTCATGCCATTATACAAATTTCTGTCCTCATAAATCACAAAGACATCCTGTTAAACATCTACAAGTACTTACTCTAGTAATAACAGCAAATTATGCATAATTACAAGCCCGATCCCTAATTAATTATTAATACTAATACGTTTGTATAATTACGCTGTAAAAAGTGCACCTCAAAATAAAGTGTAACCATAAATGCCTTATTAAATGTGATACCTACTTTGACATGAAAAAAAAAAACATTAACCGGAAAAGCAAAAATTTTACACCTGGGTGCTTGGGGCAAAATTAGTACAACAAATGTTTATATTAATACAAAGAAGAAGGGAGAGACTGGGAATGTGATGCATGGAACACCGGTAGTGTGCTTGTTCTAACAAAAAGCACAACAAAAAGGTTTAGAGTGACAGGTATCTCACCTTGAGGGATAAATTCCATTCGTGACATAAATTATGCAATGCAAACTAAAAAACAGAACATCTAAAGGCTTGTGTATTAGCAAACATTGTCAACCTGAATTGCACATTTCAGTCAGAATGAATACAGCATAGTAGCTTCTGATAATCTGTATTCTCGCAAGTCAGATCGTTTAAGGCTTAAACCCTCTTATGAGTGAAACTACAATTGAAACCAATTATAAGCTCCCAGACATCAGCAATGGGACTGTAAGTTCTGAGGGTGAAAGTTGATGCTTCAGCGGGGCTAAGCTAGCCACTTTGTCCAGTGGGAGACAATGGACCCTGAATGGGTGGAGTGAGACTAAGAGGCCAGATTCAGTGTTCATACGGCCAGAGGGAAAGGGGAATGTGATTGAGAGGTGCAAGGTGAAACCTGGGGAGAATGTGCCAGCGATGAGGTCATGTGTGTGTGTGAGTGTTTCTGTGTGAGACGCAATGAATAGCCTGGGCTACAATGAGCAACAGGCCAGGAACTCAAAGGCGGCGTATGATGTCATGGGAAATTGTGAGTGGCTACTGGATAGAGTGAGAGAGAGGAGTGAGATGTTTTGAAAGACTTTGTGTCCATGGCAGGGTATCAACATGGATCAAAGTTGAATCATTTGCAACACCTGTTTAAGAAAATTTGTTTTGTTTTTATGACTTTTGGATTTTTCTTTTGGAGTTTTAAACTGTTTAGATTCAGACTGATTTGAATGAATAATTCAGACCAAAACTGACGCACAAAAACAATATATTCACAAATCAACTATCAAACCAAATATTCAAATAAAGTTTTTTTTTTCTGATTTTGAACTGAGATGAACTTTTAGACATTCAGAAATTTCTGAATGATACAAACAATCCTCTTATATTCAAATTTCAAAAATGACTCGATCTTCACTTTGAAGTACATTTAATAAAAAACTCTTTAGAACCTTAAAAAGAAATGGAAAACTGTATAAGAAAAGAAAATATGTAAACCTGCGGTGACAAGAGCGGGGCGGAGAAGGAGACGCTGAGTCGATTCCAGTTCCTCAGATCTTTCAGACAGTGGCACTTGACCTTCTCCAGTACTAAAGAATATGACAGCCGTGAAGCTGGGGGGAAAAAAGCAGAGTGAGACAAAAGCCACACAAAGTGCAGCCTGGCACCAAATAGTTAGTTTGCAATCAACGTCAGTCATCCCTCCTGTAGAGACAGTTTGATTTCTACTTTTCAAATGAGGCGTTTATTTCAAGGCCTGATAATAGGGCGGCGAAATTGAAATTGGCAGCTCGACAATCTACAGATAATAGTGCACTGCACAGGAGATCATGTGAATGGTGCTTTTTTACCCCCTTTTTTGTCCGAGACTTGATAGAGAGAGAAAGAGAGAGAGAGAGAGGCAGCATTTTGTGTGAGAGTGTGTGTGTGTGCATGAGGGAGAAAGAGAGAGATGTTTCACAGTCAGGTTACAAAAAAAGAAAAGTAAAAAAAATAGTCCAAGAAAAGGTAAAAACAAGACAAAAAGCATAGAAATGTTAGAAATGCACTGGGTGGGCATGCTTGGAGGGGGTTAGAGCTCTTTAATGTTCCTGGCACAGACCCAGTGGAGGTCTCAAGGTTATCCTGGCTTTGCAAACTCCCACGGGAAAGGTGGTGGAGTGAGGGGAGGTGGCTGGGTTGGATGGAGGTGGAGGCAGGGGGGGGTCACAAAATTACAATCTAACGCTGAAGAAAAGCTCATGAACCAGGGGGCTGTTATCTAGGGACCTAGCCTTGCTTGAGGTGGAGGTGCAACAGTGACCCTTAAACATTTTCAACATCTGCTTTGATGCAAGTAAGAGTCAGATATGGGAATAGCTAATTTATGCAGATTCAATCAATGCTGGACACACAAAAAAATAATCATATTTTTTTTATGTTCTGAAAGTGAAACCCAAAGGATGATATTGTGTAGGGAAAGACAATGAAAAGACAATATTTTAGATTAAATATATATATATATATTAGTTGAGCAATGTGCAAACAATCTATAAAGATATTATATATATATATATATATATATTAGTCCATAAATTAGTAGTACTGGGCTAGTAAATGCAAAAAAAAAAAAAAGGATTACAATAAAATACATCCAATACAAGCATTCCCCTGAATAATTTCCTTTCTGAATAACCGCTTCATGAATTTTTCTTTTCAATACCAGTGTATTGGAGAGCCAACAACGTTTTGTCCAACTTGCTTAAAATGTAATGTTATAGAGGACTAATATTCAGCATATGAACACATAAAAAATGGACAAATACATAGCGAATAATTAAAAAAATACTATGTTAGGCTTTGATATGATATGTAATTTGAGAGATGAAGGAAAAGGTAAGTTCAACAAGTCATGCAGTCTATTTACACTCTCCCAGTGCCTGTTACAGATAATTATGCAAGACAATTAAAGAGGCCCTATGCCTTCAACAGTTTATCTACTGTAAACAACAGGACTCCCTGAAGAGGAAACAGGCCGGTTTATTCACCTTTTAATTCAAATGCAGCAAGATCAAGATCCTTTTTGTAAACAAAAACCCATTGCTAGGCCATTGTGTGCAGAATACTTCTTTATCTATAAGGTTCAGATACCATCAACAGTGTGAGAAAGACTGTTATCGGGTATCTGCTATCTTAAACTTAAAGAATGTTTTCAATGTTTGAGCTCTGAGAAATTCTCAATTGAAAGGCTAATTAAATTAAGCGACACATACACAGAATGTCGCATGGTATGCTGATGCACAATGAAGTGCTTCATGCATTTATTTGAGCTTGGAAGTCTTGTCATTAGCAATAACGCCCCAGGCCTGTTAATTCACTCACCACCCAAACCAGTCGAGCCTGGCAGCCAGATACTCATGCTCATGTAGTGACCCATGACCCAGTCTCTACTGCCTCCTCCACATAAGCACACAGCCCCTGGTACTCCGCTCCATGGGAGAGAGATCTTGGCTAAGCTTTGCTAAAGATTCCCCCTAAGGCACACGCTTCTCCCTTGCCACAGAAGAAGCAGGAGCAGCAACAGGAGCTGAAGCGAGCCCGGAAAGGCTTGAATCACCACTGCGCTAGGCGTGTGTTTGAAAAAAAAAATCCCCAGCCCCTGCTAAATACAAAAACACAGAGCGCTAATGTCTGCGAGGCTGGTGGTGACCTCGAGTGATCTGTGTGTGTGCGTGCATGCGTGAAGGTGTGTTTTGGTCTCTGGGAATTTACATGTAGGTGTGCGCATGTGTGCGTATGTGCATGTGCGTGAAGAACACTGTGAAATAACGCTTTTATCGCGCCCCTGCCTCTGTTCCCCTCAGGCCCTGGAGGCTGTGCTGTTCAGAGCCTTGCTGCTGTGTGTGAGTTTGTGGCGCCTATGTTCCAGCACTCGCTCTGGCTGCTGCGTCTGCTTCGTGGGAAGACTGCTGGAGGGTCTCCAGAGCAACTCTCACTCCCCTCTCTCATCTCTCCCACCTCTTATTTCGCTTCCTTTCTCTCTGTCTCTCTGTACTTTGAAGGGTCTCGGTGCTGGAAGAATCTCCGGCACCCTCTCATATTTTTTACTTCAGCAAGTGGTTGTCTGCTTATATCTTGGTTACAGGCTATATTAATCATTCTCGATAAACAGAACACACATAGACAAGTGAACATTCCAATGCACTGTAAAAGGTGAGGTGCACCACAAACAATCAAGGCAACTGTTTTCATGGCTTGTTTTGTTTAATCTATCATAACTATAACAATAACCGACTTTAAGGGATAGTTAGTTCACCCAAAAATGTAACTTCTGTCATGAGGTCAGTATGAGTGTTTGCATGGTAATGGATATGACAATATTGATCTGTTTGGTCTTGGCGGAACAGATCTAGTACGCTGCTGCGGCAGAGAAAGTATGGGACTTGCTACAGCCAATACATACATGACACACAGCTGTGAGCAAGTAAGCATGCTGCTAAATTACCCAGTGCAGATCTATACAGGTGGAGCTGGGGAAGGTGGAGGGTTTCTGAAAGCGCACTGCACTGATACAACGCATTCTCATCCTAGGAAGTCATCTAACTGACACTTTTGACCATGCGTCTAAATCCTACGCACATGGCAACCTTTGGCGTCAGTTAGATGACATTCATCCTAGGGCATCATCTAACTGACGCTTTTGACCATGCGTCTAAATCCGACGCATATGGGAACCTTCAGCGTCAGTTAGATGACACGGGTAGGTTTAGATCTGGAGTAGGGTTAGGGTTAGACCACTAGGAGGCGCGTCTCATATTGACACTAATGGGTGCCATATGCGTCGGATGTTGACGCATAGTCAAAAACGTCAGTTAGATGACGCCTTGGGATGAGAACGGGGTGACTGCTATAGCAAATGTTGACCAAGTATTTAAAGTTTTAACAGCAAGTTCATTGGCTATTGATACAGCAGGAACCAATCAGCTGTGCCCTACAGAGAATGACGTGTCCAAGCAGAGTTACGGGTTACAGGTCACTGAGTTACGGACCTACCAGCAAGCGCCATCTAGTTTCATGAATGAACTTTGTATTTCTTCTGTGGAACGCAAAAGAAGATATTTTGATTATTGTCCATACAAGGCAAAAAACAGTTGAAACATTCTTCATAATACCTTCTTTTGTGTTCTGCTGAAGAAAGAAAGTCATATAGATCTTAGTGAGGGTATAGTGCCATATTTACAATGCACCAAAAGTACAGTTGTTTGACAACATACGGTTTAAACTATGGTTACACTTTATTTTAAGGTGACCTAGTTATTGTACTTACTGAAATAAGTACTGAGTAATATTAATTAACTATATGTAGCCTACTTATAGAGTTATGGTTAGGGTTAGAGTTTGTCCAAGGGTTAGTTGCTTGTAATTATTGATAATTTACAGTTATTACTACAGTAAGTACATGTAATAATGTACCTACATTGGAATAAACTATAACCTAAACTGTTATGAAAGTTGTGAGTGGTAAAAAGTACACACTAAAAATTGCATACAGCGTGGGCCACTGTAAATACTTTGAGTGTATCCCTCACAGCCTTGTTTTCATCTGTGTTAAATTCAGTAAGGAGTCTAACTATTTCTATAGGTTTGGAACATGCAAGTGAGTAAATAACGACAGATTATTTTCAGATCTAACATCCTAAAAAGAGTCAAACTTTTCTCTAAACTGTAATTTTGATTTTGTTTAAATTATTTGTAATTTTTTTTTATCAGAAATATACATGGGGAGCCAAGTGCTTGTTGAGTTAAAGGAGTTCACTTAAAAAAAAAAAAATGCTGATAATTTACTCACCCCCGTGTCATCCAAGATGTCCATGTCTTTCTTTCTTCAGTCGAAAAGAAATTAAGGTTTTTGATGAAAACATTCCAGGGTTTTCTCCATATAATGGACTTCAATGGGGACCAAACAGTTCAAGGTCCAAAAGAGTTTCAGTGCAGCTTCAAAGGGCTTTAAACGACACCAGACGATGAATAAGGGTCAAACCTGGAAAACAGTCAAATGTAATCAGTTCAAACCTGGGAAGACCGTAAATGGGACAGGGCATTGTAATTTCTCAAAACTTTTGAACTGTGAGTAAACTTATTTGTAATGATATCAAGCATCATTTACCTGATCTAAGATTTTTTTTATACAGACACTAAACATAACCTAAAATTAATCAGCTTGTTATCACATATGGATATCTGCCAGTCATTTTAAATATTTCAGTAAGCCATCAAAGGTGACTGACAGCTCCATGAGCGAGGCTGACACCATGACACCCTCACTGCCGGCTGCCCGACCTCTTCAAGAGATCCCTATGAGCCGTCAACAGCAACTTTCCTTTGGCAGCTGGCATTCATCACTGGCTTACACATTAACTTTACACTGGCTCTGTGATTGCAGCTCAGCTTGTTTGGGAGCATGCTATCTCCCACTTTCTCACGTACTTTAGTCCTGATTACATTATTGCTGTGTGTGGACAGCCATGGTTGAGAGACCTCGATAAAGATATGATTCTGAGAGAGAGAGAGAAGAGTGGGTTGGAAGGGGGCTGCAGAGGGAAGTGTATGATTGCTTACGTGAGCGAGTGAGATAGAGAGATAGAGAAGCGGTGACATAAAGACTTATGTTGCTTTAACTATAATATGTCAATAAAAGTGCCAATAAAACTGAGTGACACAAAATAATATGGACTTTTTACAAAGCTATAAATAACTTAATTGCATGATGTGTGCTGTTCACCATTGTTGCAATTAATACACACTGTAACAATGAGCCTATTTTCCCCCCATATAGACACAATAACGACATGATCTCACAAAAGGTAACACTGCAGGAAAATGCACACGGGACTGCCAGCGTCCAGGTGCTTGGGGGGTGGGTAAGGGGGGTAAAGGGAGGGACAACGTAACCTGCCCGTAATTCAATGCACCCTCTAGATCCCTTGTGCAACACGAGCATGAGAAAGTTACTCATGCGGAGACGAAAGGTTTCTGAATCTACCGTTCTTTGTCTACTTGACATCAATACATTTGTTTTGCGAGTCCTTTACAAGTGTGAGAAAGAACGATAAATCTGTTTCGCAGTGTAAACAAATGGGACATTGAGTACCCTGAGTACTAAGTTTTTTTCTTAAAACTGTGTGGAACTAGAAAATTAGAATGTACCTCAGTGTTTTTGTGTCTCAGACTTTTATGTAGTAGTTCCATATTTATCTGCAAGTTTACATTGTTTAGAAATCTTAACCCTAAACTGTGTAAATGAGTGTAAAGCACAAAGAGTGCCGTTTGTTACAATGTCCCCCACTTTCGGGGTGGGTTGCAGTAGGTGTGGTGGCTTGTGACACTAATTTACTTGTTCAAAATAATTGTTATGCCACCCCTCCATCACCCATTTAATAAGTATTTTAATTCAAAGCAGTATTTATGCAAATATAATTTTCATTCATAACAGCTAATAACAAAACATGTCTGGTTAGCCAATATATTTAGCTACTTAAAAAAAATGCAGCCTAGATGAAATGCATGTAGATAAATATGTCTTTAAATAATATAATATTATCATTAAGTTCTCTCCAATAACAGTCATTAACATTCATTTTCTTACCTCAGAATGTTAAATTGGTTAAACTAATGTCATTACAATAAAATAATAAAATAATATACATTAATAAATAAAGTCACAAGCTGTACAATAGAATGCTATTTTTTGTACACAGGTAAAGTAAAACTGATAATGAACAAGATGTAATTGCTTTGTGTACAATTGAAAGCATTCTCTTTTAATGTATTGCCATATAGCAGTTAATTAATATCAACATGCATGTTACATAAACGTTGTCTTGTCGTCGATAAGAATTGTATAGCAAAAACTGGAGAAATGTGATTAGAAACGCATACAGCAACACAGACAGTTTAGCAGCCTGCCACTATGATATATCACACTGATGAACTGCCGGCGAACCCCCGGCGCCCTGTCCCGCAGACGCGCGCAAAGCCGGCAGGAGCAGCGCCTTCCCCCGCCGCTTGCGCGCCACGTGTCGCGGGGTCTGCAGCAGCTGGAGACTCTCACCCCTGTAAATGTGCATATCAGAGGGCTGGCAACCCACTCCACACACGCACACCAACCAGTGTCTTTACTGTGGATAATGACACCACTAACTATCAAGTCTGTTTGCTGATGATAGATGACAAATATATGTAATTATGTTAAACATCAATAGTACACGTCGATAATCCGTTTTTGTCCAAAATGCGTTTGGACTTTTTTATTTGCATTTTCATTGCAGCACAGGCAGAAGCATGAATGAATTTAGCGTTGTGTTGAGTTTGTTTTTGACCTCGTCCGAGGATCATAAAATCATGACCTAAATTAGAGCTGCTTCTGTCAGACAGAGTCAAGGACACTATCCGCGCTGTGCGCGCTTTCGGTCTGAAATATCTTCACACTGGCTCGCATTCCGATAAGCCCGATCGAGCTCTCAGTGGGCGTGGTTTTCCCAGGCTTTTAGAACAGCAGCTGCTATTTACCTTCCCTCTAATGTAAACCACCACCGCCACCCCTAGCCCGCCAGCCAAACCTCAACCACCGAGGTAATAAAACATCCTGGCACGTGCTCCACATTCACAATAGCGCTCGTGAGCCGACAGATGTCAAAATGCCAACAGCAGCGACGCTCTTAAAGAAATACAGCGCAGTCTTGTCAAATGAATTTGTCCACAGAAAAAAAAAATACTAAAAAAATAACACTAAAATTGAAAGCCTACAATTAATCGCTACCTTTTTAAGTAAAATCAAAGTGGTGAGAAAGTTACTGCCTGCACTGATTAGGTTGCGCACCTTTCAGCCACTTTAAATCGAATGACATTATTTATTGTTAAAAATAAATGGACTTTCTTTAGTGTAACTTGAGAGAAAATAAGTTAAACAGATATCCCCCCCCCCCACACACACACAAATTTATAAAATTCAGACCACTTTTTAAAGATTTATGAGGTGGGATATTTAAACATTTAGGAGCCTAAAAGGCAAACTCTGCTGCATTTTATTTGACATGTTTTGCAATGGTAAAGCCTATTGCACTCAACTTTTTCCACGTTTTCTGTACATATTTTTTTGTGATTACATGGTTTCAGTGTGGATCTATGTGTATTGAATTGCAATTACAAAGTTTGCTGTTTCTTTGCGGAGACTGGCTCGTAAGTGTTAATATGTAAACTGAATGATTGAAGGCAGTCCCGGTTGTGCCCTAAACCCAGCCGCGCGCCATTGGCCACCCGCTCAAACGCTAAACAACCAATGGAGTGGCGCCGACCACGAGCCATCCTCCCCTCGGGCCGCGTGTCCCGCGCGCTGATTGGTAGAAAGTTACTGTGGGAAAGAAAGTTTGGGAAGTTTCACACGAGCCGTTCGCGTGCAGTCGGAGATATAAATAAGACCAACACGACGCTGAGGCAGGCAGTTGCTACGACCGCTGGCAAACGGTGTAATCAGAGACTGTGACATCATTGCCGCACCAGTTGAACTCGGGACACTTCGTGCGGATATCCATTCATATCTGGAACTGTATCAGCGTACCCTAACAGAAGACACTGAACCGGAGGATTTCTTTAAAAAACAAATCTCATAGGATACTTCCCAGAGAAGATGCCTGCCGACATCATGGAAAAAAACTCCTCTTCTCCGGTTGCCGCGACCCCAGCGAGCATGAACAGTACACCTGATAAACCCAAAACGGCTTCGGAACATAGAAAGGTTTGTATTGATATTACACTGTGCTGCATTTATTTCCAAACATCGCACATGTGCGCATTAGAAATAGTTCCCGAAGTTACATGTTGACTTATTTTTTTTCTTTCTTTTGCATTTTAGTCTTCTAAACCTATAATGGAGAAAAGAAGAAGAGCGAGAATCAACGAAAGCTTGGGTCAGCTGAAAACGTTAATCTTAGACGCCTTGAAAAAAGATGTAAGTACTAAAAGTCCGATTGATTCTTACAATTATACCTGGGTTAAACATTAATGCATCTCTTTGCATAGCCGCATATCTAAACCAATATCTCTCTTTTTTTTTACGCAGAGCTCGAGACACTCCAAACTTGAGAAAGCGGACATCCTGGAGATGACAGTGAAACATCTCAGAAACATGCAGCGGGCACAAATGACCGGTAAGTCGCGAATCTAATGATTATTAGTAAAAAAAATATATATATATATAGTTTTTGAGAACTTCCAGTAACTCGGCTGCAGTTGTTTTTACGCAGCGCTTCTCTCTGTAGTCTACATTTGTTTTAAATATTTGTTTTCTAGACAGAATAACTAGTTATAGAACAAAATCATGTTCAGCTACAAGATGATCTGACCGTAAGTCTTTCCTCATTTACTTTACAGCTGCGCTGAACACGGATCCCACGGTTCTTGGGAAATACAGAGCTGGATTCAGTGAGTGCATGAACGAGGTGACCCGGTTCCTGTCCACCTGTGAAGGGGTTAACACCGAGGTCAGGACCCGGCTGCTGGGTCACCTAGCCAGCTGCATGACGCAGATCAACGCAATGAATTACCCAACACAGCACCAGATACCTGCCGGGCCTCCTCATCCTTCCTTCAGCCAACCGATGGTTCAAATCCCCAGCGCGACTCAACAAGCCAACGTTGTGCCTCTTAGCGGAGTCCCCTGTAAAAGCGCGTCTTCCTCCAACTTGACTTCTGACGCAACAAAAGTTTACGGAGGTTTCCAACTTGTGCCGGCAACGGACGGACAGTTCGCCTTTTTGATTCCCAACGCTGCCTTTGCTCCAAACGGCCCCGTAATTCCAGTGTATGCCAACAATTCCAGCACACCGGTTCCGGTGGCCGTGTCTCCGGGAGCACCGTCAGTCACGGCAGATTCCGTTTGGAGGCCTTGGTAGACAGAGTGGGGCTAAAAGACTTTTAAAGACTCTTAAAGACAAATTACACTTGTTTTCTTTGTTCAGCGTTTACTTTTCATGTTGTTCTTTTTTTTGTATGAAAATGTGTTTTAATGAGATGATGCACTATATTTGTATAGATCAAAAGGGAGAGAAGTTCATATTGAAATAAGTTTTGTATTGTTGAATTCCGTTCAATGCATTTTTATATTTGCGGTATCTTTTCCACGTTGTGATGCCAAAGATATGTTGAATGCGCTTTCAAGTTTCTTCATTTTGGAAGATAAATAAATTACATATAAAAAAATGAAACGTTTTGCCTCATTAGTTTTATTTTGTTTTCGGTTTGTTATCCATGCTTATTCTTACTTTAAGCAAAGATTCGGACTGTATTGCATGCAAATTAAAGCTAAACATGCTTTAATTAGTCTTTAAAGGAGCGTGTTTGCTATTCTTAATCACTGTCAAGCACAAACTCAGGAAAACTAACTTAGCCTGTGCCAAATCACGCCGGCGCACAAGACATTAAACGTCCCCCAGTGTAGTATTTAGCTACATTGCGATCAGTGGGTTGCCGTCTTAAAAGTTATCTTAAAAATCATTATTTTTTCCTGTTAAACATTGCAACCAACTGATAAAACTACATCTGTCACTGACAGACAGATAATCTATGAAAAAATATAGGCTATTGTAGTGAAAAACTCGTTTTTAATAAATAAACTACATATCAGTTATTTTTATAAAAAGACCTGCTTTTCTCTTATCGCTAAAGAGAAATATCATAAAACTTGAAGTTTAATTAAATGAAGATTCTCTAGATGTTATATGTCGAACACAGGATGGTAGGCTAGCTATTGGAATAAGGTTGAATTAATGACATCTACCCTGGGGATTTTATCACAATAAATATGAACATTAGGTATTGAACGATTCATGTCTGTATAAGAGTGTGACATGCAGACAACCATCAAGAGGATTGCTAGAGTCTGAAGCTGAATGTAGCATCAAAGTTCAGTAGCGGTTTTTATTACACAACCATTTAGCGCCATCTAGTAATTCAAATGTGAACTACAGTGAGTCAACGAGCGGATTGGTCAACATTTTCAGTTTGAAAGAATTAAGGACATTTACCAAGCCACGTTGCTAGCATAATGCCATGTTAACAGACATTTGTATTTATTTATTTAGAAGTATTTGCATAAAAAGTATGATTAAAAAAACCAATGAACTCAGTACATGATTAGGCCTATGATAATAACACACTCTAAACAATGCTGGGTTGTTTTAACCCAAACAATTGGGTAAAATATGGACAAACCCAAATGTTGGATTAAAAATGTAATTTAAAATTTTAACTTCAATCTTCACTTTCAACTGTACATTTTTAAACCCAACATTTGGGTTTGTCCATATTTGACCCAAATTTGGATTGAAATAACCCAGCATATAACCGAGTGTTATAGTGAAAAGTGCTTGTTATTACATATGCTTTTATCTCTGTGTGGCCATAAGGGATGCAGAAATATTTACACACAACTCATATAGCCTTTGTTTCGAGTAAAATGGGAAAAGTCTTGATGAAAAAAAAGACATGATGAAACGTTTCCTTCTTGCATCCCTGTGTTTTCCAGGTGTGTGTTGCCTATAGCTATTTCAGTGTGGCCATTCTTTGAAGGGGGCATGGCAGGTGTTTGCAATTACCTGCTTTGAGGCACAAAGTGTAGATAAGTGCAATCATTTTGAATTTCCATCACACCTTTTGTGGTGCCGAGAGTATAGAGATTGGAACCACATGTTGCCTGCAAGGGCATGCACATCTCGCTTTTGGGTCAGCCTGCTTTGCCCACCTTAACTTTGAGCACAACACCACCTCAACAGATCCCCAATGATGTGGCGGACCATGCATTCATTTCCTGTTTATTCCAAGGCGAGCAGTGCAACCCAAAAAAAATAAATAAATAAAAAAATGCCCGACCCCCTTCAGGCGTGCTTCCCCCTGCACGCCTTGCTGCAACCTGCCTCTGGAGGACAGCTTTACGAGGGTCTCAGGTTACTGGCGCACTGACCACTGTGCCGGGGCACCCGTGCACATGTCACAACATGACCGGAGGGTTAGCCGGCATGTATGTCAATTAACTTTTCCCACACTCTCTGCAAATGCAAGAGGCTTGAGAGGAGAAAGGAGGAGGGGGGAAAGGGAGAAAAATAAAAAGGACTAAACGAAAGCCCCCTCACTGCTTCCTCCTTGGCTTTAAGTGTTACCATATGGCACAAACTCTCTCTCTCGCTCTCTTTCTTTGCCTCATTCTCTCTCTCTCTTTCTCTCTCCTTCTTTCTCTCTCTTAACTCGTCATCATTACCACCTTGTCTTTGATTGTAGCCCTGACAAGCCTGGGATTTATGATTTAAGCACAGGGATTGCTGTACCAAGCTCTGGACTCACTATGCAGCCCTCTTTCTCTCATTCGCACTCCTTTTCCCTCTCTCGCCCTCTCCTGCAGTTGCAGGGGAAAGGCTGTTTTCTGGCAGGAAATGAATAGCTCCCAGATGAGCTGAGGAACCTGAGAGGTCGTGAGAAAGAGGCGAACCCCCTTCCCACAGCCGGCGCACTGCCAGCCGCCGGGGGAATGTGGGAGAGCGTCTCTCTGACACACGCATCAACTCTCCCGCTGCTTGCCCAAACACCCCACCGCATGCCTGCCAGCAAGCGCTGACGCACATGGCCCATCTGAGGGGGGTAGAGTGGAGCTGATTGGGGCAGTATGTGGCAAGCTCGACAGCAGAGGCGTACGTGAGGACGAGGACAGGGGATAGGAAGGAGGATGGAATGATGGAAGCCATGACGAGAAGAACACATTCACTGAATATACAGTTACAGAAGTGGTGTTTGTAGAGGGTGATATCATTTCAAAGAGAAGCAGGAGTTCGAAAAAAAACAAAAACCAATGTATTATGATCAATCAATTTACTCTTTACTCTTTGCTAACAAAAATATGATTTCACTGTGCCAAAAACGTGTCTTTTATATAAACAGGAAGCTTTGCTTTGAGACTTTTTTAAGTTCTCAGACAGGAGAAGCAATGGTCAAGGGCTTTCATTCTGACTGGAGCAAATAAGGATTAATGCGAGTGACCGATGAGTAATCAAAGTGGCACATTAGCGAATGAGGGAGATGGCAAAATATCTGCAGCATTTAAAGTTTAACATATGGGAATTCTTTATTTTGTCTAAGGAATGGGATCATCTGAAAATGAATCATGGCCATTTTTTGACCAATTAAGCAAAGACAATTCACTTTGTAGATGTTTTGGTTTACTGGCTTGTCAATATGAGTAACAATCAAATCAAGGAAGACGCATATTAAAATTAAATGTATTGCAGGCGAAGCTGAATTTTCAGAAGCCTTTACTCCAGTCTTCATTCACATGATCCTTCAGAAATCATTCTAATATGCCAATTTGAAGTATGTCTTATTACTTTCAATGCTAAAAACAGATGCACTGCTTATGTTTGTGGAATCTGATAACATTTTTTCCCCCCCAGTATTCTTTGATCAAATTTAAAAGAGACACTAAGGGAGCATATACTTGCCGATCACAATTTTTCTCTTTGATACAGACTATAAAGTCACAATAAGGGTACAAAACACAATCTGTGAACCCGATTGGTAGCTATTTGTGTCTTACACCCACCATTCAGTTCTATATAATAATTAATACTTAATTACTTAATAATTACTAAATATGCAAGTTGTCAGTTTTTAGATTGAATGTGTGGCTATAGCCCTATACTGCACGTTTTGGTTGCTTGGGTAGTTCTTTTCCTGTGAATCAACTACAGTAAAATGAATATATTTCCTTTCTGGAAGTCTAATGTCTAAGTTTAATGTCGTTATAAGGTTTATTTGTTGTCAAGATGAGTTGGATATGATCATCTAGAGATAAAAAAGGATTCAAGCAGGTGTGAGGACACATGTTTCTCTGTCATATGCCAGATTGTGTCCATCAACGGACCTTTGAGAAACTCCTATAGGATGTATATTTACAAGCACACACCAATACAGACAAGCAAAAAGACATGCAAGTGTGATTGTTCTGATATTGTACACGTTATTTGAAGTAGGAATGTACAACAGCCACACAAAGAAACCTTTTAACACTTAGTTCCTTTTTTTCAGCTTGTAGGCTATACAATCTTACAGAACACACACAGTTTTAATCCTAAAGTCAAATGCTTCAGTCTACATTCCTCACTATAGATTAGGTGGCGCTTTTATTCTGAAATCTCATCCATAGGTGAGGTTTTGTTCTCAGAGTCATTCTTCTGGACTTTGCAGCACCAGATAGAGAGGCCCAAATCATGCTAAAGGTTCCATGAGCTTCTGAAACACAGAGATGTGAAATGGCATTATCCCACCGCCTCTCACACCGTCCACGCAAAATGGCTTAAGCCGCAGCAATGCTTCCGTGGGCCACTGGCTAATCCCCTTTCTTGTATAAAACCAGTGGCGGGACCGCTACATCGCTGGGCAGTGTGATAGTGCACTAGTGTGACAAGCCATTAAAGTGCCGCTCTGTCTGTGTTTTTATTTACATTCTTGTCTTTCAGATCCACTGCAGAGCTTTTATTCTTGCCAGCGATCACTCTAGGAAAGTACTCTGATCTGACACCCACAGGCTGCTGTTCTGCCGATGCTCTTTTGCATCAGACATAATGAGATGGGTAGGGCGGCATGCTTTGATGGGGGTGGGCATGCTAAGGTTGCGTCACATGTGCCATATCCATTGAATGTAAATTCAGTAAGAGGGTTTCTTATGTTTGCATTCTTTCTTTCTCTATTTCTTACAAAGTTAGTTGCAGGGCACTCATGTTCAAAAGGTATTGAGTCCTGTGTTAGAATCTACTAATGCCCCCTGGTGGCTTCAATGATATACTGCAATATTTAAAAGTGTACATGGTTCTCATTAAAGTGGTAAAACTTGAAGCAAACCTGTTCAAACATTTGACTTTTTTTCAACACTTCTGGTTCAACAGTTTATACAGTATATTCGTTGTGCAAAATGTTAATTCTCAATGCAAACTGACCCACCTGGTCTTGATTGAAATGTGGTCTTGTTTCAGAGGTGCAGAGTAATGCTGGAAACTCAAGCTGTTTGACGGCCTCCAGATCACCTTCACCGCCTGGAGTGGGACTGAATTTCATCTCAGTCAAGGTGAAGAAAAGTGTCACCACTATACAGATCAGAAAAAAAATTGTCAATTGAGAAAAAAGAAAAGAAAAGTAATCCAGACATAAAAAGGTGATTTGTCCAAAACTCAATTTCTAACATTTTTTTTTAATTGCAGAGCACTGAGAGCATTTATTTACTTCATTACTATTTTATAATTTTCTTAATTTAACAATTTATAATTTTGTTAATTTAAAAAAAAAATGTAATGGTTTTAATATAATGTGTGTGCTTCGGCAGACTGAAGTAGAAAAAGACAAATAAAGTTCCAATACAAGGTTTAATATAAGAATCCAAACATGCATACCTCCAAACACAACTGGACAAGCACAAAAGAACACACATGAACTTAAATACTAACGATAACGAGATGAACACAGGTGAACCAATCTAACTAATCAAAGTCACACTGACAAATGATGTGTTGGATTTTGTTAAAATAGGTATGCACTATTTTTGCATCATACTTTTTAAGTAACCCCAACTTGGAATAATTTTACTTAAAATTAACAAGAAAAATCTTTGTAAAATGTACTTCTTGTAATTCTTTACTTAAAAAAACAGATGTAATCTGATGCATTTATTTTAAAGGGATACTCCACTTTTTTTTTGGAAATAAGCTCCTTTTACAACTCCCTCAAAGTTAAACAGTTGAGTTTTAGATATTGGGTTGTGTGATATACAGGAGACTCCCGGGAAAGCAGGAATGAGTGTTGACAAGTATGATTGGGACACGTCACTCTCCAGACACCTAATGATAGTCTCCCTCCAGTCCAATCCGGTGGTGTCTGGGAGGTCAATTGGGTCCTGGAAAGTTGCCTTGATCCAGAACAACGTCCTCAGGGTCTCGTCGTCAAGTGGGCTGGAGATGACCAGACAACAAAAGTCCTTGAACCAGCGTGGTGCAAAAAGTAGTTTTGGTCTACATACAGTAGCTAATTTTACCCATTTAAATTAAGCCTTAAAGTCCTGCATAATTAAGGGCGTGGCCACTTGCAGAACAGGTGGATTGCCTCTGCTGTCACTGCTAGCTGTCTGTCTGCGGTCTGTTAGCGGTCACATTACCTCAGCTAATCTTGCCTTTTTGCCTATTTCCTTTATCTGAGAGTGACGCGCTACCAAAACGGCAGCTAAAAATGCTCTTCAGAAACCTACTGTACGGGTGAAGTCACAGACACCACTTCTATATTTATTTTTACAGTCTATGGTTACCCAGTCAGCGGTGTTGAGAATTTACAAACGGTGGTCTGACAAACCGAACCGTTCACACACAGTTTAAATAATGGTTATGGGAGTAATGTCCATGATGAATGTCTATAATGTTAGCTGTCGATGTCGAAAGCGTCTACAATGGGGACAAGCGTCGGAAGTGGACTTTGTAACAGTGGGATAAGGTCACCTGGTCCGATGAGTTTCATTTTCTTTTACATCATGTTTATCGTGAGCCGGAAGTGATGGCACTATAGGATGCACTGTGGATGACAAAAAGCCTGTGTAGGGAGTGTGATGCTCTGGGAAATGTTCTGCTTGGAAACCCTGGATCAGGCCAAACATGTGGATGTAAATATGACACGTGCCACCTTCCTAAAAACTGTTTCAGATCAGGTACACCTTTACTTGACAATGGTGGTCCCTGGTGGATCCTCTTTCAGCAGGATAATGCACCCTGCCACACATTGTTCAGGAATGGTTTGAGGAATCTGATGAAGATTTCAATGCATTACCCATTGCCAAAAACTAATTTTCACGAGTAAATTGCATGAAACACAGTGCAATAAGTAAATTGCAACACAATGCGTGCTATAGAGATGTATTTTCATGAGATCCGGCTGTGGTGCCAGATATCACAAGACACAGTTCAGGGGAGCAAGAAGAGGACCAAGATTTCTTGATACAAATGTTGTTTGCAACCTATGACTTGCTTCTTCTGAACACAAAATATTGTTTTGAAGAATTTGGGTAACCAAACAGTTTTGGTAGCATTGACATCCTGTTGGTAACTGTTTTGTTTCCAACAGTTTTCAAAATATCATCTTTTGTATACCACAAAAAAAGTTTGGAATGACAAGAGAGTAAGTAAGTGATGACAGAATTATTATTATTATTTTTTTGGGGGGTGAACTATCCATTTAATCTGTGGGAATGAAACAAAAGGGTAAGTTGAGCAAAACATGAAACGGTCTAAAAATATCCATAATTGAAACAGATACAATATTTTCAGTTCACTAAAGTGCAGGAGGAGGGAGATTGAGTATCCTGTTCCCATGTGTCTCAATGCAATGTGGCTTCCTTTTACCCCTGAAAGCCAGAACCCTCAACAAACGGTGTCAGAGTAATCAGCAGTGACTTGAAATATGTGGCGTCATTGAAATGTGGATTCTGTGACTAATGTTTTTATAATCCTCCTTTGAGCAGTGGCCTATCTCAAGAAGGCATTGGAAGTATTCAGCTTGTTTTCCCTTTTGGTCAAAATCTGCCTTTATTAGCATAATTTAGGTGAGCTTTCTATGTATGAGGCCTAGGAGAAAATTAATAATAGTCAAGTTGTATTACCATCTCTGTGTAACAATAAAGACTGTATGCTCACTGAAAGCAGAGGCGATTTGATTCAGATGGCAGATATGACTGTTTCTGTATCACTGGCCCACAGATGCCTATATTTCACCACTTTGTCACTATTTGTCCAGTGCCTACACATTCATTTAGTGGTAAAAGAAGTAATGCTGCGCACAGAACATCTGTATATTTTTCTTCTGCCTCTTTTGCTTGATTTTACAGTCTATTGGGGTTTCGCATGCAAACACATAAAAACACACCACATTCATTATATGGACATTCCTTTTGGCCCCAACACTGTCTGAACACTGTACACCTTGTGTCTTGCATATCAATGCAGTCTGCAGTAAAAATGTAGATGTGCTGTACAATAAAGACCCTTCTCGCTTTCGTTTATACATGCAGTAAGAACCTTCTTTCAAAGCACACTGTTAAAACTGAAGCCCCCTTCTATAAACGTTCAATGTTACAGTCCATTTTGCAGTCTCACCCCCCAAAAAATCCCTGTAAATCTAAACCTTTTGTCGTGGCAGCAGCAAACTCCTGTCGTTCCCAGAATTCTCTTTGACAGCGCGTCGTGCTATACGAGACAGCCAGGCAGACATATAGAAATCTAAAGACTATTTCCTCTGCACCGCTTGTCTGGTTAAATGGTGAAGAAAGACATGTAACCATGGTGAGATGATAGTAAAGCTCCATAAAATGATAGGGGGAAACTGGAAAAGGCTTTAGTTTCTAGGCCAGTAATAGATGTAAAGAATATTTGGGTACAATAGGGTCGGACACAGATCAGTCCTCGGCAGAAAGCTGAACAGGTGGTCACTGAAAACACAGACAGAGAATGTGAAATCATTCTGTGGTGTAGATTTCACTGATAGGGCCCAAGGGGTTATTTGCTGCCTTGTTCCTTAGGAACCATAAAATATCTAAAATCTTTATGTCCTGGGAAAGAATTAGCTTTTTGCCTCCCTTTACAGCAATAGTTCAAAGTTTCATCTTTATTTAATCTCCTTAATGTTGTTTCTTTCTTTCACAGAGCACAAAAGGTGAAATTTTGATGAATATTTGGCCACTTTTCAACTTAATGATAGTAAATAAAAATAATAACTTGTTTTTCAGGCGACTATTTATTTTTGTATGCATTTGCAGTGCTTCTGCATCCCTTCTAAAATGACCAGTAAATTAAATCAACAATTCAGTAGACAAAACTCCAGATAATAATTACATCATACTATTTATTATAATGCATGTAACTAATTTGTTCATACATAGGATTAATTCAGGATCATTGGGATATTTTTTCCAGTCATCTCAATGGCAAAGAGTGCTCCAATTTACTTGAAATCACCTCTCTATATTTGAAAATAAAACAAATAATCTTTGTTAAAACTATGAATTAGAAAAAAACAAACAAAAAAAAAAACAAACAAACAACATTATACAAAGATATACCATGGCTTTTGGAAGCAAAGTGCAGGCCATCTGTGGGATATGGTGTGTAAATAAAAATGTGTTCACCCACACACCACATGTGTGTAAACAGACTTGTAATGACAGATTACCGCAGAATAAGGTGCTTCAGGTGTGAGATAAAATGGAAGTTTTGTGAATTCGATCATGTCGGGTGGACAGCGGGATGTGTGTGTAGGTTCTGCTTAAGTGAGCTTGAAGAATCCAAGAGGATCTCGCATTGGGAGAATGAGCCCCTTTCATCACTTATAGCGTGCAGTTTCTCTCTTACACAGGAAGCTTAAAAAAAAAAAAAAAAAACATTGGATGCAGGCTTACTGTCTCTTTTCCATCCCCCACAAATCTCTCCTTTCTGTAAAATGATGGTACATGCATAGTCAACCAACAAACCAGCTGTAACATCATGACTTTAAGGTCTATGTAAATTGGGCTTCAGAAATTTTATTTATTAATATTAACTAATTATATGCAAGTGTTTGTCTTGCCCAGCATTAAACACAAAAAGGGAAAAGGGTCCATTTAAAATTATCCAGACGCACATGATCATCAATTGTTTCAGATGAAGTTTTTGTTGATAGTGGCTCTCGAGAGGATCTCAATGGCTCCGAAATTCTCTCTAGGGATCTGAACAGAAAGGAAGAACCCTTATTTGGCTTTTGAGAGTTCAGGGAGAATAATGCCTATTTAACCTCAACATCTAAACCTTTCACCCACTCAGACAAGATCTGGGAGAGACAAAAGAACCAGCAAAATTAGAAAAGGCTCTGCATCAGGTACTAATGGAGCTTGAAGAGCAGAAGAAATCCCTGTGGTGTAGAGCATCATGTTTCCCCCAGCCACTTTTCTGAAAAAAAAAAAAAAACTGTTTTATCTCCCATCTAACCATCCCTTTGCTTTCCTTTGGCTGTCCACGGATAGAGTGACGGCATGCAAAGATGCATAGAGTCAGAGCTGTCAGAGGGGACCACCTGCATAGCCCTCTTTTTCCTGTGGGATTACTGAGGGTGCGGGCCAGGGTCTGGAGGGGTTGTTGGTGGAGGTCCCAGGGTGGAGAGTGAGCGGCGTGGAAAGTCGAGCTGGCGTGAGGTGCCAGGAAGGTTCTGCCACATACTGCATGCTCCCCATGCTGCCCCTTCACGGTCACATTGGTTCCGTGCCGTGCAGCTGCCAACCCGTCTTTCATGGGCCGCCCGCCTGGGCTGTCTCTCTGAGGTGGGTGCTCTTTCACATTCAAAGCAGTCTCACTGAGTAACCACACATTCCCATACAAAAACTCAAAGAGTCCCCACACTCCCCCTCCTGCCCCACGCCAAGCTAGGCATAGCTTTCCCACCAGCGGCAGACAAGTGTGTTTACCCCATACCATAATGCGACAGAGACGGGCAAAGTCCTTCCACGTACTTTCCTTCGGCGAGGGCACATTCCAAGCTTTGTGTTCCTGCGCCCTCAAGTTTTTAAACACTAGGCACTGAAGTGACAAGTGAGGTCTGCAAACTGCTTTGACAGGATTTCATCACAGTGCTATTTGTATACTTGATAATAATTAATTAATAATTACTATAATATTCTATATTACGATAAATGTTATAAAATGTTATATTACTAATATAACTATATTATTATATAATTATAACTATATTACTAATATAGAAATATAGCAGTTTTCAAATAAGCATTTCATGTTGACCATTTTCTATTTAGTGTTTTAAATAAATAATTCCGTAATTTCATTTAAAAAGTATTTATTCCAAACAGTCAGTAAGAAGAATGAGCACATGTTTAGCATTCTTTGGCACAAAAGCTGAAGAAAATGGTTTGAAAATGGTGATTAAATGCCTTGCTCAAGTCTATAAGCTAATGCTTATATATATGGCAATTGGTTAAAAAGCAAAAAGAAAGGAAACTCACTCTTTAAGCTAGACAGCTGCAATACTCCTAATGGTCGTGGCTTATTCATTCCTGTGTCTGCCCCCTTGTCTCATTCTAAAATTAATAGTTTGTTTTGTTTAATTATCTTTGGTCTTGCCTTTTCTTAACTGTTGAACTATGTGTGATTCATTGGTTCTGAAGTCAATGTATAATGATTCCCTTTGGACTTTGCTTTTTATTATCACAAACTCTCTAAACTAATAATTGTTGGCTTGCTTTTGTTATTTTTTGCTGAATCAGCTAATTAGGGATTAACTTCAAGAGCCTTGTCCTGGGTCTTGGCAGTGCCACCTTTTGATGAAGCAGTTCTCCATGTGCTCTGTGAACAGTCCTTTCAAACAGACCTCCATCAATTTCCCTCAGCCTTTTCAAGGTGGCAGATTTGCAGGCCTCAGCATCCCTGGCCTGTGACTGAAAATCACAATTGAAAAGAAGAGCACATCTGAGCACAACCATTTTCTCAGAACTGAGTTAAATGTTTTGGGTGGGGGTGCTCTTAGGTATTTTTTTTATGGTTGCATTTTTTTAGAGGAGTTGCCTCATGACAGGTCGGAGAGAAATCAGGCCTTAGATCCAATGTGTGCTAGTCCAGCACCAAACAGCAGGCCGGTTCACAGCCGCTCTGACATTCTAATCATAACCCTGATGGCATGCCAGAGGAGAACTCCAGAGCTCCTGCCATGCCAGCTCTCTTTGTGTGACAGGAGAGAGATGAAAATGGGATTAAAATGGTGGATAATAGAGGGAGAAAAATCTATTTCACTCTGCAAGCCACTGAAAGCTTCGGCTGCACTGGCGTGCCATGGAAAGTGTGTGAGGGTATGAGAGAGAGAAAAAAAACAGTTTAATGTACTGTCAAGTTTATAGAATATTTATTAAATTGTATCATGAAACAATTATTAATACAGTGGCCTCCCAAAAGTTTGGAAATGCTTAAATACAAACTATGAAAACATATTAAATACATAGTGTAAACATAGTCTAAATGCTACACTACCTTTAAAACTTTTGGTCTTCAGCTATTATAATATATCCATATTGCATCCGAGTTTAAAATAAATTAATACTTTAAATAAGAAAGGATGCATTCATTTGATCCAAAGTGGCAATAAAGAGATTTAGAATGTTACAAACAAATCGAAGGCATCAAAGTTTTTAATGGTAGTGTACAAAAAAAGTGTGTATGTTTATTTATTTATTTTTTTTACTGCAATGTGTATATTTTACCGGTATGTTTTTACCATAATGTATTTAGCCCAATGATTAAGATTTATGCTGATATTGCACAATTTCACAATTCCAAACCCAGGAAGGAGAGCAGAAACATACAATCATCCCCATGACAAGAGTATAGTGAAATTCCAGACCACTTGACAGCTCTCACCCTCTTGATTGTTTGCTCCGGCCGTGGTAATCTAATAAATGTTTAAGACTATAATCAATTTGTAATGCTTGACGGGCATCTCAGTGATTCAACTTGTAAAAAAAAAAAAAAAAAAAAAGAGAGAGAAAGAGCGAGAGGGAATACTCTTACAAAAAGAGTGAATCTAAGAAAAATAGTCTGGCGAATAATGACTCCTGGAGTATAAACCTTATTCATGGCACACAAAGTGGCCATTGGGCGAATAGAGGCGAGAGCCGTAGTGCTCTCATTATCTGCTTGGCTTTCTTCTGAAGAGTTCTGGGATTGGCTCCCTTTGTGGGAAACAGCAGGTAGCAGAAGAGTGTCAGGTCAACTTGAGGGCCCCCACTTGCCACCTCTCTTCGTGCACTCATTCTTAGAGAAACCGACCTGCACTCCACTGTTGTAAGAGAGCAAAACGGTGCTGAGCATTTAGTTGACCAATTAGGAATGTAGCTTCATTCATACCTGCCAGTACACATACCACATTTATGTTCTTAATTTCTCTCAATTTTATAGTTTTACACTTCAATTAAATCATTCATATAGATTCTTACTGATTTGCATATTTGCATCCAAGTTAAAATTGAGGGTCTGGTCTTGAATGCCAGGCTTGATTTTGCTGGATGTTACTGTATTGCTGTCATTGATAAAAGCCGCATCATAGCTGTCTTCTGTGTCAAGAACCTGCTCATTAGAGAATCGCAGACAGCCTATTTATTCAGATTATAGTCGCACACTCCCTTTGAATCGCCTTGTCTCTGCTTTCGCCTCTTAGTTGAGAGAAGCGTCAGCCCTGTGGGAGGCTCACTGCTCTCTCAGAATGTAGAATGGAGCTCCCCACTTAGCGCTGCAGCTAATCGAATAACAGCCCCAGCATGGTGCCCAGCGTGAGTGCTCTCCCAGCGGGATGGTGAGGGCAGCTCAACTGGGGTCTGCAGGTACTTTTCATCCTGCCTGGCAGGCGAGCTCTAGCATCCTGCTGCTGGAAATTAGTCGTCGACTGGCCTCTCTTTCTGCTGGTGTCAGGCGTGGGCCCCTGATGAGAGATTTGTTGATATGATAACTCGATTAGGCCTCGGGCTTGATGGCATGGTGGCAGCGAACCAGTATGGGGAGATACTCCTACTCCCCTCGAGACTAGTATTTCCACTTAGAAAAAGCTGCAACCTCAAAGCTAGTGCCCTCTGGATCACAGCGTTGGTTTCGGGCAGGTAATCCTTGGTTAAGGATGATAAAAGAGGGTCATCATACATTAGCGATATCAAGCTAAAAAAAAACCCTGAGAATTTCCAAGAGAGTCCCTGCACCATTGGTGCTTGGGGCCTAATACAATAAAATCAAAATTACAGTATATAGGATAAATTCATAAGCATCAAAATACCCAAGTTTATAATGGTACATCCACAAAAAGTAAACAATATGTAGTCTATTATCATGAATTTAGCGCACACTCAGAATAAACCTTTTCTTTAGAAAGTTATATCTTCTTTTACGTCTTTTCATAATTTCACAATGCAACATTTTAAGAACAAACAGCTAACATACATATAACAGAAACAATTAGAATTTGCAAGTGGTTTTATAACATTATAATATTTCTATGCTTGCTATGCCCCATTCACTTCCATTGAAATTGAAATCTTGATTCAAGAACAAGTCAAGATTATTATACGTGATACTAGAAATGGGTTTAACTTTTTTGAGCATGGAATATTCCTTTCATTTTCATTATTGTGTCCTTGTATCCAATATAGTAATTTTGGCATGCAAAGAAAGTCAACGACGTCCTTTTTCGTAGCTGCCATTGTACCCTTTCCCCCTGAACTGTATACTTGCTCAACACTATCAACAGCCTTTAATGTTTCTTGACCCTTAGGGAGTCCAGCTAGAATTTCTCCAATGTGAGAGAAGTGGGAACTTATTGGTACACAATACGTTTTTTTTTCTGCCCTCTCGAATTATTTGTGGCATTGCGTTTAGGGGCCATTCAGTCAATTAACTTCACATCTCCGCTTTACCAAACAACAGTGTCCAGCAATATGGGCAGGCTAAAGACCAAACAGAAGCCTCCCCTTCCCAGTTCAGCTATTGAAGACCTTCAGAAAAGACACCAAACAAAGGCCAGCCCCTCTCTGTCTCGATGACTCCTCTCTTTGTTGCTTCTTTGGCCTTCATAAAGGAAGAGGGACGCTCTTGTTTGCCCAGGAGGTGGTTTAATGGCCCTGGGTGTAACAATGGGGCCACATTCAACCTTGCTAGAGAGACTCATTGTATGGGGCTGCTACCAAAGAGCAGGGTCCAGGGACATTCCCACTGGGCCTAGTGAATGGCAGGGAGGCATAGAGGGTAGGCTCAGGGGTAGAAAGGCGCCATTGAGGTGATAGGCAGGTTCCATCTGCCCCCAGTGCCTCCTTACCTAGTCTTTCGAGAGGCAGGGGCCTCTCCCGCCACAATGGGCAAATTTAGTGTGTCGGGGTGGCTTAAAATGCTCACTTTAGAAGGAGCCATTGAGGGAAATATCAACACTGTGGACGGGGTATTGGTTTATTCATCCATTCCAGCCCCTTTCCATTGACTGAGTTCCTTTTCCTTTCAGCTCCTTTCTCCTTTTCCCCATTCAGAGCGCTTCTCTCATCGCAAAAACTTCAGACCACGCTATTTTTCCCATACCTTGCAAAGGGGCGGACGACAAGAATTAAGTTAGTTCTGCCACAGCCCCTCGTTTTTGTGCCTTATTGGTTGTGGCAGGTATCAGAGGCAGTGATGAAATGAACCATTAATCAAAACAAAAATGAAAAGAGCACAAAATATATGGTCTATAAAGTGAAACATGGATTTTCACCTTCGTTAGGCCTTATTTGAGTATACTTAGTCTTATGCTTTGACTATGGTTGGCAATGGGGTCCAGGGTTATTTTGCACGCTATTGACTTTCATTTCATTTCAAAAAAAGAAAAAAAGAAAAATGTGTTCCAAAGAAGGAAATAAACAGGAATTTTCTTTTTTTGGGTGAATTGTACAGTCATACTGTAGCCATTCTAGCCATAGTAATGGGTATGAAAGAGTCCTGGCTAATACTTCTAAACCCCCTACTATAAAAACAGTATTTATGAATCTCATGGCTATAAAAATAAAAGGAACGGACATCTCTGTTTATTTTCAAGCAGAAAGTGGCCAGCTTTATAACTGTGTCTACAAACTCAATCTTCAGAAGTTCTCTCAACACAGACTTTTGATATGATATATGATCAGTATAAAACAATACAAGTATAAAAACAATACAAGAATAAATGTAAATATAGTACTGTAGAATAAGTGCTTCACCCATTTAAAATGATAATGAGATCATGATTTAGAAATCATGATGGAATCATGATTTAGATGCCTCTAAATGCCTTATCAAACAAAACTGTTTTTAACTTGAACATTAAAATTCAGTTTGAAGACAACCAGATCTTTACTTCGGTCAAACAGGCCATACGAGTTTCCAGACTATCTGACGAGCATTTTAAGGGCAGATAAATTTGAGTGTCATCCGCGTAAAAATGGAATGACAGCCCATGTTTTCTGGTGGTGGTGATGCAGTGGATAAGACACATGCCTTTCGTGTGAGAGACCTGGGTTTGAATCCACTGTGAGGCAACAATGTGTCCCTGAGCAAGACACTTAACCTAGTTGCTCCAGAGGCGTACGACCTCTGACATATAATTGTAAGTCACTTTGAATAAAAGCATTAGCTAAATGAATAAATGTAAATGTAAATATTTTATAATGGCGCTTTTCCACTACACAGTCTCGACTCGACTTGGCTCGCCTTTTTTTGGTTTTCCACTGTTGCACCTGTACCTGTTTTCGGTTACTTTTTAGTATCACCTCCGGCGAGGTTCTGAGCAAGCTAAGGCGATACTAAAATGTGACGTGAAAACAATGCCGACTGCTGATTGGTCAGAAAGAATCGTCGCCATTCACTGTGTAATCATTACACGCACCAGATGGAGTATTCAGAATAATCCCGCCATTGTTAAATACTTTGGCCAGAGATAGTTACTAAACTTACTACTATTATTATGGCAACTCGGAAGAATAAGCCGTGGTCAAACGAGGAGGTTTCCAAAGAGAGGATCCAGTGAGAGCTTGATGGGGCAACGAGGAACGAAAGGCATCGCTATGATGACCGGGTACTATTTGTGGCGGTACTTTCTGCGATGGAAAACGGAGCGAAAACCGAGGCGAGTCGAGGCGAGCCGAGCTGGTACTGTTAATGGAAAAGCGCAATAATAATAGAACAGTGGAAGCATGTATAAATAAAAAAGAATGGGGGCCAAAATAGACCCTTGAGGAACCCCACATGATAGTGCAGCCTTACTAGAGGAATATTCGCCAATCTTCGCTGAGAAGCTTATAAACCAGTTCAATGCACTGACAGTAATGTCTGCATACTGTTTCAGTTGGGCAATAAGTACAGAGTGATCTACTGTGTAAAATGCACCAGTTAAATCTATGGGCAATTTTGGAGATGGACACATAGCTTAGCATCATTGTCACCCATATAAAATGCCAATTGCAACACTAGAGCAGGGGGTAAAGAGACCCCCAGCAGATGGCCAGCTCTCAGAACCCCTAGTAGGGTGCCTTCGAGTCCCTGCTGTGTGACACTAAATAATCAAGTTGTCTTGTATGAAAAAAACCCCCAAAAAACTATAGATGAGAACATCTATCACAGATGAGACAATGTAAAGCTATGAATACCGTGTCCATGAAAGAGATTGTTTGATTATACAATGATCCATTCCATTATATCCATTATATATTTATATTGATCCATTATATATTTATATTGAGTTCAAGTGAGTTCAAGCTCCACCGTTTTTTCACGATAAAAGTTATTCTCTTACTTAAGACGAGTTGATACATGCCTCTCTCGTAGCAGTGCGTGCCCTAAATCGCTCTGTCTTGAGGCGAAACTTTGTTAGCGCTTAGCTTAGCCCATTTCATTCATTAGAATCCAAGCAAAGAAGTGACCAAACACCTCCACGTTTTCCCTGTTTAAAGACAGTTACATGAGTAGTGTAACTTGACCAAGAATGGTGACACAAAATAAAACGTTGCGCTTTTCTAAGCGTGTAAAATGGATAACTAATGTGGCGGGAATACCATAGCAAGTGCTTGGGAGCACGTCGACTCGGGCACGAAATATCATCCAGGTTTTAAGTACATAGTACTTAAAGTCACTTAAAATAAAGTTGGATAGAGTTTTACTTTTTGAGACCTCTGTTTCACAGAGCTCCACCAGGATACCAGTATCGGGTAGTAGAGCTCCATTTGAGCCTCCTTGGTAATGAGTCCTGGCATAGAACATAGCTTGGCATCCTCTCATTTTAGAAAGTTGTTATGTTGAAGCCTTCAGTCTTAGGGAACATGTATGAAAGGTGGAGTGTGGCTTGGTGTCCACTTGTTTTGGAGAGTAGTCTTGCTGAGCCCTCTGCTCCCTAGGGCTCTGCCTGGATAGCAGTATTGAATCATTAGGCTTTCTTTTGAGCCTCTTTCGTAAGTGGTCTATAGCATTGAACATAGATAGGCTTTCTGGAGTTAAGAACTGATATGCTGAGGCCTCCATAAATAGACCCCAGCCGGGGTGGTCACGCCAGGTTGTATGGCTCTTTGTTAGCTTCTCTGGTGGAACCACACTTTGAGGATCATTGCTGGCTTACCTCTCGATTAAGAGAGTCGTCATGCTGAGACTTCTGCTAGATTTCCCCTCGCTAAACTGGGTTGTTATTTTGAAGGAAGTATATTGGGCGGTAGGCTCCCTTTAGCCACCTTTCTGGTTAACTGTCTTCAAGGCGGGTGTTGCTAGCTTCCTCTTTATCTAAAGAAACATCCTGCTGGGGCCTCAGCCCACAGAGCTCTCCCCAGAGAGCAGTGTCGAGTCGTCAGGATCCTTTGAGCTGATTGCTGTCCGAGAAGAGAGAGAAATTTGCAGCTTCAACATGCTATCTGTCAGACACGATAATACACATACACACTTGACGCAAGTATAAACTTGTTCTTTACTCAGTGAAATACTTCACACAGCATGCTAAAGAGAATAAACACCAATCCAATTTAAAAACTTTGCCAGGTTAGTGAACATTGTGTTGGTTCCTGATGGTAAGAGGAAGTTGTACGTTACATTGACCGACTTGTTCCCCTTCAAACTACACATTCTAATTCTGACATTCCAGATTGGAATTCTTTCAATAATTTTGACTATTTCTTGACTGAACTTTTGGCAAATAAATATATTTATTTATTTTATAAAATAAATAATTCAGAGAAATAAAGCCGAAGGGGACTATTTTTAGCCAACGGCAAGGAACCGTGCGTATCACACTGAGGAAACTTAGTTGGCCGACGCACAAAATCTGCCAGACGGCCGACCGTCGGCTTGGTGTGTTCCGGGCTTTAAACGTCAGTTAGATGACGATCCCGGGCCGTCATGCAACTGACACTTTACCTTTAATGTCAGTTAGGTGACGGGGTAGGTTTAGGGATAGGTTTAGGTCTGGGGAAGGGTTAGGATCCGATAACGTCATCTAACCGACGTTTAAGGGTACCCTAAAAAGGCAGATGTTGACGTATGGTCAAAAGACGTCCCAAGATAGGAAATTGACTGGTGAATTTTATAAAATGTAGTTTGATCTTCTCAGTTGTTTAAAAAAAATCAAGGAAATTATCAAAGTTTAAAAGATTTTTTTATTTCATTTTCCAGTAAAGATGGTACATATATGTACAGTGTATAAAATACAAAACATCTGCAGCAACATGCAACTGGGGGCATCTTACCCCTAGGTCTAACTTTAACATATTGCTTTAAAATAAAAACAATATTTGTCACCATGTAAACTTAAAATAATTATTGTGTCGACAAACCACCTACACTTACATCTAAACTTGTAATATCTGAGATAACAGCTCAGATCAGTATTATCAAATTTGTATACTGTACATAATCACACATAAAAAAGAAAAAAAAAATAATTTAACTTCAAAACTAGAATAAGTCTCACACATGTTGACTTTAAAATGAAAAGTGAACCTCAGCACGAGCAGATCAATAGATTCGTGGAGAAGATATTTAGTGGTCAAGGGCAAGAAACCTGTTAACAATACCAGTTAACATGTCACTTCTATATTTTTACTTGCACAAAAAAAAAAAAAAATAAATAAAATAAAAACTGCAACAGCAATGATAGAAGGAGAACACGCTAAAGGTCACAATGATGCCCTCTTCAAACTTTATGGAGATCACTAGAGATTATATAATCACAAATATTATTTTAAGCTCCAAAACTGCAGCATGAGTGAAAGACCAGCAACACCAATAAAAAAAACTTAAAACCTGGACATGGATTTCTCGAGAGGGTTTTTTGTATGATAGCTGCCTTCAGTAAAATAAAAAGAAGCAGCGTTTCAACTGCTTGTAGCCAGAAGGTATGAAACAAGTGCCAGACTTCTAAATCATGAAAGCTCTTGGCACTGGGGATGCTTAAGCTGAGAGCTCTGAGCAAAAAGCTGCCCACTTTTTTTTTTTCCCAGGCATTTTCTCAGAGCGGAATGAGTTTAGGGGTGCAGCACCTCGTAGTGGTGGTTCCCGGTGGGCCTGTGTAGGAAATCTGCATCAGGAAGAGTTTGGTTTTGATGTGCCTGAGCTGGAGCAGCTTAGATGTGATCTGAGGTTCCACTGGGTGGAGAAAACACTCAAGTCATTGTTTTGATCTTTTTATATCGACAACTTGCAGCTCTTTGTTATCTCTGTACATCTTTTATAGGGTTTGTTTGAGTTTCATGTTCGGAGGGTCTCACGAGGAAATGAGATATGCATACTGGAAAAGATCAGTGGATCATGTTCTTTGTAATAACCTTAATCAATTCAGCATATTTTTTTTTATAGAAAGTAAAATTCATCTTTAGTTTTATCTTTATTTACATCTGATTTGTAATGATAATATCTCAGACAAAACCCTAAAACATGAGCTTAATAAATTTCATACAGTAAATAAAGGGATATTTCACCCCAAAATGAAGATTCTTTGATCTTTTGCTCATGTCATTCCAAACCAGTTTGCATTTCTTTATTCTGTTGAACACAAAGTAAGATATTTAGAAAAAATGTCTATTTTTGTGAAAGTGATGGAAGTCATTGGAGTCCAAACAACACTGACCTTAATTATAGAGACAGTTTTGGATCGGCATGAAGGTGAGTAAATAATGATAGAACTTCTAATGATAGAAGTAACACTCTACTGTTGCAAGGTTATGAATGCCACCCCCCCCCCACACCCCCCCCCCCCCACACCCCCCCCCCCCAAAAAAAAAAAAAAACCATGATGCAATGGAAACATCAAAAAAGGTTCCTAAAGTTTCTGCTCCAAGCCTCAAATAAGATAAGTAATCCTATTCATTTTCATCTGAAATCAATGTAATTAGGGCTTGATGGGAATGGGTTAATAGTTAAATCTATGCACCAGTTAAATCTAGAGATAGTAAAAAAAATGGATTATAATATAATCGATATATATATATATATATATATATATATATATATATATATATATATATATATCAATTTTTAAAACGCTCATGTCATTACCAATCTATTTGCATTTATTTTCTCTGTGGATCAGAAAAGGAGGCATTTTGAGAAATAATTCAACTGTTGCAAAATAACATTAGACAACACATATTTTCGATGTATGCATTGGGTGGATGCATGTATGAATAAATAAAGCCATGTTTTTAAGAAAAGAAGAAAAAAATAATCATAAAAGGTAAATACCACATGAGGTAAATTATGACATTTTTTGTGTGTGAACACCATAAAGACAAAAAAAAAAAAAAAAACACACCTTATAGAGAAGTCAAGAAAGGTATTAAAAAAATCACTTAAGTTGTGCTACCAAATGGTTAGTAAAAAAAAAAAAAAAAAAAAAAAAAGGAAAAAAATAAAATAAAAAATAGTGGAGTGCAGCCAGCTTCAAAATTGAATAAATCTCAGATGGTGTGTGCTGGCTGAGGGCCCGGGCCGAGGCACAGGGCGCAAGGAGAGGCAGTGCTGCAGCATGTAACCTCAGTTCTGTTTATTTTCCACATTCTGATGGTGGGGAGGCCTTAAATTGGAGCCATGCTGCAGGGGATTAGGCCTATGAACCCTGGGATGTGTGCGCAGGGAGAGGGTGACAGGGGAGGCGGGAAGACATGTGTCCACAGGGCTGGGAAAAGCGCTACCCGCGCACACTCACGGTATATTTCCACCCTTCTCTCTTTTTCTCTCTCCTTCCTTCACTTTCTCTCTGGCAGAGAGGCCACAACCAAAGCCCTCCATGTGTGGCGGATGTTTTCCACGAGTGAGGCGGCCAGCTTGGCTGCAGCTGTCCAAACCGGAGGGCCTTGGGAAGGGGAGGAGAGTAGCTGAGTTTGAAGGGGGCGGGGGGACGGTGCACTTGGCAAAGGTCAGACACCCCAAGACAACTTTGAGTGTGGGAACTGTCCGGGAAGGCATGTGCAAAATGTTCTGCACTATGGTATCGTTTTTCTCCAAGGCTGCCTGAAGGGAAAAGCTGGGTAATATATTTACGGCGTCTGCTTGTTTGTATGTGAGAGAATGCAAATGTAGGGCTGTCGTTGATTCACAGCACATTACTGAGAGTAGGAGGAGCAACAATGTATACAGTTAAACTGAAACACAGCTGCACATTCACACATAAGACATGCACCAGTACAAGAAACACATTTCACACACATTTGGGTCAGGTACAGTTTTTAGGACCCGAGAAGTACCAACCTGGAAAACAGAATCACGGAATCAGTAAGTGAAAAAGCAAACCGCCATCTTCGTTCCCAAATCTCGATCTGAGAGAAGAGGAAGTTGGCCGTTCCCGATACCGTGATGCAACAATACCCGCACTTTGGTTCCGCTTTTATTTGGTTCCCCCCTGCATTAACATTGTATTACACAATAAAAGTTGAAGTCTACTAAACACTGGTAATTATTTTATCACATAAAGGTTTACCACATACCATCACAAAAGCATTGGGAAATGTTATTGATTTCGGTGAATAGGTTCATTTGAAATTTTCAGGTTCATTAGTAATTTCAAAATGATTCACAGATTTGAGTTTATTCCTATTTTCGGTGTCATCTTGAAAATAAGAATCATCCTAATATACTGATTTAGTGCTCAATAAATATGTCTTATCATTATCAATAATTTTGTAACTATGTAAAATTCTTTACTGTCAAGTTTGATATGTTCAAAGCATAGGTATTATTTCATTTGTTCAAATTTCCTCGAAGAGTATCCTTGGACATCTCAGTTTGTTTTCAAAGCGGTGTTGAACTTTCTGTCAGGACAAGCAAGGGAATTATAAAAGAACATTTAGCTAAATTCTCACCTAATGATAAACCCTCACAGACATGGCTTATTCAAGCAGGTCCTTCTGACAACAAAGAACCGTCTGAACTTTTCATTTTTCAACCATCATTTTGCACTTAAATACACATTCGAGTGGATGATAAATGCACAGTCAGGTGTGTATGTGTGTATCTGCACTACCAATGCTAGGGCACTTCTCTCTCACCCACCTTTGTGCGAGTTCTGTGCCCTACCATTCATTCAGCTGCACCTTTGAAGGCAGATAATCCCACTTATTTGCTTTCCCATGCCTGAGTCAAGTCCTTCTCTGAACTAGCTCTCGAGAATACAGTATACATCCGCGCTTCCCACCACACAGACTCCTTTTATTTACCCAAATAGGATGTGGCTCAACAGGCTTTAAAATGTTAGTGAATGGTTTGTAAATATGATCTTACCGCTACTCTTTTGTCGGCAAGGCTACAGTCTTAGTGTTGCTTTGAGAGGCCTTTATGTCTCCTGCCATGTATTCAGTGGGAGAGCATTGAAAGCCCTCAATAAGCGGTCCCCACAGGACCCTATGCTCATAATAGGGGCCAATTCATTACAGTAAATAACAGTTGCTGTCATTATATTGTTTTCCATGAAGCGGCTTATTTAGAGCTCTTAAACTGGTAATTGTTTTAAGACCAGTGGTGGCTCTTTTGCTCCCATTCAGGGGCAGGAAACCGAACACGGGCAGTGGGAATTTGGGAACGCGCCCCAGGGAGGGTCCGACCGGCGAGACAGGAGATCCAGTCCTGCTAGCAGCTGTGCAGGGTATTAAGCTCTAATGAGTTCAAGAATAACATGGATAAGCAGAGTTATGGGGAAAGCCCCTGTAAGAGCCTTTGATTTACTGTCTTGACATCTGTATTAATATGTATATATTAAACAGACCAGTTTATGTGGATGTCTGAACTACTGAAATAACTGGCAAAAAAAAAAAAAAAAATAAAAACATACTGGCAAGCAGCACATATACTCTAGGTTTAGGCTTTTCCTCTGACAGCTGTTAAGCCCATCTTTGACCTTGTGTCACACAGCGAACATGAGAAGTTGAGGTAATGCTCTCTAATGTCCGGATTGTAGTTGTCCAGGGTTGATCTGTTCCCACAGTCACTGTTAACACAAGCCCCTTTACTTATAGTCCTCCCTCTCCAGGCTGGTGATTATATACTGAGTAATTGTAGGCCTAGACCTTTCCAGACAAATTGTGGTGCATATTTTAAATCTCATTAGTCTCTGAAGACTTTCTAGAAGAAGACTGCAGCCGTATAAAAACTCCAGCAAATATTTTATGTGCACACATACTATCATGTCTTCCATTAACATCTATTGCTTTTGAACGAATTATATTTTCTGTCCACTAACTTTACCCCTAAAACCAACGTAAAAATATTTGTGTACAAATCAACAGACCAAAATCAATAAAAAGTAAACTAACTTTTTATCTCACGACTTTATTGCTTATAATTGAACGTGTATGTAAAAGTATGATTAGTCATGTTTAATTTTAACAGGCAATTAGCTTTTTTTATTACCCTGAGAAGGGAAAAGGCTTTCAAAGGTTTCCCCTGTCTAGTCCCATAATGTTGATTATGTTCACTCACACATTGCTCTTGCATATTATTATGCAAACTCACACTCAAATGAATATCTAGCTGCATTGCTCATTGAGCTCATCCAATAAACAGGACACTTTATATTCACCTTTGCTAAGTGGCTGTGAAGTTTTAGTAGCAATTTAGTAAGTAGTAGAGGTCAAAAGGAAATGAGCAATTGCTATTCGAGTTTTTAACTCTTATAGGCCATGACACGCCAAGCTGGCGACGGCAGTTCACCGATTCAGCATGTTGAATTGGCGTTGGCGCTGTCGGTGAGAGAAATCATTCTGATTGACAGTTAAGTTTAGCGAACAAGTTGGTGCATGAGGATAAAAGCAAAGATGGAAACGAGCAAAGAAGACAAGATGGCACAGACAGGCATTTCCGAAATACGTCTTCTTACCTGCGCATTCCGATACGTGAATATTTTCAAAACATGAGTCGTCTGGAATGAAGACAGTGACCAGCATGCTTGATATATTCCAAATGGTAAGCAAGCACTGCTATGTTTACCTTTTTTTATATCTGCAATAGTGTTGGATTGTGTCGCTGCTACAGTAGTTCTGACGCTGACTTGATGTTTCCACAGACTTATGATGTTTTATAAGATGTTATCAACAAACCGACCAATAGTAGCCTAGTATGTGAAATTGCTTCTCAGTCTACAATAAATTTACATTCCATTCAGACTTGGGTGTTATAAAAACAATAAACTGATCATTGTTTTAAAGGGATACTCCACCGTTTTTTCATATTAAACTATGTTATTCCCTTAACTAAGACGAGTTGATACATACCTCACTTGTCTCAGTGCACAGGAATGCATACCTACAATTTGCAGGAAATTTTCGCCACCAGGGGTCGCAAACCTCTTACAATAACAAAGGCGTATAATGACAACATATATTCCGCATTAAGCAGAATTATGGATATTGTCGCCAAGCTGATCTTTTATGGATGAGTGAATACATTGTTTTTAGCATGAATGTGGTATGAAGCAGGGCGTGGTTGCTAGACGTATACTAGCGCCACAAGCAACGTGAGTCCTGCGGATATAAAGGAATAAGGACATTTCATTCTACCGAACTATACACTATAAATTCTGGATTAATACTCACACAGGTCAGTTTAACGCAGCTCTGTTTCACTTGCTCTAACAGTTATGCTATCACACTAAATGGCATTTGAGTGTCTTGAATGTTGTTAGTTTGTTGGCTAAATGAGACTAGCAGTGAGCTAGATCAACATTAGAATAACATACAGATTATATTCAAACATTTCATCATGTTGGACTAAATAACATTGATTAGACTTATGTACATTTGCTCACCTGTCTAATAAAGTAATGCAACACTCGCGTCTCTGTCAAGTTGAAGATAATCGCGGACGTAGAGCTCTCGCCATCTTGAAAGATGTTGATCTTCGTTTTAGTCCTCTTTTTGTCTCAAAGTCTGCTTGCCATGGTCCATAATGTTTGATCAAAACTACAACAGTGTTGAGCGTCTTGCTAGGTATAACGGCAATAACCTGGTTGTCCACGTCTGTCGCCTTGGTTACTATCGCAATACGAGCACAAACCTGGCGGAAACCAAGGCTAATACGGATATGACGCCACACTTTTCTCACGATTTACAAATAGTTGAAACATTTGGGATATTGTAAGTAATCAACAAAACAAAACATATAACATTCGCCTAGTGGTTTTTGGATATTTAACTGCAAAAATCATCCATATAGTACCTTTAAGGGAATAACATTTAATATGAAAAAAACAGTAGAGTATCCCTTTAAGGCCAGTGATGGGCCATTAGGGGGAAGGAAACGGCATTACTAAACTGTGTAATACTGCAGGAAAAATAATATAAAAAAAATCCACGTTTCGGTGATATCAAGAAAACAATGTGTGATGTTGTCGAAGCATGAATAGCTTGATTATGAGTTTGCATATCCTCTACTATAACCTTAAAATGTTTCATTCAGTGCAGTGGCCCTTTTCTAAGAGGGGCTACAGATTAATGGGGTGCATTCCTGTTCAGGAAAATCTCTTTAGATTCACTTCCAGATCAGAGCAGCCATCTGCACACACTGCATGCCCTAACCAGGGCCTCTGCCCTCTCAGGAATTTGGAACTTTTTCCCATCAATTTAACCAATTATAGAGCAGGTCTCTGTGTTTATCACAGAGGCTTTAACCTCAGGCACCGGAGGCATAAAAGTCATCTAACACACAATCAGATTTTTAATCACCACATGTTGTTAACTAAAACTAATTGAAATAAATAAAATAATATGTAAACATTAGATGGAACACGTAAACTTGTTAATATCAGATAATTGCCAAGGCAATTTTTTCCAATTTTTATTTAAACTGAAGACCTAAAATTCCCATAGAGATAAACTTTTTACTAAAATAAAAAAAAAAAAAATAAAAGCTTAAAAATATTCATTAATACTATAACAGTATATAAATAATACCAAAAAAATGGGCCACGTCAGTGATTTTATGTTTAAAATTAATGTTTTTTTTTCTTTCAGTAAATCGCTCATTTATTCAGTTGTTAATTGTTCTTCTATTATTCCCTTGCTCGTTGATTTTTTCTGTCTGTCTCTCTTTTGTTCATTCACTTGCTAAATGATTCACTCATTTAGACAATTCATTTGTTCGCTCCTTAACTCATTCATTAATTCATTTGTTTGTTCGCTTTCTCAAGCATTCATTCGTTAAATCATTCATTTATTCCATTTCGTTATTTTTTGTGGCTTGTGACTGAACTGTTTCAGTAAAAACAAAAGTATTTTTATTAAATAAAAGTTGGAAAAACTTGCATGACAGGAAAGGGGAAGTGTAATCAGTACTCTGAGCATTGTGACTAACCTTTATATCACTGTTACCACCTCAGCCTCAGGCAAGCATGACGTAAAGATTAAACCAGTGCCTCGTGCTCTGCTGACTACCAGAACCTATAATAATCTTCAAAGACACGAGGTGGCATGTCTGGCTGTCAGCCCACACACACGTATTACTGAACGTGCACACACACACACACACACACACACATAGCTATCTTCTTGCACGAACATGGAATTAGCCTTCAGGCTTGCTCGAGTTTCTGCATACACTAGTAAAGATACTGTTTCACTGCAGGTGTCCCATCAAAGACTGCAGCATGCACTGGCCAGCAAAACTCATAAATTAGGAGACTACAGGTCTATTTACCAGGTCTACATTTGCCTTGATGAAAAGCCCATATGTATGCTGTCTAGCCTCAGTCCAGAGTGTCATCATTCGGTTTGATTAAGACTGCACTGCATCCTCATCTGTATACCTCTGTACATATCATTTTCTTAAGTTTTCTCTATGATAAAAAAATGCATTTAGTTGCGTGTGAATGACTACAATTTCAAATATATGAGTTTGTCTCACTATATTCTCCACTGACACTCTATGTGAAGACATTAGTTGTGTCCCATTTAATGACGCACTATACACTTATACACAACGTACTTATACATACTCTATATGAACTTTATAAGGTTATTTTGTCATTCAACATCAGAGTCTGTTAGCCCCTCCCCCTGCACTATGTAATTAAAGCTGCAACAGATGAAGTGTCTCTAACATCCCACACTTCATTTTTTTTCAGCTAAATAAGTTGGCATACATAAAATGGCATATAAGAACGCGAACTGAGACGTACCTATTCCGTATTCGCATATAGTTCAAAAGTTTTGGGTCAGTAATTTGTTTTTAATGTTTTTGAAACACACACAGTCTCTTATGCTCAGGCTGCAGTTTTCTATTTTATTATATTTTTAAAAAGTACATTATTTCTGTGATGGCAAAGCTGAATTTTCAGCATCATTCAGTCTTCAGTGTCACTTGATCCTTTAAAAATCATCATAATAAGCTGATTTGGTGCTCAAGAAACATTTAATATAATTATCAATGTTTAAAACAATTGCACTGCTTAGTGTTGTGGAAACTGATACATTTTTTTTTTAATTATTTGATGAACAGAAAGTTCAAAAGCGCAACATTTATTTTAAATAACATTTTTTTAAAAATCAATTCAATGCATCCTTGCTGAATAAAAAATTATATTAAAGTATTAAGTATTTAAAAAAAAATCATGCTGACCTTGACCATTTTTCATGCATTGTTCTTCACATTGTTCAGAAACTTCTATATATTTTAGAGGCATAAATAGATGCCTGGGGGGCTTCTGCTTTCAATTAAAATCTCAAAAAAAAAATAGTTTCCCCTCTCTGCAGACCCTCGAAAATATGCTCGTAAATTGTCATTATTTTTTACGGGCTTCCCCTTTTCAGTTGCACATCGGAGATGTCTGGCACAAGCAGTAGCTCACTGGATTGGCTTATCTCAGGATCTGCTGTCTCCTTCTGACCCCTGGGATGTGTGACATGACATACAGTATATGGCTGCTCCCATTACATACTGTACATGGATCTTAAGTGGTCAGGTCCAAATGGAAAACATGCTACTACTATGGTTATGCAAAGTTTAGAACTGAAAAACCATCCATCCATCCATCCATCCATCCATCCATCCATCCATCCATCCATCCATCCATCCATCCATCCATCCATCCATCCATCCATCCATCCATCCATCCGGCATGTAAAGCTCCATTTACTTTTTCTAATTAAGAATTACAATTATGTCAATAATGATAAATAAGGATTTTTTAAATTAATTTCTTTAACTCTAAAGTCAAATTCAAACAGAACTTTAGCATTCGGTTTACTCAATTTAAATTCCTTATTAATATGTTTATTTTTAGATGGAATTTGTTTTGGTCAGCCATGTGTCTTCATTTAGTTTAAGAGGCACTACATACATACAGTAATTTTAATACTGTGGTCTTTTAACAAGCTTAAGTGGAAGCCATGGGGTGCTATTCTCTGCTAAAAGGTCTCTGTTCCCTCCACATCTGTGTCTGTTTATGCCCAGTATATTTCTGAACCATCACTAAAGAACCTCCAGGTTCTGCTACGAAGCAAGAGAATGTGATTTTCGCTCCTGTAACAAAGAGAGAGGGAAATTGCAGGGGACGTTTGCAAATGTGCTTCCTTTGTGGTAACCAACAGGAGGATGAAGGTAGCATAGTTTCAGAAGAAAGCCAAGGCATAGCGGCGGCTTTTGGCCGGGATGCATACATTGCCGCACTCGTTAGAAGCAAAACCTTCAGCTAGTAGAATTGGACAACTAAAAATTAAAGAGGACATGCTGGCTAACTAGAAAACCTCCCTGGTGGATACTCGCGGAGAGTTTTCCCCCATGTCTTTAAGGGCTGGCCTGGAGCGAGTTCTATGGCAGATGTTAGCATGACAAAGGCGTTTCAGCGATAAGATAGAGAGAGCCTGGGCGGTATGAAAATGATGGCCGCTAGCATTGTCTCGCCTGAGATTTTGCGACTCTTCTATGACGAATCCCAGTAACGGAGACTCTTGGCAGACTGACGAGGGCCTGCATTGCAATGGATGGGCCCTCCACTCTGGAATAAGCCAAAAAGGCCCATACGAAAAGAGCAAGATGTAATGCCACTTTTTCATGCTCATTGCGGGCCTCTGATAGCTGCAATGGCATGGATTTGTATCCCAGTTACACTGAAAGAGCTTGCGAATTGGATCGAGCTTAAAAGTGAAGCAAGAAAGCCCTGGAAAATCAGCGCTCAAAGGCACATTTCAACTGGAAAGCATTTCTTTAAAGCCTGTACTCCTTGGTGGCTGACAATCCTATTAAAGAATCAACGCCTTGCAATTAACAGAGAAAAGAGATATAAAAATAAATTAGAGAGGGAAAACACACTCATTCAGTTTAGGGGGATCTGAGCGGGACTAACAATGCAATGGTCCTTTCTGATATAAAGATACCACAGGCATGAATCATCTTTTTGCATTGATGTTTGAGTGGCATGACCGGCATCTGCCAATTTCCTATTGTGGCCGCTCTTCACTTCACTGACGGCATAAAGGGTTGCGACGGAAAATGGGTTCTCTCTTTCCTTGGAGATTTTGGATCAGATGAAAAAAAAAAGGAAAACAGACCATCAAAGGAAAGGCACAAGGCCTAATGATTCACCATATCAACAGACTCAATGAAGACAAAGACAGAAGCCTCTCAATGTATAAAAACAGGCTGTCCAGTAGCAGTCATTCGCTCTTTAAATGAATTAAAAGCGCTTGGTTTTGGACATACAAAAGAAAACACTTAACAATGGGTTAGGCCAAATTTCAGTTAATAAATTTTACTGTATTTAGTTGACATATTGAAGTGCCTTTCCCTCATGTTTTACATGAATTATCTGCACTTTAAATAGGTGATAAACTGAGAAATCAAAATTTCCTTGAGCTTTTGACATCTAAGAGGTCATCATATTATAAGAATATCCTGTAAGTTTCAGAACTGAAAACATCCTTGTTAGTCCAATAAAAGCTTTTATTGACACCAGCCTCTGCAAACAACTCGTTTTACAAAGTGGGGAACTGACGTAGTGTTGTTTTTGGCGGCCTGTTTTAATTTTAGTTTTAGTCTAGTCTTTGTGCCAAGCTGACATTATTAGTTTTAGTCACGTTCATACTTATCTTCTTATTATCTTCGTATATTATTTTTTACCTCATAGTTTTACCTTATATTTTTACTCAAGAATACATCCATTCTAGACACGGAAGACGCTCTGAATTGAATTTACAACATATTTATTTTACCAACCAAACATGTTAGAAGTAGCCTACACACATGATGAAATGAAAGTTTTTCCAAATGTCATTTCCTCTTTTTCCATTTCTCTGTGTCAGACTTAACTTTGTTTGTTGTCGTTTATGCCAACGCCTGTTTCACACATTCTCCGTCTGCAGTGCGTATTTTTCCCGCACCCATGTTACAGTACTAGATTAGCGCTCATACCGCGCGCTCTAGGAGCGGTGCGTGCTTAACAGAGCAGAAATCTACACAGTATGGTACCTCAACAACGCGACACGATGGATGTAAGCTAAAATACTAATTTGAAATAAAAAAAATAGAGAATAAATATTGTGGATAATTTTATTGAATAAACTGCAATCAAGTTGATAATCAAAATTTGGTGGTATGGCTCTGTTCAGGGAGTCCTCTGACCTTTCATGAGCAGCAGCCGCATTAGGGAACTCTCACAGTTTAGTACTGGGAGAGCAGAACTCTTCCCCCCATATCAACTTTTGCCCTTTCATTTAAATCTTTACCAGATGTAATGACTGTTTTGACTAATTATGCAGAAATTGCTATAATTGCTCTACTAACAACACTAGCAGTACAACTGAACTTTGATGGGCTGAAAAGAATGAATAGGGTGAGCTGCCCTTTTACCAACACTACAACAATTCAAAGTAAGAGAGAGATGAACATACTGTACATCTATTAACCAAGCTTTGTTTCTGAGAAGTTAGAAAGTTAGAAAGTTTAGAATTTGTTATGTGACATCTAAGTTCACATACGGTGGAGAGGTTTTTTTTTTTTTTTTTTTTTTTTTCAATAGTAAAACAAAATCTCAGGTTTAGAGGCACGCAAAGAGACAGTTAGTAGTCCCAGACTTAAATTAATGAGCAAGCCGGGGAGTGAATGATGGTATAAACAGGAAATTGTGAGAATTTATGTGAGTCTTAAGGCAATAAAGAATTAACAAGACCACATCATTTGTTTGTTGGTTTGCCTCTGATGCTTTACACACTTTCTTCTCAAACCAGTCCTCATGTTTACTCACTCAATGACTATGCTCTGCAATTTGTTCCTGCTTCCCACTACCCAGAATTCTTTGTGTTTTACAATAGATTTTAGTACTGCTGCGTAGAGAAAAGGATTAGTATTTTTTTTTAACCCTCTGAGCAGAACTGCATTAAAAACACAGTCATAAGTAACTCTTTGATGAAAAGCCATTGGAGCTCAATGAAACATTAATTATATGTGCATTAAAGGCACTTCATCAGGAGTGGCTGTGACTGAAGAGGGGGTCACTACTACAGAGAGCCTCCCCTTGTCAGAGTGGATGTGATTCTCCTCCAATAATTGTAATTCAGCAATAAGGAGCTTACAGCTGTTGTTATCCTCCTGATAGAGAAGTGAACATGAAGAGCTCCATGGGGAGAGCAATACAAGAGATTATCATTTGAGAGGGTTTCCCTCGCCCCCTCTCACCTAACCTAACATTGGCTTCAGGTCAGCCATCTCTAATTTTAGTCTCGCTTTTCGGAGTGGACAAAGGTAAGCTGGTTCACCCTTGTGGGGACAGAGTAATGAACATTATGGCCTGGTTCACTAACTAAACGCTAAAGGACGCCACAGCAGCGACCACCAAAAGGGCTTGAAGGCTCATGCTCGACTGAGCAGGATTTTACAGACATTCACTTTTGGAGAGGTCCGCTACAACGAGAAGAGAGTCAAGTGGCAAGAGTTTTGTATTTCTGCCCTACCTTGGCATTTATGGAAACATATCTCATGACCTGATCAATAAAAATGTCATAGGAATTTAACACCTGTTAACAGCCAAATGTGCACGCTTGTTTAAGAAACACATTTCAATTAGATCTCAAAAACAGACTAAAGTAAAGTTTGCAAGGTATATCAGCATTTACACATAAACAGTACCCGTTTATGTGGGTATATATACACACTACCATTCAAAGGTTTAATGTTGTTGAATTTATTTGAACAAATGTAGAAACAAAAAACATTAAACAAATGAGAAGATTTTGAAAAATTATAATATGTTCTCTGAAAATTAGCAATCTGAGATGAAATTTAAGTATTAAGAATGGATTGAATTTTAATCAATGTACAGCATAGATGTGATGAAAGTAACTGGTTGAAGTTCTTGATTAACTGTATACAAGACAGTGTGTATGCAAGAATGTGAAGCATCAGTCACAGAACACATGCTTCCCTCTTAACGGTGTCTGAATCTATGTAAAAGGTTTTTTAATTTGCAATTTAATGTAAATGAAATCCAGTCGTACAGTGCGCACGCCACCAGATCAACACAAATGTCTCTCTGCACATATCTGTCCACATCATTCCATATCCTGCCAGTTTCTTTCCAGCACAACAAAGCTGAAATAATGATAAGCACCTGGATCTCCACAGGCTCCCTGTTAGGGCCAATTGGTGGTAACTGATAAATTAGGGTGGGATCTAAACTGGTCATGACACTCAATGATTCCTTTCATGTTGACGTCAGCGACATGAAGTGACTCTTTATGTGCAGCACGTCCTGTGGCTGGAATGTACCGCAATAAAGAGGCAGAGAAGCGTCTGAGTGAAGGAGAAAGAAAGAAGCAGTGACAGCCTCCCTCCCAAACACCCCGTGAGAATTCACTCCTACGTGTCTGGGCTTCGCATGTGCCCTGTTTACAATCACACAAACCATGTGGTGCACTTCCAAGGCCACAAACGACTCAAAACCATCGGGAGCGTCCCGAAAGACTTCAAATCACCTTGCTTGATAAATGTGGACATAAATCTCCCCCAACCAGCCTGTGAACTTTTGCCATTCTGTGCTCTGTTTTAAAAATTCAATCTGTGGTGTACATCACAGTGTGGTTTAAATGCGTTTGAAAGGCCGTGTTGGAAAGGCTTTTGAAAACGTTTTCTGAATGACAGAAAAAAAATAAGATAAAAAAAAAAAACTGTATCCTTTTTCACAGCGGAAGCCACGGGAACAGGCTTTCTTTTCCATAGATTATATCCGTTGAGCAGTGCATAGAAGGAACCACAGATGTTGACACTGTTGTGGTAGGTTAAAATGGACTCTAAAGCCCATTGTTTCCGTTCACTTTCTTTCGTTATTGTATTTTTTTTCTCACTCTTGCTTTCTGCCGTTCCCCCTCCATTCTGGTACTTGGCTCTGGCCAGCCGGACCGTGCTGAAAGGCCTTTAGATGGTGACTAGAGCTCCAGGGGGTCTTTCTGCCAACCATGGCCTGGGGAAAGGCTGTATTGTGGGGATCAGCAGGCAGCCCCGGCTGCCTCAGTGGCCTCCGTCCAACAAGAATAATGTGAGCTTCAGGGTAAAGGGTCACCCCACTTCTGCAATCCCCCACTGGGCTTTCACCATACCTGCCCTATCCCTTTCAGTGCATCTGGTCAAGAGGAGAAGAGAACTAGAGAAACATCACCAAGAAAAGAGGCTCTTAACACTAAGTGGAATTTGTCCAGAAAGACTGATTCCATTCAGTTGTCCAATTTGGCCTTTTCAACATGTCCAAAAACAAAACAACTCATGGGTTATCTGCATAGAGAACAGATGAAAAGTGGATTTAATGTTGCCAAAAAGAACATTTGCTAGAGCAGTTTTTGCAGTAACACAGAAACAAATAATTTTGTTGCTTTGTTTTAAACAAAAAAAAAGTGGTAACCCTTTACAATGCAGGTGCTCTAATATGCATTAATTCATACTTAACTAATGCACTGATAATCATGAGTTAATAAATAACTCATGAAGAACTAAACCATTAATTCATGAATACTGCATCAGCAAATAATAAAGAGTCTACATGATAAATAGATTAAGTAATACATGAATTGCTATTAATTCCATGTGTTATTGTGTATTAATTCCTTAATAACATATTTTATTAACTAATAGTGTAAATTAATGTGTTAATTACCTCAATTAGTCAAAGCTATGCACTTCAACTTCCAGTTGGCTGCTTTAATTAATCATTAGCTAATGATTTGCAAAGGTATCATTATGTTATGACTTTACTTGTTGGGGCACATCATTATTAACTAGTCATTTAGTAGGAATTTGTACATAAATTTGCACTAACAATGAAGTAATTAATCACAAATGTTTAAAATGATGTAGACTCACATATAAAAATAAGTGTGATGGAAAAACTGCTTAACCTGAAGTGGATCCCCCAAAATGGGGATCGTTTTGAGATCACACTAACAACATTTCAGTCTTGCACAAGTTATTAACAGTTACTATGTTAATTCATTCCAGTCCAAACATTTCACAAACATTTTGAGCCAATGAAATAATCACAATAGTATGATGTTTGAATCGCCTTTAGAAAAGAAAAGTGAAACAGCATTTACTACTTAACTCGGTGGTCCTAAAAAAGTGATTTTCCATCTTTTCATAGACCCCCCAAAACAGTCCGCAGTTTGAAAACCCCAGGTATAATGATGTTTTCATGCGTTAAATTGATCTGTTCGTCCTTTGATTTAAAAGCAGTAAGCAAATTATAGTAGCTTGTCAGTTAATAGTATCGTATTAGTATTTTGCAGTATCGTATTAGTATTTTGAAGTACCTTCCTCAACACAGCTGACGATGAACAGGACACTGAGACATTATTTTTTTCCCCTGCTTCTGCAGTTTATTATTTATTTTTATGTATATAATATATGAAAAGGCCATCTTTGTGTGCATTACACATGTATGGTGTTTCATCATGGGACTGGATGCCTGAAGACAGAGTATGTCAAACATTCAGCCATGCTTTAAGCCAGATCTCTCCTTCACCTCCTTATCTTGACATCGCGTTTTAGCACCGGGAGATCCAAACTTCATGCCCACATGGCTCATCAGCCAGCAGAACATAAACATCTCAGTGAAAGCCAGCAAACGAACCACACAGCTTAACTTTGGCTGCATAATCCGTCATGACACATGTCTATAAGAGTGTATAAATTGCCAGCTGCAATTCTGCATAATAGTCATAAAGCCACCCTCATTTACTCATGGCTACCCGACATATTTAAACTCCCTATAATATAAAATAAAGGAGACGTGTAATTACAAGTCTGCCAGTGCCATATTCCAAATGACCGTCTTCTTTCTAGTCCACGAAATCATTCTGACCACACATTTTATGATCTGACCCCAAGGGTTACAATACAATAGACTTCAAAACAAGCCTTCTTACCCCAGATCAGAGCCTTCAGCTTCAGTCATGGCTTTGAGGGGCTGTCATTGGTGATGTACTGCCGTGAAGCCTGCACCCTGACCCCACACAACAAGTACATTAACCTCTTCAGAGATGCACCACTCCAGCCCTAAAAACTCTGACCCTAAAGCCCCTCTCGCGGCCACGGGAGGTCCCTCATTTCCCTTCAACACTCGGCATGATCACTGCATTGTCTGCCCCTGTTCTTTGTGTACGTTTCCATATAACGTTTCTCTATCTCTCTATGATGCTACTACCCCCCCTTCCAGTCGAGACACAGGGAGAGCGTGCTCTGTTGAGCCCCAGCTTGAGTGCTCTCCCAGCGGGATGGTGAGCGCAGCTCGACTGGGGACTGCAGGTACTTTTCATCCCGTCTGGCAGCCAAGACCCAGCGCCCTGCTGCTGGAAATTAGGCGTCGAATGGCCTCTCTTTTTGCTGCTGTCAGACATGGGCCCCTGATGAGAGATTTGTTGATATGATAACTTGATTAGGCCTCGGGCATGGTGGCGGAGAACGAGAGAGTCTCTGCTCTCTCTCCTTAACCTCTCCTCAGGAGACTGCAATTAGGCCTGGTAATTGGTTAATTGGGCAGTCTGTTTGAAATACATTTCTTTTTTTTTTTTTTTTGTTTTCCTTCTTCTTTTGATCATGGGACATGTAAGCCAAATGTAAATGCTTACTATTTTGTCTGATTTTTTTTGTTGTTGTTGTTGTTGTTGTTCAATGATATTCAATTCATGCAACATGCTGAAATTGTGTGTTATGTGATGGTTTTTTCTTTCAGATGGAGATTCTTTTAATTTTTCGCAAATAAAAAAAAAAAACACAAACACCTGCAAACAAATAAAAAATGTCCTTAAAATCCAAGTTATCTCTAGGTTATTTTCTGAACATGCAAAAGTCCTTCTGAGAGATTCTGAGAGCTTCATTCCTTTCCTTTAAATTTAAACCTCTGAAATAATTCAATTAATCAATTTATGTTTTGCATCTGAAATGCTTCTTTGTCAGTGTGATTTGCATCATAAAAACTAAACTGCGATGGAGCAGAGAGTCTAAAGCTTTTTTTTTCTTTTCATTTCATTTCACCATGGCTATATAAAATATATGCACTATATAGCCATCACCATGGCTGCAAAATACCACCATACATCACCATGGCAATTCTTTATGGTCTCTCTGGAACTGGAAAAGCGTCACTGAACGTAACGTTGTTCCTCTCCATCTATGAGGGCTCATGACACGTTTAAGTGTCAAACATTTTATTTTAGTAACATCCCGTACTGGCCAGATGTTGTACTTAAACCTACATAATATGCAACAATTATTTTCATTGTGAGCATCATGGGGAAGCCACAAAATGAATCTATTTAAAGGGATAGTTTGCTCAAAAATTACAATTTTGTCATCATTTACTCACTCTCGTGTTGTTCCAACCCTGAGATTATTCCTTCTGTTTAACACAAAAGAAGATAATTTCATAAAATGTGTTCAGCAGAACAAAGAAACTCATATAGGTGAGTAAATGATGACATCCATTTAACAAGCCGCATACTATAACCATTTAAATGTTCCATTCAAGTATGTACTGTAGATAGAACATACAAAGACAATAAATATTAACAATAAATATTCATGAAACTTAAAAAAAAAACACATTCCCTTGGGCAACCACTATTTGACAAAATATATATTCAAGGTTTCTATTTTTATATTTCCAATTATTATTTTTTTACATTACTTCAACAAAGTTCTTATGAAATCTATACCAGGTGTTTCACTGGCTGAACATATGACACATTCATATCATAGTCATGATGCCTAAAGCATTTAGTCACATTCAGGTTATGGGAAAAACTACTCACCCTTCTCCATGTCGTGCAGTCAGTCATGCAGGAAGAAACTAATGGTTGAGCTGTTTGTTTGCTTTGTAAACAAAGATGGCAAATGGCTTTTGTTTTCTTAATTATATTTACCACATCTTTGTCTGAAATTTGAGTAGGCTGCATTTTAGCTTAAAATATTTGTATTAATGAGAGTTGTAGCCTATTTACGAACCTGCTGACTGGCCAGCATTTAAGACATCGCCATCTAGTGGTGAGTTTAAAAAAACTCACTATGGGAATATGGCACAAATAATCCACTTATGTTCATATTAACATTTTGTCTTTACACAGAGGACTTTTTCCATTTAAAAATGAAAATAAACTAAGACACCATTTAAACGGGATTGTTTTAATGTTGGATTGTGAATTTGGTTAATGAGGCCACACATGATTACAACTAGAGCATAGAGGAATAAATGTGGCAACACTGATCTCTAGTGGTTGACAATTTAAAGCACTGACTTCTGTTTTAAATAAGAGCCTTTCAATTCCTGCCTGAAAACTTTTTTACACACTTATTTTCACAACACAATTTACAAAATTTCTCTCTGAGACTTGTGTGCAGAACATAGTTAAACACAGTTAAATAGAGCAAATTTTGATAAATAAAGTGAATAAAAATAAATATTAAAATAAATTAAGCAAAGGCACTTCCATAAGGCATGTCAAAGTTTTTCACATTCATATATCTTCCTCAATCTTCATATATTCTTAAAATAAAGTTACATAGAAGCTTTACAAATTATAATGACACATATTTTGAGACAATCTTCACATAGAGAGCAAATGTCATCACTGGAGTCTTTCAGAAAATTAAAAAAAAAGAGCAAAGTATTCCCTCAGTTCAATTTTAAATACCATTAGGGATAGATTTGTGTGTTCCCATTTACATATGGTATTTACCCATAATTGTTATGATATGTAAATTATAAAAAGTTCATTCGGACTGTTTTCGTTACCAAAAATAATTTGCTCTAACTTCAACTGTATAGTTCTCTCCATTTTTATTACTTATTTTTTATTATTATTTTTATTTCCAGCCAATTCATGACATCTTGCCAGAATCTTTTTTTATCACTGGACAGAGAAAAACAAATGTTCAATAGTTTAATTTTCCTGGTAGCAGAACACACATGGTTCCACTTCAAAAACAAATCTCAAGGATTTCTGCTGCTGGATAATATCCATTTATAATTTTAAATTGCATTTCTTTGATTTTAGGAGTTAAAGGCCATTTCATGAACATGGTGTAGGCTATTTATTTATTATTTTGTCATCATAATACTTCATTTTTATATTTTGGTCAAAATCATGAAATAGTCTACATGTGAATATGTTGCTAATACAATCATTGCACTATTTAGGGAAATTTGGTTTAATTGCAGCTTAGGCAAATTTATTTGACTTTTGGAATAATGTAAATAGTTTTGTATCATCGAAAGGAATCACTTGCGCTTCAGCCTAACCCGTGCTCTCGGAAAAGGACACAACAATCTGAGGACAAGGACCCAAGGTCTAACTGAGACCAAGGAGCAGGACTGAAAAACAAAATTTTTTAAATATATTTATTGGTCAACTAAGACTAACGTTTCAACGCACATGCGTCTTCTTCAGAGTCAAACAGTCAATGCCAATAACAAACAGACTTAAAAGAGTCATCATTAAAGAAATTGGCCACAGGCCTAGGTGGGTGTGGTGTAACAATTATTCAATCTAATACAAGCACTCAAGTCTTGGAAGAAAAGAGAGAGAAAAAAATACAAACACATGTCCAAAAACCAAAAATAGAAAAATAAAAGCACCGTAAACCAAATACAGATAGACACACCCAGGTATATACAAAAAAAAAAAAAATAAAAAAAAAAATAAATAAAAATACATACACATGTCCAAAGATAGAAAAATACATAGATAAACAAGCACTGTAAAAAAAAAATAAAATACAAATAGACACACCCAGGTAAATACAAATATATATATATATATATATATATATACAGATACACATATACACACACACACACACACATATATATATATATATATATATATATATATATATATATATATACTTATAAATATACACACATGTCCAAAAATACATAGAAAAAAAAAAACATACACAATAAACCAAATACAAACAGACACACGCAGACATAGGAATTACAAAAAAAAAAAAAAAAAAAAAGGTCTATATTCCACTATCTGTGTGTGAGTTATAGAAAACATGAAAGGCCCAGTTCCTCATGAAGGCCATTTGGTTCAAGTGTGTTGTAAAGGGGACTTAACTGTGTTACCTCCTCGCTGGGAGGGTACAATTTTTTCGATTCCCCAAAATTTTAAAGACACATTCGAACCATGATTAGCTTGTAAATAGTGTCTCGCAATTGCATAGTCCATATTTTTGTTATGAATTGCTGCTTTATGTTCTGCAATACGTATTTTGAGAGGGCGTTTAGTCTGACCTACGTATACCAATCCGCATGGACATTTCAACATATAAATCACATGAGTGGTGTTATAATTAATGAAAGAATAGACCTTATTCGTTGCACCGGAAGTAACCTATCCGGATATTTATAACTATCTCGATCATATCCGTATAACGTACAAACTACAATTTACCTCAACAAGGCAACATAATGAACGACACTCGTCTCATTCGTGGAGGTGGAAAAACAAGTTCTTTGTGACATGCAAGATTTGTTGTATTAGAATGTAAGTGCAAAAGAAAAGGCATGAGAGTTTGTTGTTTTTGTCCATTTTTCATAGCCTGACTTCGTCATACTCATATTCTAATGAGAATATGAGTCTGAAACCACTCAATTGAACTTTAATTATGAGGCGTGTCGTTACCGAACCAGGACAAAAAAAAAACCTCTGCACTCAATTGGATAGTCGGTAGACCTACCAACCAATCAGAGCAACGCATAAGTCAACTCCTTTGCATAGCGCAGTTTTGAAATACAGAACATAGCCTACTTTATTTATTTTAGAAGTTAAATAACGAGTGTTACTTCTTTTACTTACTTCTCCATGAGTGCCACCAAAGGAGAAACCACAACGACCACAGGCTTTTCATTACGTCCCATCTTCTTAGCGACCATCAGAGCCAGCTGATACGTTACACTTTTACCGAATCATGTAGGAAGGACGCCAAAAATATATTTCCGATCGGCAAATGCCTTGATTGCAGTTCTCTGTTTGTCTATTAAAATGAATGCGCTGTCGATTTATTGTACAAAAGACGCGACAGCGGAATCTATACATCATATTCTCCAGCTGCACTCATCTTTGACAAGCGCTCTTTGACGACGTGAGGATTACGTTACTGAAGACCACCTGTCAATCATCGTATAAAGCCCGCCCTGGCAATTTGATTGGCCCGATGATGTCTGAACTAGGGTTGGGTATCGAGAATCGAGTATCGATTGGAATCGGGAATAACTCTTCGTTTTTCCCGGAATCGTTCAAAAGTTAAAATTTCGATTCCTAGTTTCGATATTCACAGTCCGCCGACCAGAAAAAGAAACCACTGAACAACACCAAAGAAGAAGCGTCTACCGGAAGTGTTGGCATAACCGCGCGAGTCGAACATGAGTAGCTTACGTCGGCGGTCCAAAGTGTGGCTTCACTTTTCTAAAAATAACGAAATCTCGGCAAAATGCAGAGTATTTCCCTTTAGAAAGGAGTATTTCCTTCAGAAAGACCGTTGGTTAGCAAGGTTAGCTAAACTTTTTTGACCCTTGCCTCTTAAAAGAATTGGAATCGAGAATCGTTGGGAACCGAAATCGAAACAAGGAATCGGAATCAGAATCGTTCATATTCAAACGATACACAACCCTAGTCTGAACCGATCATAATTTCTCCTCAATGGATTGAGTCCAGACCGAACTTCCCGTCCAAAAAATGTTGTGGGCTGAGTTCGAGCTGGCATCCAGGCTACATTTTTCATTTAAAGTGTTTGTGATTTTAATAGAAGTGCATGGTTACATATTTGACCACTTGCTTGAGCAACTTAATATATAGAAGTAATGCATGGAATAATGGCTTACTTTGTTGAAATAATGAGTGTGTTAAAATAAAAATTGTGAGTAGGTCAGCGGGGTGTTTGTGGTACAGCCGTGGATCAGTATGCAGCATGGACTGCAAACGCAGCATATAAAGCACTAGCGCGTCCTGCTTCTGTACCGTATACACACCGCACACACATTGCATACGGATTATGTGTGAAACCTATGGTAAAACGATGGGAACAGACTTTTCTATGGGGAGTTGGCTGAAAGTTTTGCCTATTTATCCTAGCTAGCCTCTCCTGCGCTGTCTCAACCCTGTCTCCTTCCCTTCACGTTTTCTGACAGTCGGTAACTTATAGCATAAAAACTAACTCTGAGGTTCTTATTGCTGTTGTTAGAACAGCCGTGCATTACACAAAACCATCACGCTGTAAAAAAAAAAACAGTGAAAATACCGTGGATAATCCCGACGCTACCTCGCTTGTCCATTGACAGACTGACAGTTTCTGTGCTTTCTATGTCAACAATATGGCCACCGCAAACATTGATGACGCAGATCGAATAAGGTCTATTGATCTTATATTTTTTACCTGAGTGGGGATGGAAAAATTGCTTAGTATCATTTGAGTTCGAGCAGTGAGTACAGTGCCCACATCTATAAAAACCAACCCGGAGGGGCCGGCAACCATGTAGGTTTTGGTCGGGGGCTCATGGTTGTGTGGACCAACCTATCTCTCAGTAAGAGAGGGTGCCTAAAAGTTATACGTGGCAGTTCTACGCATATATATATATATATATATATATATATATATATATATATATATATATATTGTTGTCTCAATGCTGACAAGATCCAGCTCCTCAGAACTGGATAGTTGTAACACTGGTGCCTCAGCCTAGATAGAAGAAACCACAGCATGGTAAACGACACAAGACAGTGCAAAAACATGCCCAAACATTGCAAAAACATTGTGAAAAGGTTTGTTATTCTATATATAATTTTGCCTACTGAAGTTTCATCCACCACAATAAGTGCCTAAACCAGTGTGAGCATCAAACTTTCACATCAGCAGCTGTTAACAAGTTTCTTGCTGAACTCCTGCAAAGAAAATCAATGGGTTAAAGACAGGCACTCCTGCAGAGCTGATGTAAAGGAGGGCAATTTTGTGCATAGTTGCAGCAAGTGTCTGCCTAAAACCTTGTCTGTCCATCACAGTCAACATCAGGCTGCATGCCTAAAGCTGTGTTCAACAGCCCTGCAACAATACGCCATAACAACATTGAGAAGTGCTTAAAATTTTATTTATATAATGCATAAAATAAGGAATCACGTATTGTGTGGGGAAAATGCATCACTAAATCAGGTATGTTAAGAGCTGGATGTATCTGGTTAAATTATGTACAGCTTAGTTTTTGAGATATCAACCTAAAATTTGAAACACAACTTGTTTAGATTTTTGGCTTTGATTTTTCTGCACTTCCCAGGTTTTGAATCAGGTTCTGAGTGTTAGCCGTTTTTTTTCGAGTGCATTTTTTTGTGCATCTTTTCAAAAAAGTGTATAATAGTCTAATGACTTGAGGGGTGACTGTTGTTCAAAATTAACTGCTTTGGATGTCAAAAATCACATTTTCTGTCGGACACTGCAACTTTTACGACTGCTCACTCTGCCATCTTGCCCAACAGATGAGATGCCCCAGCCTGCAGTTCAAATGGTGTGTACTAAATCAACTATTTTGTAGTACGTTTGTGCTCCATTGTAAAATATGTACATACAAGTTAAAAGTTTGGACACTTAGTTCACAAAAACTAAAACTAAAATAAATATAATAATAACAATAATTCTTTCTAATACTTATGTTGTTCCAATCTCCGAAACACAAATTAGGCAGCCTCGTCATCAAGTAGGGGCATATCCACAAGCTCATCGAGCCCTGTTTTAGCCCCGCCCAAAAAACCCGGAAAATAGCTGTGGTTAGAAAATGTTTAACGGTCTTAAGTCCACATTTCAGAACTTCAGAGTTCACAGTCTTTGTAATATGTTTTAGCAATACATTTGTAACATTTATAATATGTTTAGAATTTTTTGTTGAATTGCCTTTACAGGGACTTTAACACATAACATGTATTGCAAAAATGACAGCTTGTAAGGCAAGTTTATTTATATAGCACATTTTATACAGAATGGCAAATAAAAGTGCTTTAAAGAAAGGAATTAAAATAATCACAATATAAAAGCAAGGAAAATTAAATCAGTTATAAATGGAATTAAAATAGATTTGAGGTACAGTATAAAAAAGAATTTAAAAGAGTAAAAAGATTGACCACTCATCACATGTGAGCTTTTGTTTACACAAATGTCTACACACACACACACACACACACATATATTTATTGCTTCTGATCTATGCATTAATATCATGTAATGTACACATAGCCTAGCTATTTGATACTAATAATATATTCATTTTTAAGGCATTTTGGGTTCTTATTTTGTCAAAGAATCGGTTATAGCTAGGTCTAAAGAAATGCAACAATGGACACATAAGCCACCATAACATACTAACAATTACATTTAGTACACATAATAAAACTCAATTCAATATTACAAAATAAATATAATATATATATATATATATATATATATATATATATATATATATATATATATATATATATATATATATATATATATATATATATATATATATATATACTTAATGCCTAAAATGACCGAGTACAATTTTAGGCTATACATCTGGACAAATATTAGTATTTCATGCAATTACTGTAAGTTTACATTCATCCAATCAGCCCTATATTGTACCTCTTCTTATTTTGTTTTTAAGCTACCTTAACTTGTGAAGTTCATGCAGTTTGATTACTGATTACATGCAGTTTTATTGCTGTCAAAGGGTGGCATCCCAAATAAGAAAAATAATTTTGAAATGTAAACTCTTCACCTAAATTGTTATGCTAAAAATCATTGTATCCAGGCTTGTGGACCCAACTGCATATGGTTACTAAATAAAGGCAATAAAGAAATGATGTCTTCAGCTTCAAGCATATATGCTGTTTGGAAAATCAATGCTATTCAAAGCTCAAGTGAAAGAAAGAAAAAATCACAGAGCAATAGTCTCTGTCTCGTTGACTGGTCTGAGTATAATGGACTTAGTATAGGAGAAGTGAGTCAGGTTGACTTGGGTGTGCAGTCTCTCCCTTTGCTCCAAAGAACAATATAGTGAATAAGAGAATTTGGCCAGCACCACAGTACAGCAGATTTCCACAAGCAGCATTGTAGTGTAAAATATCATCAGGTCTTCGCATGATGAGTACTTGTGGGTGGGAGTAGGTCTTGAAAGAGTAGGTTGAGGAGAGCCAGTACAGATGAAACTGCTATGTGTGGTGAGAAATGTTTCTGTTGTCCTTGTAGACGTGCTCGGTGGTAAATTGGTGGTTGTTGTTTTTTGACTTGTAATAGTGGTGGGGATTAATATAGTTGTAGTTGCTGAAGTTGTCGCAATTGTTGTTTGAACTGTTGATGTTGATGTGGTGGGAATCAATGTAGTCATAAGTGCAGTTGTTGGTGGTACTGTGGTTATAAATGTGGTGGCGAGCTCTGGTGTAGTTGTCATATGGGCAGTTGTTGGTGGTACTGTGGTTATAGATGTGGTGGTGAGAACTGATGTAGTTGTCAAGGGAACAGTTGTTGATTGAAGCGTAGTCGTTGATATAGTGGTGGGGACTGATGTTGTCCTCAGAGCTGTAGTCGTAGAGGTTGTGGTTGGTGTGGTTGTGGTTGGAAGCAAAGTTGTGAGTTGGGTAGTTGGTGTTGGTGTGGTCATGACTTGTGTTGTTGTCTGGGTTGTTGTAGTTGTTTGAGTTGTTACTGGAATTGTTGTTGGCGTAGTTGTGGTTGTTTGTAAAGCAGTAGTTGTTGTAGGCGCTGCTGTTGTCGAAGTTAACTTTATTGTTGAGACACTTGTGGTGTGCTGTGTGGTCATGGGAACAGTACTTGTAAGGACAGTGGTGGTAGTTGGTAAAGTTGTGAGGCATATTAATTGCTGTTCTGTTAAAGAGGATATTGGTTGATTTTCCAGGTCTTTTGGGGACTCACATACATCAGAAGGTTTTGATTTAATCTTGTCTTCATTGTTCTTTATCCATTCAAAGAATGGCAAAAGGTTACAGTCACAATGCCATGGGTTCTTGTAAAGGTATAGTTTACTGAGTTTTGGAAGAGCATCCAAAACATCTTCAGGGAGGCTTTTCAGTTTATTATTTCCCAGTTTAAGTGTTGAAAGAGACTGAAGTTTTTCCAAGTCCTTTTGTTGTAATGACCTTAAATTGTTGTTTTGAAGATTCAGTTCAGTCAGTTTCTCGAGACCGTCAAAAAACCCTCCAGATATCATTGAAAACTGGTTTGATGAAAGGTCTAACTTCTTGAGCTTCTTAAGTGGGCTGAAAACTCCATGTGGTAAATCAGTGAGATTATTGTGGCTTAGACTCAGTTCAGTCATTTTAGGCATTTCTCCAAAAAGGACAGTGGGAAGACGTAGGAGTTGATTGTTATGAAGAGTGAGAGTCTTTAATGAAGAGAAACCAACAAAAAGATCTTGCTGCAGTTCAGTCAAAAGATTGTGGTCCAAAAGAAGTTTGGATAATTTACTTTTGTGTGGAAACAAATCAGATTTTATAGATGAGATTTTGTTGCCTTGCAAGGCTATCTCTGTCAGATCAGGAAGATGATCAAAAATCCCATCAGGGATAGAGGTCAGCTGATTCTCATAAAGCCTGAAAATTCGCAAGTCCTTCAGTTTGGAAAAAAGAGATGTTGATACAGACCCAAGGTTGTTTTTTGCAAGATGGAGAAGTCTGAGATTATCTAAACTGTCAAATGTCCCCTCCTCAATAGAGCTAATCTCATTCATATGTAGACTTAGTTCTTGAAGCTCTTTTAAATAATCAAATAACCCATTTTTAAGGCTATGAATTCTGTTATTTTTCAGAACAAGTTTGTCAAGTTTTTCGAGATCCTTAAAAACACCCACGGGTAATGATGTCACATTTGTGCCAGATATCTCAATGATTGTGAGATCAGGCAAGCCCTCAAAGGCTCCGACCTCTATGGACGTAGTTGAAGTACCGAGGAATTCGATTTTATTTATTTGAGGGTTTTTTGAAAAAGCTCCTTTCGGTATGACAGGAATCTTACTGTTTACGAAAAATATTTCTTTGGCTCCATCTTTAAATTTTTCGGGGATTGCCGTCACAGTTTGGTCATACACGTCTTTATTTTTGCAGTCTTCATGTGGTAGACATACATCTACAGTGAAGCCCCAGTGCAAGTGCACAAGTATGTAAATGAATACTAGTGCACTTTTTAAATGGATATGCCTGTTGAAGAACAAAACATTAACAGAAATTTTAGTTTTTGGTTCAAATCCATACAAAGCAACCTGTATAGCCTGAATGAAGACAAATGACGTTCCAAAAGCCCATTCTCATGCCAAGACGTCATCGAACTTACGCTTTTGACCATACGTCAACCTACCTAAACGCTAAAGTTAAGCGTCAGTTAGATGACGCTCTAGGATAGCGTCATCTAACTGACGTTAAAGGCTATCCTAAAATGTCGGATGTTGACGTATGGTCAAAAACGTGACGTCTTGGGATGAGAATGTTCCAATGACTCAGGGACACAGGGCCGTAACCCTAGACACTGAGGGGGACAGAAATAGCCACAGTGTGTCACCCAATATTTGATTCTTTTGATCTGATTTGGTTATTAATGTTGGTTATTAATGCAGCACTCTGTTTGTTGTTAGGGTGACAAAAAGTGTTAAAAATTGAGTTTTTAGGCTGCTCTGCCTCAGTGCTCATCAGTTTCAGAATGATTGAGATGGCTAATCAACTCAAAGAAGGCAGGGCTTACTGTTCACAGAAGACAAGTACAAATTCCATTGCAACACTTCAGTTTAGTTGCGTGGTAAGGTCATTTAAATTCTGTGATTATTTACTTATTATTTATAGTTGTACCAATGATGTATTGATTGATTTATGGACAAAATATATATTTGGAAGAATGTGGGTAAGCCTAGTTTCTGGTCCCCTAATTGACTTCTATAGTATTTTATATTTACATACAATAATACAATACATGTGGAAGTCAGTGGGGACTATCAAATGTTTGGTTCCCAAATGTCATCATAACATCTTCCTTTATGTTCAACAGAAGAAATAACCTCATGCGTTTAGAACGACTTGAGGTTGAGTAAATAATGACATAATTTTTTGGGAGAACCATCCATTTGAAATAAATAATTAAACATAAACAAACAAATAAATACATACATAAATAAATCTCTAACTGAGTTGCATGCCCGGTACAAGTCACTGAATTTACACCAATCAAAATTATTTTTATAATTTGTTTTATTTATAAATAATGCATACAAATAAAACTATAGTCTGAAAAAATAAAATGTTTCCTCTCCTTCACAATACTGTGCCAGTTTTCAGTATTGTGAAGGAGAGGAGACATTTTATTTTTTTAGACTATTATTTTATTTTTTCTGTTATATCCTTGACATGTATGTGTCTCATTAAATGGAAAATAATTGCACTAACCTGCTCATCACTGTTGTAGCTGAATTACTTTTCAGAATGTGTTCCCAGAAGCAAATATTAATTTATGTCCTGCTCTACTCTTATCTACATATCACAAGTGTTTACAGCACGACTATAAGGCAGCAGAAAGGGTGTGGACAGTTCGTTTTCTGTTTGAAGAGATAAGCAAGGAGAACCATCCAACTCACTTTCAAAAGATATTCCTCAAAATACAATTATTTAAACATTTTAAAGTTTATTTAATTCTCTTTTGTTGTCTTTTTAAAATATATGTCTCTGCAAAGTTGAAATATAAATAGCAGTCCCAGTAGAATTTCTTAGATGGGAACATAAGGAAAACATTTTAAATACTAAACTAATTGTTTGTCTCATAATTTCAAATTGTTAATGGCTACATCATATACATAGAATATTAATATATAAAATATAATATAAAATAAAATATAACATAAAATAATATTGGCAAATCATACGTAGTCATGTGTTTAGTTTCACTCATAAATTGCTTGTAAACAATCAATCACAAAGAAATGGTAAGTAACACATTGAAATAAAGACTGAAATAGTATTTTATTGTAGAAATGTGCTCCAATAATCTTTGTTTTATTTACAACTCTGAAATATCATTTTTTTACTATGAGAAAAAAAAAACAGAATTGCAGAAGTGTAACCAGGACAGTGGCAAGAAATGAAATACAGTATAGTTCTTCATGTGTGACATCACTCAGGAGGGTTATCATATAGAGTTATATATATATATATATATATATATATATATATATATAAAAGGTAGTAAACGTTGTAGTTTTTTAATTGTAATAAAAATGTTTTAGTATGTCAAGAAAGAAACAAAACATGCCTATTAATAGAAAACATTTGTCCTCTGTAAATCCACTGAAGAAAGAGTAATTTGAAACACAACAGTCAGCCTAGTTTCTGGAAGCTTTTATGTAATGTTAGATAACCGAGTTGGTCTTTCTTTGACGGTTCAAGTCTTGACTGCCTCGCTTGTTCCTCCTCCATAACACACAGGCAATGAGACTGACTATGACAGCAGTGCAGACGCTGGCTACAATGATAATGATTTTGTCTTTGGATAGACCTTGACCCATAGAATCACCTCCACTTGTGTCCTCTATTTCTTCTGAGACTGTTGTGGGGTCTGAAGCTGGTGCAGAGGTGAAAGTTTGGGTTGGGAAAGTGTGCAGTGAATGGTTGACCATGATGTCATACTCCATCAGCTCTCCAACATTTCTACCATTCAGGGATAGAGGAGTATCACAAGTCACAAAAGTAAGGTTTTTCACTTTCTCTGAATACTGTCCAAGCCAATCCCGAAAAGGGAGTATATCATTGTCACACCTCCAAGGATTTTGAAAAAGTACAATATTATCAACTACAGACAATGAGTTTAGAAATTCCTTTGGTAAGTTTGGGAGAGAATTGTTTTGAAGCTCCAGGAGATTTAAGTGAGACACATTCTCCAAGAGTTTTATGGGTATGTGCTGTATTTGATTATTCTCCAAAGATATGTTTGCTAACTTGGGAAGGCCTTTGAATATCCCCGCCTCAACGCTGATTAATCGATTAGTGTGAAGAGAGATCTCCTCTAGCTCCATCAAGCCATTGAAAGCGCCAGGAGAGATGTGCTGAATCCGGTTCCTACTGAGCACCAAAAGCCGAATCTCAGTTAAGTTGCTGAACACATTTTCCTCAAGGTGGGTTAACATGTTGTCGTATAGCCAGAGCTCGAGGAGGGCCATCGGACCAAAAGTTCCAGGCATTAACCTACTGAGTTGGTTCTCGAACAGTGACAGCTGAGTAAGGTTAGGTAGGTTAAAAAATATTGCACTGGGAAGCAATGATAACTTATTGTTGGAGAGGTAGAGTTTCTTCAGCTTCTGCAAGTTTGAAAAAATATTTTCAGGTAGCTGTGTGATTTTGTTGTCTTGAAGATGCAATACCTCAAGGTTTACCAAGTCATCAAAGATGCCTGCTGGTATGTCTGTTAACTGATTTTGCTGGAGCAACAGTTCTCTGAGATTATTGAGTCCTCGAAAAGTACTGCTGGGGAGCTTTCTGATTGAGTTCTTTTGCAACATGAGCTGTTCCAGCTTTTTTTTCCCCTGAAAAGCATCTTCTGGCAGATAGGTTAGAAGGTTTTTGCTTAGGTCGATTTTCTTCAAATTTACAAGAGGGCTGAGAAGAGATGGTTCCAGAACATCTATTTTGTTGTTACTGAGCGTTAAACTTGATAATGAGTGTAGATTCTGAAATAGATCTTTTGGCAGAGAGGTTAGCATTGTCCCACTGAAACCTAAGCCAATGAGATTGTGGGTTTGGTTAAATGTATGAGGTTCCACCTCAGCTATTCTTGAATCCTTGGCAATAAAATAAGCAAGGTTCTCAGCGAAAGTCACAAAATCAGCTGGTTTTAATGATTGTATGCTGGTGTTACTGATCAAGAGGCTATTGGTGGTTGGGGGGATGGGGGTTGGAAATTTGTTAATTAAAAAGCCTTGACAAATGATTCTGTTCGGCTTACACTGGCAATTCTCTGGACATGCCGAGGCAACAGCATTCATGGCACACATGCCAAAAATCATGTACCACACCAGGTCCATTGACTCCTACAAGGAAAGCAAAACATATAACATTAGAACTAAGAACTACAAAGCTTTGTCAAATTCTGGTCCTTTTTTTAGTATTTTTTAACTTTATTACCACGCAAACTCAAAGCCATACAAAAAGCCTAAGGGGGCTTTCACACTGGCAGTTTAGTACGGAACGAGGCATGGTTCGCATGAAAAATCGCTAAAATGCTGTCATTGGAACAATCGGGCTCGGACCGCAGCATAAAAGCCCAGTATAAAAACCCAGTATAAAAGCCCCCTAAATCTGTCATATAGCAAATGTTGACACAGAAAAAATGTGGACAGTTGGTTATTTGTGTGACAAAGTCTCTTGGGAAACCTTCCTGTGGTCCACCCACATAGCTTTCGGTTCTGTAATAGGCATACAATGGTTAGATATCAGCCACATTTAAGCTTTACTTACATTTACCCCCCTAACAAATTCTACAGGTTGTGTGTCTTTTATATATATATATATATATATATATATATATATATATATATATATATATATATATATATATATATATATATATATATATATATATATATATATATATGACTACACAGGAACAAATGAGTATGCAATATTACGATTACAATTAACTAAGAATTAGCAAAACTACAGTAGGAATAAAATACCTTCAAAACACACTGAGGCATCACTGGTCTTCCACTAAATTAACTTTTCAATCCACAAGAAATATTGTGTAGTGGATGACCTTCATAAGACAGAGATTCAAGTGAATCAAGAGTAAGGCCAATAACAGAAACAGCTTTTGTAATCAATTTATTAATCCTATATTTGTAATCTGTAGTGACCTTTAATTGTCACTGGTAGGCAGTATCTCTTCTTTATTTATTATAAAATCAATGATCAACCCCTTGGTCTTCGTCTCCTCTTCACATTCAATTTTAGGACATGTTTATTACACCATGTAACAAATAACACACATCATAACTTTGATTTATTAAACCCACAAGGGCAGTATCATCTGAAAACTTTTGTAGACAACAAGATGTCTGAGTTAACTATAGTCCGAGGTATGCTCTGCAAGGAGAAAAGGTAATAAAACTGTGCCTTGTGGGGATCCTTTTTTGGGCAATATAATATCAAGACATTTTATTACCCAGCCTAACGAACTGAAGTCAACATAGAAGATAAGCCAATAATACCCACATAGTTATGTAGGTTAAAATGCAACAATACATCAGCCAAAACATGTGGTTGTATTGTATGAAAAGCACTAGACAAAAAAAAAAAAAAGACAAGGTCAAATAAGAAAGTGGTAAGGATGTATTAACAGTCAGATCTAAAGATCTCTAAAGAGTCAGATCCAAAATCTTATATATATATATATATATATATATATATATATATATATATATATATATATATATATATATATATAATGAATGAATGCTTCCTATGAATGCTTTTCACTTTAGAACACTGTTCCAAATAGTAGGCCTAATTCTTTCTGAAAAATTTGGTAATACTTGAGTCATAGCAGGTTATCATGATCTTTACTATAGAATTAATTATTTATTGTGTATTATTTACATTAATTAGAAGCTAGTCCTCTGGCTCTGGAAGGTATGAAAAATAGTAATTGTTGATTAGCCAACTGTGAATTTCATCATTCAACTGAACACTATTACTATTATTCTGAAGTGTTACCGGAAATGCACCTGACAAAAACAATGTTTCTCTTCTTTCTTTTAATAAATAGCATCCATATTTTCAGTGTTCGGATAATGTGTATTAGAGATTATTAAATAATATTAACAATAGCAATGCTCTTATTAAAAAAAAGATATCATTACTTTCCTTCTGCTATTGCTTATGCACACATATTTAACAGAAACAAGTATCTATGCAAGCAAGCAATTTTAAATCAGAAAAAAAAAATAAAAGCACATGGAAAAAGTTGAGACTTCATAATCTGTTCCAGGAAAACCAAACCACAGTCTGTGAGAGCTGGGACACTTAACTGTGAAGTCTTATTCTTCCAGCTATATTTTATTAATATTGTTTATGTATTTGGTCTGATTGCGTTTGAAGGCTTTGTTATTAAGAGAAAAAAATGAAATTAGGCATTCAATAAGCATTTGCTTCTGTTTTTAAAGTTTCTGTTTTAGTAAAATATGTAGGCGGTTGATTACTTTTTTATTTCTGTCATACTTAACTAATATAAAAAAAATGAGCAAACATATTTAGTGCACTGTAACTGTAATCTGCAACTCAAAAATTCAGTTTCAAGTAAGAGCCAAGAACAAATTTGGAAAAAATGATCTTACCCTAGAACTTGAAATGTATTGTTGAAGTTTTGTCAGAGATATCGGTGCTATGTTCTCCTCGTTTTGCAAAAGCGTTTCCCAGTTCTCTTTTAAACAGCTGCAACGTTTTCTTTGTCTTTCTTGTTATCCTCTTTACAGTCAACCGTTGACTACACTGCTTTGCAATGTGCTCACCCACATTATTTGGAAATGAGTTGGTGGGGAAGTGGTTTGGAGCCCCACCTTTGGCTGGCTCTTTAAAGGGGCAGGAAGTTTGTGTAAACTCCAGGGACTTGCAGAGAGTTCCTCAGGGGCTTATGTATTTTAGGGCTGCACAATTAATCAAATTTTAATCACAATGGGCTATATGCATGCATAAGTTCAGCATTTGAAGCAAGGATGCTCGTCCATTTACGGTTGTGGATATTAAAGCGGAGGAAAAACGGGATTATGGCAGAGTCTTCAAAATTTACTGTCCTCCCGTCTTTGAAACGAAACGTACGTTTAGATGTAATTTTATATATAGTTTTGTTTATTTAATATATTTTTTAAAAGAAGCATAAACACAACGAGGGGTGTCTGTTTTTGTGACTAATGTTTCTTTAGTATAACCATGGAGTATAAAATTCAATATAAATTCTCGGTATTGCATTGGACTCTACGATCGGCGGAAGTTATCGAGCATCCTTACACCTTCACCGGAAATATAGCCGTGCATAGAGCCCATTCGCGTGATCGAGAGATTTTTAAAATGTGTCATTCCATTCAGAACACTCCATATCATATCATATTTTATTTCTTTATTTATTCTTTTTGCAATGCCAATCTAGCACACCACTGTCTGATTGCGTGCTTCTATGAGCCAGAGTTGTTCCCTGCACCGCACAGTTTAGTTTACACGTTTTCATCTGAATTAAGTGATATTGAATTAAGAATAAGTGAATTAAGTGATATCCATTTTGTCTAGCAAAACTTTGTTCGTAAATGTTTGCTTGAATGTTGTGCGATTCAGTGCAAAAATGAATGGAAAGACCTTAAAATGTCTCAAATCAATTCGATATACCAATTTGATCGCAAAACATTATATGATGTCATTATGCACAGGTTTTTATTTGCTTTAAAACCGTTGGATGGAAACACATTTTCACCAGCTTAATTTGAATTCTGTTTTTTTTTTTTTTTTTAAACCGAACTTCAGATAATTCAATTGACAAGTGAATGGAAACTTGGCTTATGAGGCGCCGGACTGGAGAAAAGCGAAGCGAACTGCGTGAGCAACAGTGCGTGAAATACAAGGCGATTCACAAGTGAATGGTGATTTGCATATTCACATTCAACACTCATTTTAAACATTCAAACGTTTCTGTGCACAGCTTTAGCCATGTCTACAAATTGTGTTTGCATTTGTGAAATATATTCTATGAATATATAATTTTTTTACACACTTGATTTTTTTGTGTGTGTATATTAGGTTTCATGCATGTGAAATGTCTACGCATTTGTGTATTGTTTTTTGCGTGAATTGTATTTGAGACTAATCGGCTTAGAAAGTGATTAAACAAGTTCGCAAGTGTGTATCTAAAAGTGGACTGGAACGCAGCCCATGTCTACACAAGGCTGTAAATGCTCCCTTGAATGATATTGGAACTTAGACTATTTTTAGCAACATTTTTAAAGTTGGACACAAAATATGTCTCTTTCATGCATATTATATGTGTATGGGACCAGATTCTAGACCCAAGTTCCCCTGCGTTCACAAAAAAAAATAAATTAGGTCAGAAGACACATGCTACCAATTACATTTAGTTCAAAGGCAGACTGAAGTCTGCACATATTGAATTTCTTCCCCATTTCCAATTGCCAATAGAATTTAGTTTACCTCACAGACTGCAAGTACTTGTGTAACCCAGGTCACACACACACACAAAAAAAGAATAAATAATAATAATAATAATAATTCCTGTTGATGTAAGAAAGAAAGAAAAGTCTTTTTGTGTGTGTGTGTGTGTGTGTAGGCTAAATGTTTGATGAATGGTGTTCAGATATTAAAATGGTGATGTGTTGGGCTATACAGTGTATGTATATGATGCATGATATTGAATGGGAAGAAGCGTACTAAACATGTTAAATAACTATTGCTTCAGGGTAACTAAACCCCTGGTTAGAGCCACTCCACCCACAGCCAATATTTGAAAAATACTGAAAAAAAAGGAAAAACCCCAGCATGCACCTGAGACCCGCATAGACAGTAAAGGTAGTCAGCTGCTGTCAGACTCTTTGACTGGAGTGAGCAGATAACAAAACTTGTTTTAATGGTTTTGGTCGTGTATTCGGGCTATGAGTTAATGGTTTATCATGACGCACATGTGATGATGAAGCGCTTATTTGAAAAATGATCTTTGCACATTTGTAAATTTAACGTAGCCTACTTAAGTTATATGTTTAGATGAGCATTTAGATGGAGTCAAAAATGTTGCATGTTGTTTGTATGCAGATTAATTGCTGTAAGTATATTTTTGAAAGGAATGTCTGTATTTACAGTATTTTGGCCTTGTCTTTTTGTGTCTTTTCTCTTTTTTCCCCCTTTTCTATATTTCATCATTTCCTGAGTCGGATGTTGCATATTTCCTGTACACTGATTTCGTAAGAAGATTTTGTGCATGTAAGTTATGTCCCTGTTTCACATCGGAACAACTAGGCTACAATCAGCCTGGAACTGGCAAGCCATGCTCATATAAGGATCGAGCTTTGTGGATGACGCAATGAACAGAGTGGTAGGATTGTGCGTGTTTCCTTCCTTTCTGACTGAACTGTGTTCAGAAGTCAACTCCGGGTGAAGGATCTCATGCACGCAGCATTGAACTGGAACTGAGATTTAGTGAAATCCTTATTCATTTTGAGACTGTTATGTGAGCAGTAGTTTATACATTTGATTTATTGTGATTTTATTTTCCCTACTGTTATTTTCTACTTTCAAATTTTTAAAGGGTTATCATAGGAGGAATTGTATTCATTTAAAACAATTCTCTACATCAAAACCCTCTCCAGTCAAAAAAGACTGAAGTCTTATTTTTTTTTCCAGGAAAACCAATCAAATATATTTTTGTTCAATAATATTTTAATATTATTAGTTAAATTTTTTTTAATGATTTTTATGATATGTTTCATTAATTATATGAGCTATATTTTTAGAATCTATCTATCTATCTATCTATCTATCTATCTATCTATCTATCTATCTATCTATCTATCTATCTATCTATCTATCTATCTATCTATCTATCTCATTGTGTGTGTGGTGTGTGTGGTCCCTTTTTTTTTACTTTTTATTTCTTCAACAATGCTTCGTCCCACGTAGTTTACATTTACATTTATGCATTTAGACAAGCGACTTATATTGCATTTCAAGGTACACATTTACATTCTTATCAGTTCTTATTTTCCTGGGAATCAAACCCATGACATTGGTGTTGCAAGCGCCAATGCCCTACTGTTTGAGCTACAGGAAATAGTAGTAAGCAGTGAATTACATCGTTGTTCATGAAACACACTCCTGAGAAACACAAGGCACAAGACAACAAGGGGGCAGACTAGGGACTGGTGCATGTGATTAGTCATAAAAATAAACAATGGTGGCAATGGTAACAAACAAGACAAAGGGAAAACAAGGGAAGATGAAGTGAATACAGGAAGACAACGCAGAAACAATGGTAAATGCCGTTTCAACTTAAAAGTCCACACGAGAGTGGACCAACACTGGGATCATGACAAGTTGTCTCGGTATCATTTAAAAAAAAATGTTTTTGGTATTGTGACTGGAAGATAATTGGTGATTATAAATTAACAGTTCCAGCTGAGTTTACTGCGCTCATTTCAGTAATAAACAAGCCACCTCCCCTTTTAATAGACCCACATATGGGCTGTTAAAAGTTGTGCCATGTCTTACTGCACTCTGCAAATATGTTCACTATTCGACTATAATCATTCTCTTTGTTTCTTTGCAAGAGGAGTGGGTCTAAAACCTAATACCTAGCAGTCTCCTTTGAATGCTCTCAGAAACACCCACTGACCATAAAACCCAAGAACATTGATACTCATAAACAGAGTTGGAGTGGGGCCACTTATCAGCCCAGGAGTTTCAAGCCCTAGACCGGCCCATTTTTTTCATGGTGGTGGAAATTGGATAAATGAAGCAGCTGTTCATCTCTTACTATTGTGTAGTTTATTATCAATACCATGGTTCAACAATAATGTAAAGGTAATAATTCACTTAAGCTGAGAAGTTCAAAAAATATCATGGTCATTATCATTGTTCTGCATGGGTATCAAATTGTGATAATTTAATCCTTTACTACCTACTTCTGAACAAACAATACATTTTGGTTTATATTGTACTATCATCTACTGCTCTTTCTTAAAATTACAGATGGATTTATGGATAGCTTCTTTTGTTATCCTGTAAATCAAAATATACTGTCAATTACCTTAAAAAAATGCCATGTTTTTATTGGAATAAAATGTTATATTAATCAGGCTATGAATGATACCACTGTAAATGTCTTCATAGGTACTAGACTGGAGAGTTTGGTGTATATACGTAGGTGGTACTGAAGTGGAGATTTCGGACTACGAGAGAAAGGTCATTTTTAGAATCACGTTGTCAGAAATTGGCTTCAGCCAATGAGATTGCGCATTTAGAGTAAAATCCCCCCCCCCCCCTTTTTACTTTCACGGTTGGTTGCTTATATAAAAGAAATGACCATATTTAGATCCAACAGCATTGTACATGAGAGAGAGAACTTTCTAATGGTGTATGTGATGACAGGATGCAGATGGCCAACTTTTAATGAATTTATGAGAAATCTACAGACACAAACAGACAAAATGTAGTAAAATTAAGACCTAAATGTGTATTCCGTTCTGAAAGAAGTCTGAAAGAAGACAAAAATTAAAAAAAATTGACCAGTAAAAAAGTGTGTTTTTGCCTACCATGTCTCGCCTTAATTACATATAATATTTGTGCTTGTGAGTAGGTTGACAACGCTACAGTGGTATTTTCCGTATAATTACGTTGCAGCAGTGTTGCTAATGCTAATCATTACTAGGCCTATCTCACTTTACCTGTTGCCACTTGTTCACCTGTCCTCTTGAAAATATATATGTAAGCTTGACACATTTTGGCAGCATCCTCCTCCAATGTCTTTGTTTTTTAACCCAGTTTTTTCAGCCCCTCCTGTCCTCTTCCTCCCATCCATCCTCCCTGACGCGTACAGTTACGGTAGGGCCGGTGTTCTGACGATTTGTGCTGCCTTGTCGTAAAGTGAATGGGGGTTGGTGTTTGGGCAGATATTGTGTTTTAAACAACTCACTCCATTTTGACCGCCTCATGTTTGTTGCCACATCAAGATTGTGTCGGCGTCACGTTTGCAATGTTCAATTAGCCGACAATTAATTTAATTGAGTAAATTCTTGTCAACAATTAATCGATTAACTGTTTACATCCCCCCTATGTGAAACCGGGGGGTAAATGGCTTGCTGTGATAACTTGCCCTGGTCTCCATTGCTCATTTTCAATATTTCTCTTCTACCACAAGAGGGCCCCAGTAGATAGTATTTCCTACTGGCATTCTGGCTCTATTATCTCACGTCACTCTGAGCTTGTGCCTGTCTAGATTATGACCATTGTCACTGGTATATGATAAGGTTACATCACTATCACCATTAGTATGAGAGAGTGAGAGAGAGAGCCAATAATGTCATTCTGCCTGTAATAGATGAGATCTGAGAAGGGAAGATGGGAGGAGGACATTTTGAGACAGTAAGGTGGATATTTTAGTTGAAGTGAAAGCAAGGAGACAAGCATAGAGATATTCAGACCTTTTCTTATTTAGCTTTTTTAGAATGTCATTTTTGTATCACTCTGCATCGTTGACTCACAAAATAAATGAATAAGTGAATAATATATATATATATATATATATATATATATATATATATATATATATATATATATATATATATATAATTTTAGTTTGTTGAATCGCTTCAGCAAAGGGGTGACTTAAGACAGATGTTTGGATAAAAACAAACCTTTCTTCCACTGTATGTGTCTGGGGGAAGCGTAATATGACTGCTGGGTGAGAGTCTAATCTGTGAGGTATGTTCACACAGCCACAGCTGGGACCACAAACCATTTCTGGTGTGCAGTGGGGGCATGGCAGTCTTATCTTTAACGGGTTCCTTGGAGAAACACTCTGTTTATACCTACAGACCTGGAATAACCTACCTCTCTACATCCCCCCAAAAAACGATTTTACTACAAATTAGATAAAATCACCTCTGACCCCTTTCCATTTCCCTATGTGCCCTCTATGATAAATATAAAAATGCTCTGTAATTCTATTAGAATTTAGATTACAGATTTATCTCCTTTCAACATAAACAGACCCTCATGTCTTTTCAATTTGATTTGCCAAATTGGTCTTATGTAAGCTTGCTATATTTTCTTGGATTATCTGTATCAGTGGGCCACACAGATGAAGAAAAACAGGGATTATTAAAAAAAAAAAGTTAATACAACATGTTTCTGCAGAAAATATCCTTATCTGTTTTCTGCACGGCAATCTGTGAATTTCTGTTTAAGAAAAATGTCAAATAATGCACCTGCTGAAATTCTTACTTAAATAGATTACACACATTGGCTTTCTTTCAATTTCTTACCATCACATTTATATTATAGTATCAATATGTTTCATCTCAGACTTAGTGTGTTTTTGTAATTTTCTCTCCTTACAAAAGCACATAGGAATGGGTTGAATTGTGAACCCGCACCTGCTATTTGGCAAGAACATAAATGGCACGTAGGCTTAACGTTATCAACAGTCTACACAATCACAAAATCAAACCCCCAAATGCTATTTGCTTTATTAAACTGTTCCTCATTTGCAATAAATCTGACTGTTACGCAGTCCATTTCATTTACTCTAGATGAGAAAACCCAGAATCGAATGCAGTGGTGGTGCCATATCTGGTTAGTTACCAAACTAACCAAATATGTAACTGCTGTCCAAATGTTTCTGTTCATAAAAAGTTCCACTTGTAATTAATCAAATGAATGACTGAACAGAAAACCACTCCCAGCTTGGCCAAAAAGTGTCAAAAATAGCAAGTTGAGAGAAACATGAGAAAATCAGCGTTTAAGCTGAAGTTCCCGAGAAGCAGGTCTCAGAGTTCTTCTTCAGTTCAGACTTGACTGGTGCACAATAATGCACATGAAACATAGCCAACACCAATAGTCACATACTATATTTTAGCCGAAGATATAGCCTTACCCAGATTCTATTTTACCAGAAACAATTCCACAAGCATTCTGAGGGATCCCTGAGAGGTAAGAGGTCTGAATGTGGTATATAAAAATCACATTGCAAACAAGAAGAATTTGTAGGTGTGATGTGTCCCTTCATTGCAAATTAATATAACAAAAAATACCTTTTCTCACCTGGGCTGGACTTGCTTGTTTGCTTTTTAACCCCTTCATACAACAAAAAAAGTTATATTTTATTGGCATTTGTCAAAGGCCCTTTCACACCAAAAGTAAAATGAACAAGCTGTAGGCCAGGGGTGTCCTGGAAGTGCCACAGTCCAGCAAAATTTATCTCCGACTGCAATTAAACTAAATTAAATTGTCAAGCTAGTTAGAGCTAAACTCTGCAGGACAGTGCCCTCCATGACCAAGTTTGGACACCCCAGCCGTAGGCAAATTCACACTTGAATGTTGCAACTCATACAAACATTTCTTGCTGAGCTGCCATGCTGGATTGCAGACTGCCCAGAGCTTCACAGTCTGTACTCAATCTTCTCCATATGCGTTTGGATATAGGCCTAAATAGTAAACTACCTAATGTTATGTACTTGCAGTTTAAAACTACTAAACTAGTAGTTTGCTAGGCGTGTACTTCAAAGTGTACAGCATAAACTAAAAAATGAGCTACAAGTAGTTAAATAGTAAACGACGACTAGTATCCAGTTCACTCGAGATAAGGTTGAAATGAGAAATGTAGTTGTGTGAACTAGTTGTGCACTTAAAGTTTATACTATTACACACTTTCAATGTGTATTTTTACATACGAATAAGAGGCTCAATTTAGTCCCAAGCAGTATTGAAATAGTACACTTACCAGTTTACTACTTGTATATTGGCATTAGTATACTTACATATAACTTTATTAAAGTATACTTCATAAAATTAACTTGAAGTATACTTCTTTTCCGTGAGGGGGCATATACCATTCATAAAACAGAAGCAAAAAAACACACAATTGACCTACTTCTGGTGCAATTCTGAAGTGTGAAGTGACACTTTACTATCCCATGAGTCCACTGGTGATAATTTGTGAATGGCAGTGAAGCAACGCAACTGACACTAGTAGGTCACGTGAAAAACTTGACAAATGTAGTACGGATTAAATTCACACTACACAGAACATACTATTTTAATGGTCGCACTGTATTACTTATTCAAAAGAATACCTCCTCAGAGAGTATGCAATTTTGGATGTAACCTCCATCATTCGTTTTGTTGCACTGACAAATATAGTAGTCATCTTGGACTTACTATTGGTGTAGGTTTAGTTATATTATTCTTTGTTAATGCTCTAAGCTGTCTCTGTAGTGTCTGATCTAAAGAGATAGAACAGAGAAGAGGTGTGATCCATCAGCATGACATGTGACTTGGTCAGGGAAATTGACGTACACTTGCCCGCCGTAACACCATGATTTTCTAACAGTGTTAGAAGGTACCACAGAGATTGAGATGAGAGCTAGAGCTAAACAAAGAGGATAGTCGGGTGGTTTAAAAAGACCCAGCAGGATGTGTTGCCAGGGGAACAGACTGCCTTGAGTTGCACTGAGTAAGATAAGGCAATGCAACATCGGGGCAAGACTAAGTCCTTGGCCTCCGTTGATGTTTGGCTGATTGTGTTGAGGAGGTCAGCTGAATTCTAATTGAGGAGCAAAATGCAACAGGAATAAACAACAGAAAGTTTTGTTTTGTTTTTTTGCTTGTTCTTTTGGCTCAGCTCTGAACATTTTAGGACTCAACTATAATTTGTAATACAATAATTTAATAATATATATTTAATTATACATGCATTTATAATATACACATTGTACACAACAAAATGCAACCCTTTTTCATTTCAATATTTATTAAAATTATGTATTTACAAATAATTGCTTTACCAATACATTTTTATGCAAACAGTGATAGGAGGCACATCCAATCCTGTGTAATTGGAAAATGCTGTCATAGGTCTTTTTGTGCTCAGCTGCTTATTTCCAGAATGCTTAGCCTAGTTATAGATCTGTGCAGGTGCTTAATTTTTCACTGCTCTTTTGGGAGAACAAACAAACACAGAAGCCTGTGCTCCCACATTACTCATGCTAATTGCTTTACATAAATCACTGTGGGGAAACTGACAGTAATCAACAAAAGACAAAATATGTGCTTTGGCGACCCAGCTTTCCTTTCCCCATTTCCTACAGTTTTATGCCTCATATCTGTGCCATCTACTCAGCTAAAGTCTTAAAGGAACATTTTTTTCTCTTTTAAGTCATGAATTTCCATGATTTCTTGCACTGGGAAATAAGAGGTAAAGGGCAAAGGCTGCCAAGACCATTTCCATAAACGTAATTGCCGAGAGGGAGATCAAAAGGCGAAACCTCTGCCCTTTAACCACCTTCAAAGTGAACCACACACGCTCTTATATAAACAGATAGAGAGAGAGAGAGGGAGAGAGAGAGAGAGAGAGAGAGAGAGAGAGAGAGAGAGAGAGAGAGAGAGAGAATTTTGAAATTCACATTACACACACACACAAAACACACACAAAAAAAACAATTCACACTTTTTAAAATCTAAGATAATTTTTCTTTCAGTGTGCATAATACTTCATTTATCGTTTCATTTATTCATTTATTATTCAGTTCATTTCAAATTTATTTCTATAGCGCTTTTCAAAATATTGTTTCAAAGCGACTTTACAGAAAGTGCATTTCAGAAATGTACATCGAAAAGATCCAGTTAGTTAATCATGTATTAATTTAGGGCATAACATATCGCTGGCATCAAGTCGTCTCTTCACAGACGTCGAGTCGTCTCTTCACAGGTGTTTAGTCATCTCATCGCAGGTGTTGGGCATCGGAAGTCTCCGTGAGAGGCTGGATACAAACTGGTGCTGACGAATGGGAAATAATTAGCTGCTGTTCATAATATAAATACATTCGATCTGATTCAACAGTAGTATAAAAGGTAAGCATAACGTGTATGCTTGGCTAAAGAGATGAGTCTTTAATCTAGTTTTAATCTGGGACAGCGAGTCTGAGCCTCAAACAATATCAGTAAGGCTATTCCAGTGTTCAGGATGTGAGAGCACCCTCCCTCCTTTAGTGGACTTAGATATCCTAGGAATGACCAGAAACCTCGAATTTAGTGATCTTAAAGAACACGATTGGATTTTAGGGTGATAAAAGGTCCATTAAATACACAGGTGATAGACCATTCAGAGCTTTATAGGCTAATAAAGCATTATCTAGTCTCGAGGTCATGAATGCATTTTTTCTGCATCAGAAACTGGTAGCAATGTTTCTAAGGTGGAAAAAGGCTGTTCTTGTAACATTTGAAATATGATTTTCGAACAAGTTGCGGTCTTATAACACCCAGGTCTTTTACTGTAGTGGATAAAGTAACAGGACATCCTTCTAAATTAAAGTTGTATTGTAAGAGGTTTTGTGGGGTTTTTGGACCATTGAGTAATGCTTCCGTTTTATCTGAATTTAATTGCAGGAAAGTACACATCATCCAGCATTTTATATCTGTAAGACACTGTCAATTTAGATAAGTTAGTGTTTTCATCTGGTGGTGATGAAATATATAATTGAGTGTCTTCAGCAGCATAATAGTGGAAATGAATTCCATGTTTTCTTATAATATTATCAAGTGACAGCATATATGTTGAGAATAGCAGAGGGCCTAACACAGATCCTTGTGGCACTCCATAGTCTACTGACGTTATCTTCCGTAACGGTCTGATAAGTACAATCTAAACCAGCTTAATGCTTGTCCTGAACACCAGTGTAGTTTTGTAGTCGATCCAAGAGTATTTTACGACCTATGGTGTCGAACACAGGGCTAAGAGTAGAACTAGTATTGAGATACAGCCTTGGTAAAAGTAAGCTAAAAGTAAATCATTTGTAATTTTAACTAGTGCAGTTTCTTTGTGCTATGATGCAGTCTGAATCCAGACTGAAATATTTCATAGATATCAATTTCTTGCAAGAAAGAGCACAATTGAGTGGATATAACTTTTTGTAGTATTTTAGATATAAATGGAATTTGAAATGGGTCTGTAATTTGCTAGGTTATTAGGATCTAATTGTGGTTTTATGACCTCTAAATTAGTTTGTTTCCATTTACGAACTAAGTTACGAGTTTCTCTCTTGATAGCATGCGTTGTACTGTTGTACCATGGTGCTTTAGTTTTCTCTCTAACCTTTTATAATTTAATTGGAACAACAATTTCCAATGTATAGAGAAAATGGTGCTGCTAGTCATTTCCTCTAGTTCATCTGTTTATTTGGGTTCACTGAGCAGCTGAGATAGATCAGGTAAGCTATTTGAGAATCTGTATAGTGGTTGGAAGGATTTTTCTGCCTGGTCGATAACGTGGCGCAACATGACAAATTTCAGCAGTACGTGTATGCAAGTTACCATGTAATGATAATTCCCCATAATAAGACTCCATCAACTAATATGCATACTCCACTCTCAATCACGAAGCTACAAGCCCCAAAACATAGGAGAGAGAGACAGAGAGAAAAAGAGATGCTGCACCTGAAATGAAAATCAAACAGCTTCAGTGACCCCATCATCTGTGGAATTGGCATATGCAATATCTCTTTGGTCAGGTCTCTAACCTATAAATACAGATAATGACTCTCATGGAATTTCTTTGCATGTCTGAACTTAGGGCAAAAAAAAGCTCTTTTTTTCTTCTGTACACAAAATCATCCAATTGGACTAAACATCCAAGCTATTGGAAAACCTTATTATGTTTAGTAGCACATCCTATTTCATCTTTATATACTGTAAATGAATACATTAACTGCTACAGCAATGGCTCTCAACTGGTGGCACAGCACAGTTTTAGATTATCATTCTCGTTCATAAATAGTTAACTGCGTTTGAATATGTCGAAAAGATGTCAACATGGTACTCTGTGGGACTGACATCATTGCAAAAGTCAGCAGTGTGCTGAGGTTCATTTGAGATCATGAACTCCCTACCCTATCTCACGACCAATTCGTACGAATTCGTAGGAGTGATTCAAAAGTGGGTAATTCGTACTAATTCATACGACCTCACTCGTACGAATTGCCTAAACCCACGTGCTGGTTATGTTTAGGGGCGGGGTTAGGGGTAGGTCAATCATACGAATTCATATGAATTGGCCAATTCGTAATATATGTACGATTTCACAAAAATCGTACTAATTCGTACGAGTGAGGTCGTATGAATTGTTACGAATTAGCCACCTCGTAAAATTCGTACGAATTCCCGTGAGATCGGGTTGGAACTCCGCATCAACTCACCTATAGCGTAAACATGTTTCTAGCATGGAGAAATGTATAATTGAATCAGAGCTGCATGGTCAGGTGTCAAGTGTCAATGGCATGTGAAATACTTTATAATAGCTTGCCCTTTTTGAGTTCAGATGAGCGAGCAATGCAGTGTTTATTCTGAATCTATTCAGGTACTTTAAAGGGAATTTATTTCATATTTAATTTTGTGTCTTTTGTATTACAAAATGCACATAAATCCCAAATCATAGTTCACCCCCTGGCATACTTCACCCCCTTTTGATGTTCAGCTGATGAAAAGAATGAGATGTCTCAGATCGAGATGCCAGCATGCAGAGAGATGTCTTGTCAGACGTTTTGATCATATAATGCAGTATATAGATGGGTTGTCAATTAAATCAAAGACTTCTTTACAGAACTTAGAATACAGAACTTTACTTTAAACTTAAGAGAAGATTTGTATTGTATTTAGTTGCAGCAGATTTTAGAAGAACTCCAATGTCTTGAAAAATTTCAGCATCATCCACATTTCTACTTCCATGCTTTATTATAAAGAAGTATGGCTTTAACAATTCATGAATATTTCATCTCCTCTTATTCAATTATAATTTAACACATACAAAAAAAAGAGAGTGTGTGGTTAGATTATTAAAACAGGGTGGAAATTTCCGATAGTTTTTCAAATTATGATATTAATTTCTCATCATACGTCTTACCTCCCCCATACCCCAGAGGTGGCCTCATCAAAATATAAAGAATGCAAAAAAAAATTATGTTCAGAGCATTTCACCACCCTACACACAAGACTGCACAAAGTGGCAGTGGATTCATTTGTTTCTTTACTCTGCGTTTTTTAAACAATGTATTATCCTTTGAGTTTTTAGGACAGTCTGTTACACTTAATTCAATGGTTTACTTTAGACTTACTAACTATAGGTAATTTTACAACTATATGTCAACTAACTCTCATTAGAGTTTTAGTAGGCTGTAGTAGTCTTTCAGTAGACTGTTAGGGTTAAGTGTTGGGTTCAGGTTAGTAGAATATGTAGATGCAAAGTTATCTACAGTCAGTAAAATGTCTGTTAAGGGAGCATTAAAATAAAATGTTAGCAGATATTAAGCAGACAGTCTTTCAAAATTTTCATAATTAACCTCTTATGTATCTATTACAAAGTCTGGGAGTAACCAAAAGGGAGGTCTAGGAATGGCACAGTACAAAAAAAGGTATCTGTCCACCCCACTTACATGAATATGAACAGGTGTTGTAAAAGACCGATGCAGCTGGGATTTGCTTGTGAGGCAAACAGCTCATTTGGGGATTGGATTTCTGAACAAAAACCTTTCTGACTTGAACATTTCCAAGCATTAATCTATATGAATAATAATTAGTCCACATGCTCGCCTTTCTTAAGCTGCTCTCCAACTATGTATTTTTGCACTGTAAAATCTTCTAACATGAACTTGGCGAAGCCATGTCTCATGAGGTATTTCAACTGTTTCAATTATTCACTTTCTAGTTAGAAGTGATGGAAAGAATTTTTTTTATGTCACTGTTACAAGAATAATCTGTGTGTATAACAAGCGATGACAAGGACAACAGATGGCCCACACAATGCTTAAATATCTTGTCAGATGTTTACAGGCTTAATTGAAACAGGTTTGATGTAATGCCAGGATGCCAGTGAAAATAGATTTTCAAATAAGGAGATAGCAGCATGAACTATTTATTAAGCTGAAGATAAGAGCACAAGTCTTAAATTAAAGTTCAATAGGACTTCCTTTGGGTGTGGTTACTGCATGGATGCACGTTCTATATTAGCCAAAAAAGCTCCTCCTGGTCCCTATCCATCACAAACTCTACACCGACCTATAGAAAAAATATGATCATATAACACCGATTTTATCATCTCTACACTGGTTACCTATTAAGTTCCGTATCAACTACAAAGTACTTCTACTGACCTATAAAGTCCTAAATGGTTTAGCTCCTATGTACTTAACGGACCTTCTCTCGCCCTACAATCCACCACGTTCCTTAAGATCACTAAATTCAAGGCTGCTGGTCATTCCTAGGGTATCTAAGTCCACTAAAGGAGGGAGGGCGTTCTCGCATTTAGCTCCAAAACTCTGGAATAGCCTTCCCGATACGGTCCGAGGCGCTGACTCACTGACACAGTTTAAAACTAGACTAAAGACGCATCTCTTTAGTCAAGCATTCACATAATGCTCACCTCTTATTCATACGGAACCGTTTGCCTCTGAAACTGCTTAATGCACCAGTGGGGCTCGACAGCCTTTTAGACAAACGGGTCGGCGCGTTTGGTTAGGTTGCGGAGAGTTTAGGATTGCAGAGAGTTTGTGAGATTGTGGTTTTCTAACACCGACTCCCGTATAATGGAAATCATTATGAACATCAGCTATGCTAATTATTTCCCATCTGCCTTTCTGCTGTTATCTCGGGACGCTTGTCCCGAGAAAAATGGCGTTCATCAGGTCCAGTTTTGTATCCAGCCTCTCACGGGGATTTCGGATGCCCCAATGCCTGTGATGAGAAGACCAACGCCTGTGAAGAGACGACTCAACGCCGGCGATATGTTATGGTGCTGTTTTATATATAAACAATATTTATATTTAATATTTATATATAAACAATATGAATGTAAGCCAGAGGAGAACTGGCCCCCGACTGAGCCTGGGTTCTCCCAAGTTTTTTTTCTCCATCCAATCTGATGGAGTTTTGGTTCCTTGCCGCTGTTGCCTTGCTTTGGCTTGCTTAGTCTGGGATATTTAATATTTAATATTTAACAATATTATTGATCTGTGTTGTACTACTTTCATGTTATCACTGTGAAGCTGCTTTGATACAATCTGTATTGTGAAAAGCGCTATATAAATAAATGTGACTTGACTTGATTTGACCTGCAAAGCCCTCTCCCTCCACAGATAGAATAGAATGATTCACAGATAGAATAATATTAAGGCGCAGGGACACACCTTATGAGAGGGAAGACTACTGTTATGGTCATGTTTGGTTCTATGGAGTCTTATTTTGATATTCTGTTTGTTTCCATTTGTTCCTGTTTCCCTATTCTGTTTGGTTTCGGTTTCCTTGGTTTCTGATTACGTTCTTGTTACCCATTACCCAGCTGATCTCATCTAGTTCTGTGTATTTGTATTCCCTGTTTTGTACTGTTGATTCACCTGAGTATTCAATGAAGACTTTGTTTGTTTTTCCGTCAGCGTTTGGATCACGTCATTCATACATGAGACAGAACCCATACCTAAACCCAAACTAAAAACTCATGGACTTGGTGAGGGTTATACACAGGAGATATTGTCAGTCTCGAATCCTCAATCTCGAACTCTTTTGCAGGGAACAGTCTTATTTTTCTTCTCACCTCCTTGTTGGTTTCAAATATTAAATGTGGAAAAAGATCAGACATCATTTTAGTTGGGTTAGTTTTACCAATTCTTCAAACACATCCACATTCGTGATCTTCAAATATATTCTGAATTAGGAAATCATGCCGGTTTCAGTTCCCCAGTTGAGATCTGTTCTGAAATACAGCGTTATATCTTAATATATCAGAGAGCTAAATGTCACAATTGATCAGTCAGAATAAAGTATTCCAGCCATGTAATAAGGGAAAAATAAACAACTCTGAGCGAAAATATTCACAGGTAAATGCCAATTTTAAGGAAGCCTTTAATAAGCATATTAGTAAATTAAAATGTCCAGGGAAACTAGGCTGAAACTGTAGGTAAACACTAAGTATACATCCATATATTTGCATAGACGATTGGGGCTGCCTAAAGTAATTGAGTTAGGTTTTTCCACAGGCAACCCTGATTTGAATAACCAACACCAAACGCGCTGCATACTGAAAGGGTAAGGCAGTGTTCTCATTTGTAAGAAAACACAAAGTTGATTTTTTTGTTTTTCTTTGGGGAATGTGGGGGAGAGCTGAATGAGTGTGCTGAATAGAATGATTATTTTCTTAATTAACTTTTTGTTATGACAGGAGCTGGATTGGGAGCTCCATATCTAAATCATCTCATTTACATCCGCCTCTTCACTCATTACCATACAAAAAAGATTCTCGTTTCGATGAGAAAGTTTGGATTCCACCCTCACCGCAGTGCCATCATCGTCTGATTGACCTGATAGGCGGGAATCCCCTGAGTCTCTGCGAGCACAAAGGCAAGCAGCAGACGCAGCTGGCTTCTCACAAGTTTGGTTCAATAAAAAAAGAAGAAAAAAAGTTAAAAGATCTCAGTTTCAAAGATAAACAAAACTGTTAGTTTAACAGGATTTCATTCTGATCTGATTTTATTTATTATGCTCATTATTTCAACAGCCTAAGGATCTCTTTTACTTTATCTCTCCGACTTCATCAGTCCTTCAAAATTAATTCAAAAATCAATGAGAATATTAAAAGCATCTATAGTTGTTTTTCTTTTTTTACTGTATTTTACAAACAGTACATTTCAATTACTTCACTGACATTGCACTCAAATTCGTATGGCAACCTACTTTTTGAATTCACAAATCTCCAGCCTCATTCAATTGAGTCAATACTCAGGTAAAAACATTTACAAGCAGACATATTAATCAATAATTTCATAAAACCCATACTATACAGGTGTTATGTGCTGGAGACAGTTCCAGATGCAAATATGACGGATAATGCTAATAAACAATAACTGTTTTACTTAGTTCAAATTTATGCTAACTGGAATGTGATGTCATAATTAGCCATGATTGGTCTTTTCAACCAAAAAGTGTAATATAATAACAACAAAAACAATCCAGTTAACAATAATTTATTTTGTTCTTTTGCTAACGTTTCCATTAAGTTGTGAAAGCATTCTGGATGTTTTCATGACATTCAAATATTTTCTTTTTAATTAAAAAAATAAATAAAATAAAAATAAAAACGTTTTATCTCGGTCATACGAACATTAGGAGAACATTCAGAACTTTACTTTTGAACATTGTCTAAAAAATATTAGACGAACATACAACGAAAACATTTCTGAAAGTAAGATTCCGAGCGACATTTTTATTGCCAATGGTTTGAGAGCATAAGTAAAAGACCAGAACGTTCTGTTAACATTACTGGGGAAAAAAAATGTTTGTTAAAAAAAATGAGAGAACCTTGCCAGAACGTTAGAAAAAGTTGTTACCTGTGAGCTGGGAAAATATAAGTCTTCAATGACTTCCATGACAAAGAAAAAAAATGTAAATGTAAGTGTAAAATCTGGATTTGGCTATAAAACCATGCAATGCAAATCATATCTGTGTTTTTCCTCATTAAGGGGAAGCACATGGTTTTGTGGGATGAATTTTCGCCACAGCGTGGAGCTCTTTCTCTATCTAGCTGATTGTTCTCTTTTTCCAATAAGTAGGAAAGAGGCTCAGATGGATGTTCCTCATTTAAAAACACAGCTGGATTACACTCGCCCCCTGGACCATTGCTCTGAGACCAGAGTCTTTCACTCACAGCTGCTGAAAGACCTCTAAAATATTACAAGACTAACCTTGAAATTCAGGTGCATGGGATTTTGTCTTTAACAGCATGGGAATAAAAATATTGAACTAACCCCATATAGTGTTGCAACTTTCAACCCATTTACAGAACATTCACAGCATTTTTTTTTTCCTGAAACAAATGACTTCGACATTAACCACCATGTTCTTCATGGTTGCAGCTCCTTGATTATTAAGCATATTTGCATATTTTAGTGCTCCTGTGTTAGCTCTGTGGTCTAACAGATACAATGATGTAAACAAAACCCATTGGCTTCAGGATATCCTCCTCAACCATCCACAGAGGCTTTTGTTCATGTAATCCTCTTTACTCTCTGCAGTTACAAAACCAGGAACCTCAATCAGGTCTCATTGCGACTAGCATGTGTAGGTCTAGAACAAAGGAGGCACCTTAAAAAGGGACCAGTATCCCCTGATCTTTATATCATCATCTCAAGTTTACATAATAATTAGAAATTATAAATAATAACCCCCTTTGTTTCCCCTTAAATGATTCAAATGAATGTTATACTAATCAAGCACCCTGTCATCCATCACAAGGAGATCTTAGTTCCAGTTGCACTTTTCCACATTTTTTTGTTTTCATAATATCCGTACAACTTTTTTTTTCAAGCTTATTAATTTCTCTGGTGTGAATGTAATTGTTCTTCGGGGTTTCAATTTTACTGGTACTTATTTTTTATTATTTAAAAAAAAAACAAATAAATAATAGGTGTCCCTCTTCAACCTAGGTAATAAAACATTCTCCATAGGCGTTAATATTGATACACGGTCTTAGTCTGCACTTGCTGTGGTATTACATTACAGTTATCCATTTTACACGCGTAGAAAAGCGCAATGTTTTGTTTTGTATCATCATTCTTGGTCGAGTTACACTACTTGTGTAACTGTATTTAAATTGGGAAAACATGGATTTGTTTGGTCGCTTCTCTGCTTGGATCCTAATGAATGAACTGGGCTAAGCTAAGTGCTATCAAAGTTTCACCGCAAGGCAGAGCGATTTAGTTCACGCACTGAGACGAGAGAGGTATGTATCCACTCTTCTTAGTTAAGGGAATAACATAGTTTAATTTAAAAAGGCGGTGGAGTATTCTTTTAAGACCGACATCGTTTTTCATGCAACTTTCCATGACTGGATATACTTGCACTACCAGAACACATCTGCCTTAAGCAAATAATGTCTGGTTTACACTATTACTCATTTGTTTCCTAATACATGTCAGACAGTCTCACACAAAGAACTAACTAGCAATGAAACTGATCTGATACCATCACGGATGCTCGTAACTGTTTGACTTACCGGCTCGGATCATCTGGTATGTTAGCTAATAGTTTAACACAATGCAAAGGACCGGGATAGAAATATGAATTGAGTCCCTGGTTAAATTATTTTGTTAACGCGACAGTAATTGTACTAGAACATTCCTTTCTCCATGGCGACCTATCAAGCATCACGTGACACTTTTTTGGGGCTATGTGCCTGTCATTTACAAAACGTAATGTAAATCCATCCATTTCTCCTGAACGACATGAAAGTGAGTGGCTGTTGAACAGGGAGAAGACTTTATAGTTACCTATAGGCTAAAATATGCGTTTGTTGTGGGGGGAAAATAACATGTCTAAAATTACATTTGAAAGGTTTATTATTTACGCTTACTTAGACATAAGTGTTTTTTTCCCCCCTCAAATTATAAATGTTTCGTAGTAGTACTTAGTACTTGTGTATTTAAATGCCTAAAAAATAAAAAAAAAAATAAAACATTATTTGGTTGAAAACTGTCTGAACGTGTGATAATAAATGACAACTGACACGTGCTGCTGAACGCACTCTATCATGTGCTCTCTGGCTCAGTGCCAAACGTGCGAAAGCAGCGCTAATCAGCGCTGTGATCATGCGTCAATGATACAGTGCTATACTACAGTCAGTGATTATTACAACTCTGATCTGTGGTTTTAGAAGGTAGGTCAAGTCTTTCCAAGTCACAGGGCTCAAGTCCGAGTCAAGTCGCGAGTCATTGTTGTCAAAGTATAAGTCGAGTCGCAAGTCATCTTTGAATATGTCAAGTCGAGTCGCAAGTCATCAAATTTGGGACTCGAGTCCAAGTCAAGTCCGAGTCATGCGACTCGAGTCCACAACCCTGGTCATCATTATGTTCAGGTATGCGTTTCTCGTTATCTCCACTACTTAAGTTCAGTTCTGTTTTGAGTTCTATTGTCGGGTCTTGTCAGTGTGTGCATTGCATTGGAATTAGAGCTGGAATTTGCCTTGTGGCTTATTGAAACCTGTTATTCTTCATCTTCCTCATTGTGCTTTTTTTGTCTTGCACCACACAACTCGTGACAGAAGACCCAACGACTCGTCTGTTTGTGTTTTTTGTTTCTGTTTTCATTTGTTATGGACCTCCCTACTGTGAAGCTACTGTGCCTTGAGTGTATGTGTCCTTATTGCATAAACAATATTCTCTCAAAAATACAAACATGTATATTCATGTTGCTCACATATTATGGTAGCCCTGTTTGTGCTAAATAGTGTAATTTCACCTGTGCCATTAATATGTTTATAAGCAACTGGAAAAAAAGCACAAATGTCAGGGCATGTCAGAACATCTCAAGGACCCCAAATACACCTTAGATCCCAGAGGGTTAAATTCAATTCGGTTTGAGCTTGTGTGTTATATACTGTGTTGGAATTTGCCTTGTGTATTTAAAACTTGTTATTGTTCATTGTGCGTTTGTCTTGTACACCAACCCATGACCGAAGACCCATGACAGTATAAAAAACATTGCATTATGTAAACACATTACTATATGCCAAAAAATCACAGAACACAAACATTTTGATCTACTACATTAGAATAGATATTAGGACAAATTAACCCCCTGGAGTCTTTGGAAGTTTTTGGGCCCTGGATTAGTTTTGACATGGCCTGACATTTGCAAGGTTGTTATTTTCAAAGTTGAGCTTAGAAACACATTATTGCATTAAGTCTCATTACACTGTATTCAGTACAAACTGGGCAAGTAGAGAAGAAGTAGAGGATGAGGCACAAATTTCATACAGAACACAGTTTTGTTGTTGTTGTTGTTGTTGTTGTTGTTTTCTTCAGTTGTAAGTAATGCCACAATGTTGGACCGATCAGGATAATAAGGAGAAAGATTCACTTTCAAACACTTTGAAGACTTGCAGCTCTGATGTAAAACATAAGGATCAAATTTTAGCAATTCATTTGCATTTTTACAAGGTTGTCTAAAGGGGGGAATTATAACCCTCAGATCCTTTGATCAGAGTAGAAGTTCAGCAACAATCAACCACTTACTTTTTGACCAAGTGCAAGAGAAACTGGTTGTATAGTAGCCTAATATTACAGCGGTATAATGATTATAATAATAATAATAATAATAATAAAAATAAATAAATGAAAAATGAATGTCTGTCTGGGGAGCATCACAATAAAGAGTTCGCCGATATTAAGAAGACAGTCTACTAATACTTTAGTGAGAGTTAGTTGACATGTAGTTGCAAAGTTACTTCAACATAATGTTCAAAAGGGACCATCAACATTAAGTTACCAAATGCATTATATTAGTCAGTTTGGAGCTGCATCTGTGTTCATTTTAAGGAGACATCCACATATACTCTATATGCACAGAGCTTTGTCGGCTAGTGTACAATTAACAATTGTATCTCAAGGTCTCCAGCTAAAATTGCTTTTGGATCTTACTTGTTGCCTCATCCCATCCTAGTTACCACTTTTTAAGTGCTTCCAATTGGCAAACAGTTTAGGTCAATTAGAACAAAAGACAAAAGGGGTGCATTCAGCTTCTACATAACCTTGCGTATTTTTTAAACAGAAAAGGTGATGCGTTGAACACACTGTTCTGATGACGCAAGAGTTGCTACTATGGCAGCTGAGAAGGCCATTCTTTGTGTTCTTTGTGAAGAATTTTCAGAGCCTGATGAAGTAAGTAAATATGTGTTTAATACTACAAAATATGCTTGCTGTTTACTGCACTTGCCGCCCAGAACACAAGAGAACATCCCAATCGAGTGAAGGGATTTGTAGTAATGGAAGCACACATCCTAATTCGGACTAAAACACATCTATTTAGCCTCACAAACTGACTTTATTTGTAGTTACTGTTTTAATACCCTATTTTCTTATTAGGGTGTTAAAGGGTCGGGTATTAGTATTTTCTTCTTTGTAAGTTTGTAAGTTTTATAGAACACGTTGTAATGCCCATTTTCCCCCAAAGCACAGGAGAGTGAATAAACCCAGGTATCTTTAAGTGCATAAATAACTTTACTTACACTTGAGTCACTTCTGAATGCAATATGAGTTGCAGGAGTCAACATCTACAGAAGAGTCTGCACAAAGCAGTGATGCAGAGGTGGGCAGTGTTGTACTTTTACTTTTAATTTTTGATGCATAATTGACAACTTAAAAAAAATGGCATTAGAGATGCTTCATGGGAAATTCCAGAGTAAGTGCTAATATATTATTTCACACAGAGTACTATTGCTGACTTTGCATAATATCTCTTATTGCAGGCAAAAGGTGACTATCACTGGCTTTTCTTTACAAAGAACAATTAAAATAAAACTCAAAGAAATAAGAATATTTGTCTTGTCTCTTATTAAACATTAATGAAATGTTTTATATATTATTTTTTTTCCTGATGGTGCAATGTTGTGTAATATGGCCCATGCAATGTTTCAGGCCCTGTCAAGTGCAACCCTCAGACTTTTCAGACACTTTAGTTGGCTAAAGTTCACTTCAATGTGTGCCCTTGTTCTGGCTATGTGTAGCTCAACATACATCACTGTAACAAGGTTCAGGGAAGAAGGAGGCAGGAACCGGATAATAATCAAAAATAAAACTTAAACAAAATAAACAAATTACCTGCCAGCAGTTCCTCACGGAACTGCTGGCTACCCAAAATAAAACAAATACCGGCCAGCAGCCCCTCACGGACGACTGCTGGCTTACCAAAATAAAATCTAAAACACAAACAAAAGCAGGCCTGTTCCTCTCTCCCTCATCCACTCCGTCGCTCCCCCTTTATAGCTCCGCTCCTCCGTGAGAGATGCGAGACCGGTGTGCTTCACAGGTGCTGCTCATTAGCAATCGCATCACCGGCCTCGAGACTTCTCTCACGTCCCTCGGCCGTCCTGCTCATAGACATATATACATAGACGCCCTATTGGCCGCTTTGGAACGTTGCTGCGATACGTCAACGGGTCCGCCATTTTGCGGAGGTCAAGACTGCATTGTAATTAACTAATATTAATGTAACTAAAATGTAAGTAAACGGGTGAGCTGCGTTTTTCTGAATAAAAACATTATTGGATAAGAATGGTGAAGATCCCCATACTGAGATATTTAATTTTGCTCATTGTGGAAAAAGCATTTTATGTGATTGACCAGATTTTAGCAACATTGATAACTGATGGATCATTTATGATAATACATATATTGTGGTACAACTAGGCATACAGTGCAATGCAAATAGTAATTATAACATAAAGTGAAAAGTAATAGTAAATAGTTTAGTCAATAAAATAAACAAATAGTATAAAGCAAATAAAATGGTAATGAATACATGTAAAAATATTGATAATAGTTTATTAATAATTCTATAATAATAGCAATAGAATAAGACATTTCAACTACAGAATATACACACACAAAAATATATTTAATAGCTCTTTGTGTTAAATTTCAGTTTTAATGAATAGGCTAGCCATTATAACAGAAGCTTCAGTCAAACATACAATGTTAAAATAGCCTAAATGTAAAGTTATGAAACTTTACTTTGCCCTCAGCCAAAACTATTTACCAGGGAACCATTTATAGATTAATGAGACCAAAGATAAACACAAATTATACGAATTATATCTCATGTTTAACCTCTAGACTAGAGACATCCGAGCCAGCGGCAACCGTCAGAAGCACTGGCCGAGGTACGGCTGTTCCAGGCGGGGGAGACGAGCGCTGGGCAGGGGCGCAGCAACTCCGAAAACTTCAGATCAAATTTTTAAATAGGCGCTATCTTTATAAACAAACCACATATTTGAGCTTTAAACAACTACATTGTAGACTGATAAACTATTAAAACTACATTTCGTGACACAATAACGGTAGTATTTAATCTCTAAACTTTACTTACTAATTAAATCATGACCAAATACAACCAAAAACAAACGTTCAGTCTTGCTTGTGAACGGTACTTCCTCGAAAGCTGTTTTCAGTTGTGTGGCGATTTTTACAGTCCCAAGCAGCACACAAAACAGACATTTTTCTCAATTCCCGGTATGAGAGGTATGGGAAAGTTGCTCTCCCCAATATGGCGAAACCAAGAATGCAAAGAATGGATTTGTGTTCTTAGGGAGAATGCTCTTGAACTCACAAGGTGACGAGCACACAGAACGCTGCTGACAGTTTAAGACGATGTGTTCTTGCTGGTATTGCGCAATAATACCCCCGCACAGACACCGTCTGCAGTACCCAAACATAACAAGAATTATTGACGATAACAGCCAGGCTGCAATGGTCTCTTGGCTGTGGGGTAAAACAAGTCTGTAAGCAAACTGGCCGGTTGGCTCACTAGCTAACTTAACACCCGCAGGCACTTATAGAGATTCTCACTTCCAAAAACATTCAAGCACATTTTCGATTCGCCATAGATTTTTGTAAAAATGCTAACATATGAAATCTACACAGTTGATTTCTCGAATCAAATGTTCTCAGAAGTGAATTTAGTGATGAAATATCATAATTGTATAAAATGAATTACTGTATTGACCTGCATCTCCTTCCTCGAATGCTGAATCAAATATTTCTGCAGTCAAGTTCTCACAAGTTACCAACAGATGCGACCTCATCTCTTTGCCTATTTTATTTTATCCCGGGAGTGACGAGAGGTGACGCCCTGCCAAGATGGCGACGGTCCGCGACGTCCACTTTAGGCTTCAAAAACGTTCTTCAGAAACCTACGGGTGACGTCACTGATACTACGTCCATATTTTTTTACAGTCTATGGTTAAGACACGCCTCATAATCAAAGCCCTATGGAGCAGTATCAGATTAACATTCTGACTAGAATATGAGTACGATGAAGTCAGGCTATAGTCACACACCATCTAAGAGATTTTAGTCTGTCAACTGCCTTTTTAAAATTTGATATAATGTTACTAATCTGGATAGAAATCGCAATAGTAACATGCCTGCACTGAGATTAAAGGCCGACTCCAACGAGTCGATCATTTGTGCGTTTCCAACAAATTAATGATGTAAACGACATCCTCTCGAGTCATGAGAAAAAATATCTCTCTCAAAAAGTACACTGTCGTGCTGCGCTTAAGGGCTTCCCGTATCACCTCCGCTTATAAAGGCACGATCTAATCCTGTTAACATGAAATAAGCCTGCTCGTGAACAGGTGTAAACTTGGGCACATGTTGCTATGACAACAAGTCCAGGATGAGCATTGAAGAAGCAAACAATCCAAGGTCATGTCAAATCACCAACAATCAAATCCACTTTAAAGTAATTTAGCGACATACGAAGAACAGGCCCCCTGGTGTGCAACTGATCTGGTCCACAGTTTTTTTGTTTTATTTTTCAACACAGTCTCATGAAGATGCGTATCTATACCACGAATGTCATTTCTCGTGGCATTTATACGCCAAAAATGTTTTTTGCGTGCTTATGCTGCGCACTAAAAAACCCTGGGGTAAGTTTAGGTTTAGGGGGGAGGGGGGTTTGTGCATATTATACGCCAAAAAGTGTGTATCAAATACACGCAAAATCTGTTTTTGGCGTATAAATGCCACGAGAAATGACATTCGTGCTATAGATACGAACTTTCATGAGGCTCTTATTTTTACAGCATCCCTAACTACAATCCTAACCATACCTTTACCCATGACAACTTTCATGAACAAAAAAATGTCATAAACATAATTTGAGTGACAAAGAGTGACAAATACTGAGAAAGAATGAAGGGAAGACAAAAGAGAATAAACATGCAACAATTTCCGTGACAAGAATTTCAAAGGATGATTCCAAAATATAATCTAAAGAGATCTTATGCTGTCTGATGGATTAGTAGCTCTGAACATTCCAGACAGTAGCACGTTTCTTTTGCTCACAAGAAGTTACTTCAAATAGAGGCCTCAGGGAAGTATTCAAATTCACCTGTCAAAGTCAATCACGTTGTAACATCAATGTCCTTCAGCATTCAAAAGTATAAAAAAAACCCCTATGAAATCGATATGTAATAAAGAATAACTGACTTTATTAGGTATATGTTTTAGCACAATGTAAAAATAACATGGGTAGTGTCACACAGTCAATCAATCTTGTTCTTGTTCTTTACCCTGAACAGATTAATTATATTATAATTATTAACAATGCAAAAATAAAGAAAATCTAACCATTATAGAAAGTCACATTACAAACAAAGATAATTAAAAGACATCAGTGGTGTAGTGGGGATGTAAAAAAATTCAAAAAGATTCAAAATTCAAAAACCCAAAGTTTGAATTTGTTGTTGTGGAAGCAGCAGTGGAAACGCTGGTTATTCAGGTGCTAGAGGCAAGATGCTTTGGTGTTATGTCATTGTACAACCCAAAGCACATGACAGACTTAAAAATTTCCATTCAGTAGCTTATATAATCAGTCTGTCAATCCTTCATGATTCTTATTCAATCATCATTCAGAGTTGAAGTTCTTCAGGAAGTGGAGTTTTTAGGTAGTTTTCCCTCCTACATATGACTTCGTTGATACCTGTTTACATGAGAGATGTCAGCAGTTAAAAAAAAAAAAAAAAGTATTTACATAAAATAATTTTGAACAGCAATTTCATTGGCACCCTAATTATCATGAAAAATGGAGGGATGTTCCCATCCTTTAAAGAGGGATTTATGAATAGATTAAGTGATTTAATGTATACTCACGCATCTTCCATGCTTCTAACGTGGTTCATGTTTAGGTGTCTAGAGGAAGGAATATTATCATCGTCATCCTCAGGAACCTAAAAAACCAACAATTCTATTTGTCCCCAGGACTCTTTTTACAAACCACAAATAAATCAGTGTTTTACTTGATATCATGTAGTTAATTAACAAAAACACTTTTCTCACCTCCCAATAAACCTCATCATCAAAGCAGTTGGAATCTGCTGGGTCACCCCAGATTGGCATCTTTAGTATCCCACCTGTAAAATTAAACAGTATACAAATGTCAGCTGTAACATATATTATTATCAAAAAAAAAAAAACCCGTAGTTTACTGTTTAACTTTATTTGCACTCACCAACCAAAGCACCACCTGCAAGACCAAATGCTATTGCTACACAGAGACCTGCTGCCTGGTGACCACCCTGCACGCTGGCTGTCCTGTTAGCAGTGGCACCCTTGAAGTCGAATGTGTTAATTAACCTGAACATAAAATTCAGAATTAAGGAGTCAAGCGATATTCTGCTTTCGTTTTCTTTTCTGCTGAAGTGCAAACAGAAGCCAACTGTGACTCTGAGTATGTGTATATATAAGTCTGTCTGTCTGACTCACCCTTCTTTTCCATAAACTGACTCACTGGCAGAAGCTGCAGTAATAGCTCCAACGATACCACCGATAACTCCAGGCATTGCATGCAGGTTATGTATACCACAAGTGTCTTGTATTTTCAGAGTTTTTTCCATAAAAGGCTGATAAGGAAAGTTTATAAAAGATTATGGTTGCATACATGCTTATACTGTTTATAATTTAGACTTCAAGTAAATGTAAACATGTTTGACAATTAGATGTGCGTTATACAGTAAATAAAAAAACACATTTTAAACTATCTATATTTTTAATGAATATACAGATGTTTCCTTTACTTCAATATGAGCAATTTCAGTACTGTAAAACACTATAAAACCAACACTATCTCACGCCCAATTCGTACGAATTTGACGAATGATTAAAAAGTGGCTAATTCGTACTAATTCTTACGACCTCACTCGTACGAATTTGTACGATTTTTCTAAACCCACGTGATGGTTAGGTTTAGGGGCGGGGTAAGGGGTAGGTCATTTGTACGAATTCATACGAATTGGCCAATTCGTAAAATATGTACGATTTAGCAAAATCGTACGAGTGAGGTCGTACGAATTGTTACGAATTAGCCACTTTTTAATCATTCGTCTAATTCGTACAAATTGGTCGTGAGATCGGGTTGGTAAAACTCACAGTCAGAAACAGATATCCAAGTGTGGAAACAATGCCTGAACAGAATCCCACTATCAGAGAGCCGTAAGGTGTAATCATGAACTCTGAAGCTGTTCCCATCGCAACACCACCAGCCAATGTAGCATTCTGTATATGTACCTGAACAAAGTCAAGGAAATGTAAGGGTTATTTTATGTATAAATAATAAGGATCAACTCAGATCTAATAGAAAGTCTCTGGAAATTTACCATGTCAAGCTTTCCATGTTTCTGTGAGAGACTTGAAATGGCAAAGGTAGTGAGAACTGATGAAGCCAGTGCGAGGTATGTATTTATAACAGCTCTGTGCTGCCCATCTCCATGATCTGCAATAGCAGAATTAAAACTGGGCCAGTACATCCACAGAAAGAGAGTGCCTGATAAAGAGAGATGGGAGAAAATTAGGAACGGTTTGTTTTGATAGCTTATTGGACACAAACGGCAAAGGCGGGGTAATATGTCATTTTAAAATTTGTATTATTCAAAACACTAAAATAGCAACAAAAACATGTTTCCTCATTACCAAAAAGGGTGAAATTTGAATTGATCTAACATTTTATAATTTTTTAAAATGTTTCATATGTGGATAGTGGGATGAGGATTTTTTTTCTGTCATCATTTACTTGCCCTGATGTTGTTCCAAACCTGTACGATTTTTTTTCTTCTGCTGAACACAAAATATAATATTTTAAAATAAATTAGATAACCTAACTGTTGAATATGAGTAACATTTACTTCTATAGTATGGAGGAAAAAAAATACAATGGAAGTCAATGTTTGGACCAACTTGAGGGTGAGAAAATTATGACAGAATTTTAATTTTGGGGTGAACTATCCCTTTAAGAGGCTTTGAAAAGGCAAAATAGGATTAAATTGAAAATTGCACCATTTGCTGAAGTGGTTATTTTGAATAAATATGTACTTAAATGTGAAATATCTTGCAAAATCAACAGTACTTCTTGTGCCTTTTGTTATCGCTTGATTAACACAACAGGATAAGCTGAGAAAGGACTTTTTTCACTACTCACCAATCATTGCAAACACATCAGAGTGGTATGTAGATCCTTGATAATGTTTGCTCTGCGATAGCGATGGTCGATATAAGATCCAAGATATGGTCAAACCATAATATCCTCCAAAAGTGTGGATGACCATGGAACCACCAGCATCTTTCGCCTATGCATGAATGAAGCCGTAAAAAAAATGATAAATTCCAGCACTGATGTTATGGGATAAAATTAGAAGATTGAAACTTACATGAAGGAGTTCTAAAATGATATATTCCTCAACCGCAAATAGGGTGACTCCAAACAGAGTAAGAACCATCAGCTGCACTGGACTGACCTTTCCAAGTAAAGCACCATATGCAATGAGACAGCCAGCCACACAGAAATCTGCATTGATGAGGCTGATGGAAAAAATGACAGTGAAATTCTTTAGTTACCAATTAAAGATGCATATATTAAGCACTGCTTCTAAATTGGAACAGTGAATCCCAATCGAATTAGTCATGTGACACTAGGAGGCTTTAACATGAAGGTGAACGTATAAATAATGTCAAAAAATAGATAACAATAATCAATTACTTCTCAACCCCAATTTTGATTTTCCAGTCATCACTGTCAAGGTAATGAAACCAGCCTTGCATCAGGAGAGCCCATTGAATTCCAAATGCTGCGATGAGAAAATTGAAGCCAACTCCACCGAAACTATAACGCTTAAGAAAGGTCATGAGAAATCCAAAACCGACAAAGATCATCACATGCACATCCTGAAAACCTGAGGAAACAGAAAACAAAGTTAGCGTGTGAATATGTACATGATTCACGAGCAGATAAATTGCAGTAAATTTAACACATTGCACACTCTACACACATCTGCACAGGTGAACACACACTAACACACACTCCCTCAGCTCCACAGTTATGATTACCCCTCCAGCAGCTCCTCTTCCAGTAACGGTAATTTTACTTACTTGGATATCTATAGTAAAAATCATTCTCTATATTCGAAGAAATATTGTTTCTTCTTCTGTAATCGATCCAATTGGAGTCAGACTCCTCATTATAACGAACGAACACTCCAAACAGGATGATCATAGCAATCTGCCAGACAAAGCAGACTGCTGGAAGACTGATTCGAATATTGGTGTTTTTGGTCATTTTTAGTCGATGTTGATTTTACCAAAGAGAGGTTCTGGAGATGACAGTGGCATTCCTTTCAATAGGCACGTGTGACTCACCTTTTGTCATAAAGGTTTTATAGTTATGTCTGGAGGTGTGTCAGGACGTCATCAGCTATTGTAGCCACTCCTACGAAGATATACAAAGACAAACACATACTTATGACAAAAAGTTGAGGAAAAGGAAGAGATGGTATCCGTATTCTTGTGTAATTGTTTTAGGTGAAAAATAGGCAAACACATTGCAAACAATTTCAAATATTAATTATAACAAATATATAAATACAAAAAAAAAAACAAAAAAACAAAAAACCCCTCACTCATCAAACAATCAAGATAATACAAACTCCTAAATCTACAGATATCTTTGCATACACATTTACTTTGGAAATGATAAAAGGCTGCAATTTTGTAACCTTTTATCTTCCCACTTTTACTGTTAGTTTGCTACAACGTGATCTCGTGAGAAGATAAAACAACTGTTAACGCAACTGAAGCTTAACATTTATGATAACCTTTGACAGTTGTGTATCAAAAAGATTTTTCAGTTGAGTGTAAAGCAACATTCAAAGCATGCAACAACATGCAACTCCAAAATATGTTGTCTTGAGCTATCAGCCTATAATTTAAAAGCTATTTTAATAATAGCCTACAGGCAACATTGGGAGAATAAAAACACAAGAATATATTTATAAAGATTTACTTAAACATGCAATAATACACATTTAAAAAGCTTAATCTTAGTCATTCGTGAGAAACGAACAGTTATAGGAGTAATTTTAGACAAAACGCGATCTGAGGCATTCGCGCTAATTATTTCTGTTCCACTCACTTGTGAAGTATTGGTCATGCCCGTGCTATGGTCTCGTGAATTCTCATGGTAGTTCTTAGCCTGACGTTGTCATACTCAGATTTTAGTCAGAATATGAGTCTACTGCTTCATTGGGCTGTGATTATGGGGCGTGTTTCAACCGAACCAGGAAAGAAAATGCCTCTGCACTCAACTGGCCGGAATTTCGAGATCACAATAGGCATGAAGGACTAAAATGCGTTAAGTGTTCGCTCAAGTACTGGGGAGCTAAACCATTTACTAGTGTTGGGTCCGAGTCCATCTTTGTTGAGTCCGAGTCGTGTCCAAGACCTTAACAATCGAGTCCGAGTCCGAGTCGAACTTGAGTTCGAGTCCTTAACATCCCAGCCCGAGTCGAGTCTGGCCGAGTCCACAAAGAGTTAAATGATTTGAAATTGACCTTTCACAAAGACCCGCCTCTCTTAGTTACTGTTGCTAAGTCCGACAAGCCATTCTGTTCTCACTCCACATGTTCCCACACAGAGAAAAATATATTGTGGAGCGAAGAGGATACTGACAGTGCACCAACATACAAGACAGAGCAGCCTACTTTTGGTATGGAATAAAGTCTCATGTTTCAAATTTTATAATTATTATGAAATTCAAGCAATAATGTTTTTAATGATCCTTCTTATTAATAAAAAAATCATTTTGGATATTCTGAAAGGTGTAGGTAAACTTAAAACTAAAGTTTAAATGTAACAAAAATCATCTAATTATTAGACACCAAAATGTTGCTATGTTTATCATGTTCTCATGTTGCTATGATAACTGTCAATCTATTCAAGCAATTTCGGTCAAGCAATTGCATGACCCACAGGACTAAAATTTAGCGAATTCACTTCCAAATGCATATGTAAATGCATTTATCACTCTTTATAATTTACAGTGTGATCGTAACTGGTGCTCTAGAAGCACGAAAAAAACAAAAAATATATTATTTAGATTGTCAATAGTGCTCCCTTTAAGCCATCGCTTACTGTGTTCTGCACTCTCCCTAAAACTCTCTTCATAAACACTCAAATTATGCATTACAGTGATTTTCTCATTTGTATCGCTTCTAGAGTTTGTTTATGAGGGGATTTGCCAAAGATATAAAGCTTGTGCTGATTCTGAACAAACATTTTTGAGAGAATTCTCTGCATGTTGACTCTAAAATGCCTCAGATTTGCCACTGCATTCATACGCTTACATGTCTGTGATTGGCTACAATGCTCAACACGGAAACAACACAAGTAGATTTGTTTCGTTTTTGAATAATGTGTCCTCCAGTGTTCAGACTCGACTGGACTAAAGTTTAAAATGCTCTGAGTCTAAAATGTCGGACTCCATGTTAAGTCCGAGTTCATTCAAAATGGGACTCGAGTCTGGACTAGTAAGTTTAAGTCGAGGGATGTGACATTGTCAAGTCCATTGGCTCGTTTAATAGTACTTGAAGATGACTGGCTCCCTGGCATGATCACAGTCAGTCGTAACGCATAACAACCCGATCTCACGACCAAGTCGTACGAATTCGACGAATGATTAAAAAGTGGCTAATTCGTAACAATTCATACGACCTCACTCGTACGAATTAGTACGATTTTGGTAAAACGTACATATTTTACGAATTGGCCAATTCGTATGAATTCGTACGAATGACCTAACCCTTACCCCGCCCCTAAACTTAACCGTCACGTGGGTTTAGACAAATCGTACAAATTCGTGCGAGTGAGGTCGTACGAATTAGTACGAATGAAACATTTTTTACTCATTCGTCGTATTCGTACGAATTGGGCGTGAGATAGTGTTGCGCATAACGTATTCTCCCCTTTAGGGAATGAGGGTTACATACTGTAGGTAACCAAGACGTTTTCCTACACATCTCTGTCCATTACACTTTATTCTTTTTATATTCTGTATAAAATATGTATGTTTAGGTTTGGGAGTAGGGTTAAGGGATTTTACACTTATTTATAAAATAGTAAAAGGGAAATTTGCTATTTTTTATGATATGAAAGACTCTTAAATATTTATCGTTTTGTAGCTTTAAAAAATGTAATAATGCTATGTTTAAATGTTTCAGATACATCCATATTATATATTTCAGCATCTATCTAAATGTGCAAAGAAGTATGTTTTGTCTTTGAAACTGACATATTAATACTTACCTATTAAACAATGAGACCAGGCTGATATATTAGTCTAATAATGAGTCAAGTAACACTTCATCCAGATAGCCTAATTAAAAACATTTAATATTTTGTGCAGAATTTCGCAGCTCATCATTTGCTAAAAGCTCTACTTATTTATAATAGTTATAATCTCAGAATTTCCTTATAGCATGATGTGTGAGTTACATGCTTACATGACATTGTTGTTACTGCTGCTAAGATAAAAAAAAAAAAAAAAAGCTACAGCAATGTCAAAGATTTGCCCCTCACATTTGCGTGAAGCATGTGAAGTACGTGCAACATTTATATTGTGGTATGTGCAATATTCAGTTACTCTGAAATGTTCTCACAACAACATGCTAGCGTGTCAAGCCATCACACTCACTTCCCACCTTGAGTGGCTAGACATTTCTTTTTTTACATAAAGGTAAAATATTTTACACTACTTAGCCTCATACTGAACAAGTTTTTTTTTTTTTTTTTTTTTAAGCTAATCGAATGGGCTTCTTTGAGTGATCAACCTATTATTAGTATCAATATATGTATACAGATACATTTTATCTTATATATATTTTTTTCTATTGTAGCAATCTAGTGTGTCACTGCTTACATTTTATCAGATTGACTAAATGACTTATCTGATTGTAAACAATGTTTCCCCTGCAGGTTTACAAAAAGAGCACAGACCATAAACATATCAATTCCTGATGTAAAGTTGTATCAGCTATAAACACATGTATCAACATCTGATGTGCAAGCAAAACAATCTCAGATTCTAATTCAATTTGTAATGTTTTATACTCAGATAAATTGTATCATTTGTTATAGTATACCATTTTACCAAGTTCAAAACCAATTACTAGAGGTTAATATTTTACTAAAGGTATATTCCTTGCTTACCTGCAAATTGTTATTGGCTTATAACGTTAATGCTAAATCCACAGAGTCCACAATAGTGGACAGATAGTAACTTTCTCAAAACACCTAACTGTTTTTTTCAGGAAAGAAAATAATTAAATAAAATTATCATATTATTATATATTTTCTTTCTTTTGTTATTTAATAATGAATACATCAGAAGGTTAACTAGGCTTAGCAAGACACAAATATTTTCTTTTGAGTAACAGTCAAGGTGAGGCTTTGTGAAACTTGTAAGTTGGGAACCATCCTTGAAGGTATAGACACCTAATTGAGGCAACACCCATACACCAAGGGCCAGATTTACAAAAAAAACAAACAAAAAAAAAAAACAATCTTTTGTTGTTAAACCACTGTCAGGGTTTATTAAAGACACACAATGAAAAAATAGTGATGAAAAGGCATGGGCACAGTCATTTTTGCAACTGAAATTATTGCATGCATTTGTCATTTCAGACACAAAATTGATGGGAGGAGAGTGTTACAATGAATGACACAACGCAATTTACTAAGATTTGCAGTAGTCAATTTACTACTTACCCCTACTTGCCTCTGTACACCTTCGTCAGCTCACTATGACGTATGTCAGAACTGATTTTGTCGAATGGGATCTACTTTGGACAGCACTGCGACAGTTCCGCAACTGTCAAGGTAGATTCTATGCTCCCACCGCATGTTTCAACTCGCCCGCCATCTCCTCCTTTGAAGTCAGAAGCATCTAAGGTTGCTTCGTGCCATTCTCATCCCTGGTGTGCTCAATCGTGCAGCCGATGAGCTCTCACGACAGCCTTTGCCCCCGGGAAAAAGTGGCATCTCCATCCCTAGGTGGTCCAGCTGATATGGGACTCCTTTAGAGCTGCTCAGATAGATCTGTTTGCCCCTCCGTACTCGACCCATTGCCAGTTGTTTTATTCCCTGACCGATGGGACCCTTGGCATGGTTGCACTGGCACACAGGTCTTGTTAGTTGCGCCGTATTGGCCCAGCCGGATCTGGTTTCCAGAACCTATGCTCCTTGCGACAGCCCCTCCTTGGCCCATTCCTCTGAGGGTTGACCTATATTCTCAGAGACGGGGCACTCAATGGCACCCGCAGTCCCTGGACGGGATGCGGAGGTTCTAGGTGACATACCCCAGGTGGTGGTAGAGCCCCCTCAACGAGGCACCTCTATGCACGAAAGAAGAACCTGTTTGTTGAATGGTTGAAGCGAAGGCTGCCTCCCACCACCCTCAAAGACTATGGGTGTACTCACACTAGGCACGGTTGCCATGAACCGGGCCCGAGTACGATTGTCCCCCCTCCCCACTCCCCCTCTGGCCTGCACTCACATAGGGTTTCAGCATTCGTGCCGGAGCACGCTTACGTCATCATTATGGTGCGACGGTTTCCATAGGTTTCGGGATAAACAAGAAGAGCGGCGCTCTCTGAACACTATGGAGTCCATCGCTCTGTTTTCTTTGTGGATAATTTTATGTCGTTTGGTCCACGGTGGTCCACAGCCCTCTCACAGCCTGTTGTTAAACAGATGTGTCGCCTTTGTGGCGCGGAAATTTTCACGTAATCGTGCTGCTCGTATGAGGAGGTTTGCAAGGTACCAGCTGAAGTGCAGAAAGGACTTTGCAGCTTTGATTACGGACAACAGTTCCTAAAAAACATGACTTCACACGTCCTGTTCCGTGCTCCAGCACGGTTAGCGCTCACACTGCATGCGAACCGCGCCCGAGTCCAACTGAACCGTGCTCTGGCCCACCTCTTCCAAGCGGGCCAGGGCCGGCTAATCGAGCCGCGCCCGGGCACGGTTCGGAGCACTCACACTAGTCAAACGAACCGCGCTTTGGTGGTCAAACGCGCTCGGGCACGGTTCAAACTGCTAGTGTGAGTACACCCTATGTTTCCACTATCACCCCACATCATGATGCAGTTTAATGATGCAGGGGGGGGGGTTGACTGTATCTGTAAAAATTGCAGCGCTGAAAGTTCAGTGCAAGCAGAGATCATCTTTTAAAAATCAGGAAGTATATTGCCTACAAAAGCGACTCGATTGGGACTACAGCTAGGTTATGGTACGTCACACATTTGCATGAACCCCTCCCTCAGAATATGCAGAAAATGGCATGCGCATATTTCTAAGGCTCGTAGACTCGTCGAGTGTGTTGTTCACGCAGCTGCCAGGTGTTTCGGGCTTCCCATGGACGCTATACTTCCTCAACAATGGATACAATTTATGTTTGATTATGTTCCTGAAAATGACGATCGTAATCTAGCTCTCTGTGCTACGCATTTTACGAAAGACAACTTCCAGAATCTCCACAAGTTCAACACCGGATTCAACAAGAAACTTAGTAAAACATGAAGCAGTTCCGACTTTAAAACAAGAGGCAGCAGTGTTGGGCCACAATCTGTAAGTAGGCTAAGACTTCATCATTTTAAATGTATTTGCATGTATAATTCCAGACGTAGCCTTGTGTTTTATTTTTTTCAAATGCCAGCGCTGGCTTTATAGCCACTACTAGTTAGCCTATGCTATACAAACGCGTACAAATATTATGGACCTGAATGTTCTATAAGTACTAATGTTTTAAACGTATTTTTCATGTATATATGCTTTATGGCGTTATTTTCGATTTGATCAAGAATGTAAACATGCCAACGCTGTTTGAGTATGACATTAGTAGCCAGTCAGTTGCTATTGTTGCCAGTCAGATGCTATTGTGTAAAACAAACGTGTATAAAGTTTAAAAAATGTAGCAAATTATCATTCAGAAACATTTAGTAAGAGCCGTGTGTGGTGAGGTTCTGTTTGACTCTCTTCATCGCAGCTTTCTCGGTCTGATTCTGCCTCAAACTGATACTGCAGTTCGACACATATTTACATCTGGACCGGAGCTCATGACATACATGTTTCACCCGTAAAGGTAATGGGCATTAACCTTCCAGACAACGTGAGCGACAGTTTAGCCAATCACAGCACACCAGGCCAAACTAACCAATATGAGCCCACTACGTGTTTCTGAGGGAGTGTTTTCTTAGAATCAGGAAGTGAACCGCTCATTCAGGGGACAGAGGAGAGCGCGGCTGACAATAAAGGTGAAGTTTATGAAAAATAAGACTTTTAAAAAAAAAGAAAAACCACGAATACATGTTACATTGCACCCCATAAATACAATCATGCAAAGAAAAAAAAACAGTCAACCCCCCCTTCAAGGTAAGTCACTGGGAAAGCATGACCTGATCTTCAGATTCCTGAGGGTTCCTCTATATCCTCTTGGGACTTCTCTCTGGTGCTCAGGGCACTGCCGAGACCTCCCTTCGAGCCACTGCATTCAGCTGAGTTAAAAATCCTGTCACTAAAGACAATGCTCCTGACTGCTCTGGCTTCAATCAAAAGGGTAGGGGACCAACTCTCACATTGAACCTGCAAGCGCTGCCTTCGGAGGAGATAGACCCAGCCCTACTTGCGGTTCTACGTGGACAGAACGCAAAGATTCAGGACCTCAGATTAGCGCTTCGTCTGTTATGGAGGCCAACAGAAGGGAAAGGCTGTCTCCAAGCAGAGGTTACCTCACTGGATAGTGGATGCTATTGTCTTGGCCTATCATTCCCAAGACATGCCTTGCCCATTCAGGTTGCAAGCACACTCAACTAGAAGTGTTGCATCCTCTTGGGCGAGGAGGAGACATACGTCCCGTCGTCACAGTTGCTGAGCTTCCACTGTACGGCCAGGTCACAAGTCCGGCTCATCGGTGGAAAAACAAGGACGTGAAACACCTGCCACTCATTATATGCTCATGCCACGATGCATAGCAGCTGGTGCAATCGCATGCCAATGTTCATTGGCTCGTTTAGTTACAATTGAAGTAGATACCCGTTTTTCAGAATCACTTCTGATGCAAGTCTCCGTTTCCACCCATTTGCCGTCATCAGTAAATCACCCGCTGAACTTTCCACTCATATTGGTGCTTTTTTGGAATGGGCTATATGCACGCATAAGTTCCGCATTTGACGCAAGGATGCTCGTCCATTTCCGGTTGTGTAGATTAAAGCGGAGGAAAACGGGATTATGGCAGAGTCTTCAAAATTTACTGTCCTCCCGTCTTTGAAACGAAACGTACATACGTTTAGAAGTAATTTAATATATAGTTATGTTTATTTTATATAATTTTAAAAAGAAGCATAAAAACAACGAGGGGTGTCTGTTTTATCTGTTTTTGTGACTAACGTTCCTTTAGTGTAACCATGGAGTATAAAATTCAATATAAATTCTCGGTATTGCATTGGACTCTACGATCGGCGGAAGTTATCGAGCATCCTTATACCTTCACCGGAAATACCGCCGTGCATAGAGCCCATTGCGCTCACATGCTAATTCTGGCCCCGAGTCTACTAATACATATATACACGTGACACCTGAAGTTTCAGTCACCTGTGGAATTTTCTGTTGAATCACTAGTAGGAAAAGGCACATGACTGAATCACACTGATTGGCAGAACACATTTCTGCTGATAGTGAGTTCACACAGATTTACTTAAACCAATATATTTACATATATACGTTAACCAATTCCTAGAAGTAATTCTGAAATAATTCAGGAAATGTCCTCTTTCCCTTTGCAGTGCACAGATAGCATATATACATGGACAATGAGGAGCTGAGCTGTGAAATTATTACAGTGAAAAAAAAAAACTGTCAAAATATTTTTGTTTTCCTTCCTGAAGGCACCCGAAGTATAATGAAAACACATACCTAACTCAGACAAACTTTATTTTTCCCCTTTCTCTCTTCGATCACACAACTCCACAGTCACTAATATAATGATGATTGATGTTGAGTTCACAACATGCATTATATTTTTAAATAATTATTTTTCATACAAATGTACACAGAGATTTTTAGTGGTCCCAAAAAAGGATGGTATCAGCTTATTTATTTGGAAAGTAAAAATGTAAATAAATCAGAACTACTTATTTAACATATCAAGCAAACATTTAGAAGAACAGCTAAATAGCACTTGTTTAAGAAAAAAAAATGTTTATGGCATTTTGCTTAAAAACTATGTGGACTTTTGTCTCTGCCAACAAAACTAGCATTAGACTATTATGCTGTGTTATGTAGTCGATACATTTACCGTTCAGGGTCAGGCCACTGCACAAACAGGATATTCTTTGGTGCTACATTCCAGTAATTCTTTAATTAAGAGAACGTCTGTAACAATGCAAGTGAAAACCTATTAGTGATAACTGACACCTTTAGACCACACCATTCCAACCATTTTTTGAACACCACAGGTTATTGCATAAACTTAATGAAGGACAGATTTTATTTTTCTGTTTATTTAACGATTGCATTGTCAGTCATTCATGCCAAATTAGCTTTGTTAGTTCCCATAAAACTTGGGCATGGTATTGCGCTGTTCTTTGTCCCTAAAGTATATCGTCTTGGAGTTTGTGAGCAGTTTGTGCACTTTCCTTTAATCACAATCCATTTTTACTATTTTAGATTGGTAAGAATTTGCTTTCTGACTCTGCATTTCTCCTTATGGCTTGTTAGGGAATTTTGTCTTAAAATGGTCATACCCATGCATATCGATATAATGTTTATCTTATCATGATATCTTTGCATGAAGGATTATTAACTGAAGGCATTATTAACTGAACATGTTGCATCATAATACTGTTCATTCAAACCTAGTGAGTTAACTGTAGAAAATGATGTGATCATTGCTAGTTTGCATTGCTTTAACTCATCAAAATAAGTGACACAAGATTTTACTTATTTTTTTTTTTAAGTCAGTTTAATGTAATTTAAGTTAACATGACTTAAACATCCAAGTAGATTGTACTGCAAATTTAAGGCAACAACCTTTTTTTGACTGGTTTAAGAACCAATGATATTTGTGATTATTTCAGTTTTTTTCACTTTTATTTGTAGTTTTAAAAAAAAAAAACATGAAAGATCTTCTAAGCAAGAATTTAAGAATTTACTTTGGGAAAATATATCATCAAGTCATATAGTACTACTGTATACTCTAATGGTTCTTTAAAACAAACAAAAAAAAAGCTCCAGTTTTACTCAAAATCAAACAATAAACAGGTACAGGCAGGCTGGTTACAAACACGCTCTAACATATACAAGAACCGACAAAGACTGAATGAGGGAACTAAATACAGATACGAATGAACATTAATGAGGTGCGGACAGGTGAGACAGATGATGGTGACAGATGATAATGATGATGAACAGGTGGATGATTGAGGGAGTGAGTTTAGGTGTGGAGACAAAAAGGATTCTGGGTAGTGTAGTGAAGACTCTACCCATCTACCTGCCTGTACCAGTTTCTTTCAGTTTGAATTAGTAAACGTTTGAATTGGAGCTTTCTGTCTTTGACTCCTTTGACAAAGCCCCACCCTTATAACAAATCTAAGTTATAATAAGGGGGGTAAATCACATAAAAGTTGCATATGTTCATAATATCCTATTTATAGGATATCATACAATTTTTTTTTTCAGTTTTGTCAAAGTTAACATGAGTGTAAGTAAATGCTATGACAAAAACTCGACTCTTATTGGTAATAGAAAAAGCATGCATCTCACCCCAGGCCATGTCATAGAAGATTATAAAACCACAAGAAGCCACTCCCAAAACCAAAGGAGTGGAACTTTCTGGCACTATTGCTAAAACGTGCAGTATTATGGGCTGTAAAATCCATTCTTAATGGAAGTTTATCTTTAAACAAGGAGCATATGCTGTATAAAGCTTCTAGAAAGCATACACTGGAGCTTCATTTAGTAAGTTGGTCTAAAGTGGATATATGAAAGTTAAAAAGAATATTAAGGTATATTTAAAATGTAAGAAGCCCAAAAGAAGATATCTTGCAGAACATTTAGACTGTTTTTGTCTTTACAATGAAAGTCAGTTGGGTCCAAATACAGATCATTGGAATATTAGGAATATATTTTGTAAAGCTATTGTGCTGTTGAGAGTCCTATCCTAGATAAAAAGGTATGATCACAAAGTGACCCAACAGTTCTTTTACGAGAGGTTCTCTCAAACTGCATAATATCTTGCGCTAGGGGAAAACCTCTTTTCCACAAGATATTAAAACCAAAAATTATCCTTTATGTTGTAAATGCGTTGCGGCAGCATGCAGACATAGGCAAGGCAGCTTGCGCACTTACTGGCTGTCCTGCGGCAATTGCAGCAGCCTATTGAGAGAGGCCCTTTGGTGACGTTCCAATGGGGATGCTTCGTGCCCATTGTGTCACGAAGAAGCTGGCGTGGCCTAGCCCTATAAATATAACTTGATGGGCTGATATCACTGATTTTTCATCTCTTCAGCCAAGCTCACGCATTGTTGGATCCTGGAGTGAGAAGTCGCGCCGTCTGAAAAAGCTTTCTGCGGGACGAGACTCAGCATCTGAAGCCGCTGGCCTTCACCTCGCCGCCTTCAGTCGCCGTTTCTGCTATGCTATCCGGCGTAGGCCTATATATCCTCTATACTCTGCATAAGTGTGTGTTCGCCACTCCAACTCACACTCTCTCTTTTTATGTAAAAAAAGCAGTGTCTTTTAAAGATGCTTCGTTCCTGTGGCTCGTGCTGAGCCACACTCAGCGATGGGAAGTTTTGACACGTCGGCGGAGTGTGACGCAATGGGCCCGAAGCGTCCCCATTGGACCGTCGCCAAACGGCCTCTCTCGATAGGCTGCTGCAGTTGCTGAAGGACAACCAATAGGCACGCAGCACGTTTTACATTAACACAAAATTAAGGATGATTTTTGGCTTCAATATCTCGTGAAAAAGAGGTTTTCCCCTAGCCTAAGATATTACGCAGTACTCGTTCCCTAGAGAGAACCGAGGTTACGTAACCTAGAACGTTTCCATCAATCTTCCTGCCTGTGTTTTGATGCTTTCCTCACTACACATTAACTTGACAACAGAGACATTTTGTCTGTACCTAATGATATATTTATTTTATCTGCAGACTACCCAAACCAGTCCCAAAATGACAATAACATTTTTTTTTGACAACAACAATGAGAACTGAAATCAAGTAAGTGGCAGTTTATGCAATCAGTTATTTGTATAGCAATTGTCAGGATTAAGTATATATTCATAAGCGGAAGCATCTAAGTGACATATATGCCATATCAAAGATTATCATGCACAGGACTCAAAAAGAAAAACATGTTTTGGGATTAAGTACTCAACAAAATTATAGGCTATCATGTTAAACTCTCTATTACTAATGAACACACTGTCACGATTCCAACAGATTCCTGTCCTCATTAACAATGCAACTTTGACAAGTTGACTGCACAAGAGGATTGTCTGGATTTTGGATTCAAGTAGGCGCATCATCTGGCAACACAGGTTTGTCAGGTACTACACAAACATAATTTGCGTGCACACTGTCAGGGAGGGTACTTTTTACATGGGTGTTTTCCAAGGTTGGTGAGGTTGGGCTGCAAGCTTCGCAGATCATCAGTTATTAAGTTTCTGTCCACTGATTTGGACAAGATTGTGGACTTGATTTTTTGATCGGTTACAGGGTGAATGTATGTGAGTGAAATATGTGAATTTCAATGGAGATGTTGCGAGATGTACTTCATGGCTCAGAATTTGGAGAAGGTTTTAAAATGCCTGGCAGCATCTATGAAAACAGGTTGGAGACGAGGGCCGTTGCAAGAAAAATAGGGATGTAATAGAAACACATACTCTGCTATTGAATTTAAGCAACTGATCAGAAGCCACTCTTTCAGTCATTACAATCTATGATACAATACATAAGTCACAACACAGTAAAATGGCATGAATGAGATGAGAGGAGCTATTTTATTTTGTATTTTTTTTTTACTGTATTGTGTAGATAATCCAGTTTGGGTGTGTTTCACTGCTAAACCTACAACATATTGTTATTTTAAACTCATCTTTACTCGTGACTAAGTTTCTGTGTTGCGTAATTAAACATGCTTCTGTAGAATGTTTTTTAAAAAAGCATGTGATCATACAACATCTCTTGTTCCATTCTGGTAATGTTTTCTAGTTTTTCTACAAAAAAAAAAAAAAAACAATTAAAAAATTTAAATAAATAAATAAATAATTAAAGCTGAGGCAAGTAACATTGTTTCTTGTTAGCAACAAAATAACATGGATTATAAATCCAAAGAATTCATGAATATTACATAGTTAACTATTGTAGTATTTCAAATGGTAAGCCAATGACCTTGAAAACGAATTAGAGTCTTTTGATATCTATTTAAAATGCTTTTTATAAGGAGGTAAAAAGCATTTTACATAAACTCTATTATCTGGGATGGTAATCCAGTGGCCTTAGTTTCCATTAACTGGAGAGCTATTGAGATTCTATAAACAAAACACTTAACCCCAGGTTGTCTTCTTAGAGACCATTCCTGTAGTAAGTGCTGGTAGTAAGTGCTGGCCATCCACTCTTTCAGTCATTCCAATCTATAATACAATACATGGTCAATACAATATACAATACAGTAAAATGGCATGAATGAGATGAGAGGAACTATTTTTACTATATTGTGTAGATAATACAGTTAGGGTGTGTTTCACTGCTATAACATATTGTTATTTTAAACTCATCTTTACTCGTGACTAAGTTTCTGTGTTGTGTAAGTAAACATACTTCTGTAGAATGTTACATAACTCTGTGCTTATAGCAACATCAATTTCGACTGGCATCTCTTTCAGTAACCACATCAGAGAACAGCAGTTGTTGGCTTTTTTAAAAGATTACATTGTTGTTAAAGAAGTCATATAATACATTGTCCCACCAAGTCACCCAACCCCCCAAAAAATGAAAGAAAGAAAAAGAAAGAATGAAAATAAATGAAATATACAAATTTAATTATTTTGCATTATTAAATAAATAGGCTGTTTTTGTCTACTATACTTTTCCCTATCAAATTTAAATAAAATAAAATAAAATAAAATGGGAATATGTAAAACCAAGCATTTAAAAAAAAGCTCCTTGGTTTTTTATAAGCGTTCTTTTTGAATTTGGAAATAAGTTTTGAGTTCTGAAAGTTGTAGTAATTTTCCATACAATGAACTCTTTTAAGATCAAGGAAAATGTGATTTTCTCAAGATATGACTTCTTTAACATTATTAAACTTATATATTTATATGTGGTAGATCCGAAACTTGTGAACCCTGTATTTGAGAGGGATATTAGAATAAGCGAATGTGACAATCTAATTTTATAAGATGAAAATGAACCAGATTTGAAGATCTTGGAGCAAAAAGGTCTCTTTATTAACATTCACAATGCAACTTCAGATAATATTTTATTCAAAACAGCACCTTAAAACATAAATAAATAAATAAATAAATAAATAAATAAATAAATAAATAAATAAATAAATAAATAAATAAATAAATAAATAAATCAACTTGAGGCAAGTACCATCGTTTCTTGTTATATATATATATATATATATATATATATAAATCCAAAGAATCCATCCATCCATCCATCCGTCCGCCCGTCCATCCATCCATCCATCCATCCACCCACCCACTCACCCAAAATATCATAATATGATATCATGATATCAAAATATAATATGATATTATATCAAAATATCATATTAATTCAATCTCAAACGGATTCATTTATGACCACCAAAGCTTGATATCAATTACCAACGTGGTTGAATGACAAATTTGCGACAGTACGGTTTCAGGAAACAGTCGTGACTTGCCAGTCGATTTCTTCAAAAATGCATCATACTAAAAGTTAAGCAGCAAGTTAAGTTGTTGTACGGGAAACGCACCACAGGACAGTAATGAAATTTAGAAAAATTATGACGTGTTAATTTTTAGGAATAACTGAAAGAATACGGTTGCAAATGTTTTCCCAGCATTACTTGTCCCTTTTGTTTTATGTAAATCAGTTATACCTCAGCACAGTAAAAATGTATCTTGTAAACAGTTTTTTATGAACAAAAGTGTGATTTAGTACTTTGTTAATGTGCATTTGTTGGGAAATGGGAAGGTTGGGAAATGTAGATCACAAACAGTACAATAACTCAGTTAGTCAGACGTAATTGAGTTTCTATTCTGTATTGCATAACCCTGATTATCATTTGATGCAGAAAAAAAAAAAACTCATATAAATTTAAAAAGGATTGCAGAGGTCTTCATAAAAGCCTGTAACAATGAGAGAAGAAAGCACAGGACCTCTCCTTTCTTTATTTTTGTGTGCCCTACATACTAAATCTTGATTTCTTTGTCAGGGGATGAAAGTTTCAGACCTGTAGGTCACTTTGATTCCAGTAATGCTTCCACTGGCTTGCACAGTAGACCATCCATGAAGTGAATTGTTATTAAGGCTCACATGGACCCCACAGTGTTTAAGTCAGGTTTACTTATGTGACCTAAATCCCAATGCCTGTCTTTCTCTGCAAATATGCATAGCCTTTTTTTTCTTTTTTTTTCAACTTTATACACTTTTCCAACCTTTGCTTACAATGACCACATCTTTCATTATAACAAATCTTTAATGAATGCATCCCATGTGTTCTGAACATTACCACCAATTTTAAAAGTGTGTCACACTCGGAAACAGAAATGGTATCTGAATGCAAATGTTAAAAAGTACAGCAATGCACATTATAGCACATCTATAATACATCAATGCTGAGATATAATGAGTTCTGTTTATCTTGGGGGCAAGGAAACACATGCTTTCCGATGTGATATTGCTCATTTCAGGCCGTACATTTTCATCATCACTCATTCTCGACACACTGTGCTCAGTCTGTACGGAGTGTGTTCTCCCATGGGCTCTGACTGTACTCTACAGTTGAAGTAAAGGTGAGAATGAAAATGTCCAACACTTTAATAGCAGCTTCACAAGCTAATGAGAGACAAGGCTAATGCAGTATCTCCAGTGTTTTCACCCTTAGACTACAGCATATGAAAATGGAAAAGCTATTTCATCTTGTGGGCAGTGAATCCTGCAAATAATTTAAACATTTTGTTAAGAGGTTTTGCCAGCATCTTTCCCACCTTAGAGTTTATCTATCTCTCTTTCATGTTTGCACTTGTTGAATATCCGAAAATGTTTGACGGTATTTCGTATTTCTCCTATACAATTTTTAAAGGGTTAGTTCACCCAAAAATACAAATTAAGTCATTAATTACCCACTCCCATGCTGTACCAACCCCATAAGACTTTCGTTCATCTTCGGAACGCAAATGAAGTTATTTTTGATTCAATTTGAGAGGTGGATCACTGCTACATAGGCTCCTAAAGGATCGAAACTTGACGGGCCAAAAAGTCATTGAAGAAAATGTTTAAATATTCCATGTGACTACAGTGGCTCAACTATAAGTTTATCAAGTGACGTGAATACTTTTTGTGCAGAAATAAAACAAAAATAACGACTTTGTTCGACTATTCCTTTTCTTCCTTTTGGGCCTGAGACGAGAGTTCAAGAGATTTCCACGACGCATGCGCGAGAATTGTGATCTTCTTCAACTCTACTTCAGTTCAGTTCTGTTCACTTTATATAAATTCCCAGAATGCATCTTTAAGCATTTACAAATATATGAAAAAAAATATTGGTAGAGTTATATGTTATTTTAATGAGTAAAGATGTAGTTGTGTTGCAGGTAATTGAGTCATCTTTGTCCCATGTGGATTTAGTTGCCAAATTCATGTTCACGATATACTAAATCACATCACAGGGGACAAAGGAGTGGAATAATGTACAGCCATAGACATCCTGTGGATTCAGTGGTTGTATTTTGTTTTATAATGTTCTGTCACACTGCTGACAGGCTGGAAAAGATAAAATCAATTTGCCTTCCATGCCATAGGGGAATGCAGATGCTGCTCAACTGTGAGACAAATCTGAGTCTGACTCTGCCAGAAATGGAAGCAACTTTGTCTCATGCATGAACATCCTTAATCAATTTACCTACACCGCTCCAGCCAGTATTATTAAAACACATCCAGTTTGCACAGACTGACATTTTTTTCCATATCTGCAAGAAAAAAAACTGAAGAGAGCTGGTACAGGCTAAATATCAGTTGGCCTACTTCACATAACTACATTGGTGGACTGTTTATAAAAAAAGTATCCAATGAAAATGATTCTTCAGTGAGCAAGACGGGAACTGTGCTGTTAAAACAAAAGGCTTTGAAAATGTGCTATCATCTTGAGACCCCAACTTTGAGCCCGTTCTCATCCCAAGGCATCATATATGAAGCTTTTGCAAAGCGTAGACATCGAAAACACATGGCACCCTTTTGCGTCAAATGAGACACAGATATATATGGGGCAGAAGGCGCCTGCTGGTGGCCTAACCTTAACCCTACCCCTACACTAACCGAAATGTCTCATATGATGCTAAAGGGTGCCATGTGCATTGTATGTCTACTCTTTGGCAAAAGTGTATATGACGCCTTGGGATGAGAATCTGTTGCAACTTTATGCCTTGACTGTAGGCCCACTTTATGTAGTCAATGTATTTCATTTACTGTGACTCTGTATAAAATACAGTTTATACTATATTATAATAATTAGTTTAGTTAAATTTGGCGGTCAAAGCGATTTACATATGGGAGTGGGGAATCTCCTCAACCACCACAAGTGTGCAGCACCACCTGGATGATGCAATGGCAGTCATAGTGTTGCAGAGCACCCAACACACACCAGTTTATTGGTGGTGAGGAGTCAGAGTAATGAAGCCCTGACAGTCTTGGCTGTTCAGCCTTTGTTTAATGTTTCTTTGTCTTGTGCTCGATTTTCACTGACAGCCCAAATTTAGCCTTTGTTTTAGCCTAGACGACTGGGCTGTGAAGAAGCAAAATTGCTTGCTAGAAGCAAAATTGCTTGCTGGTATTTTTTTTTATTTATTTTTAATTTATTTATTTATTCAGTTAGTTTGAAAGAGTAGTAAACTTCCTTTCCAATACGCGTTTCACACTCCATTTCAGTAGGTGACAGGAATGCACCTTTTAAGTTGTTTGCCAACCAACATCAGATGGTCATAGAAAGAAAAAATCTTAGAAGAAGAAGGTGGTCTAATTTGTTGTGTTCATTGAGTGTGAGCATTTCTTGCTTGTCCTCAGGTCTTGTCATTTAGTTTTCTCTGTCAGTTCTAGCTTTGTATTTATTCCCTTTTGATTTCTGTGCTTTTCTTTGTTCCTGTTTTTTTTCTAGTCAAGCTCCAGTCTTTTTTTTTTTCTTGTTCTCCCAAGCCTTATTCTTGGTTTCTCTCTTGATTTTGATGTTATCTATAGTCTTTATATTACGCTGCTATGTAGTTCCAAGCAAGGTTTTAGTCTTTTTATTTATTTTTGCTTGCAAGTTATTTGTTTTTAGTTTTATTTCTTTTTTTTATTTAATTTTCTTCTTTGCCAGCTCCGGTTGTAGTTTATTTTCTTGTTTTGTTTTCTCTAGTCATTGTTGTCATTTTTGTTATCTCTTGTTTGTCTCTCCTGTTGTCTTTCCTGGTTTCTGTCTCTTCTGACCTGATAGCCAGTCTGGTGCTTCTGCAGTTACGAGCCTCTGGTTCCCCTTGTCTCCATCGTTGCCTTGGAGCTGCCTCATCCCCTAACAGCACGTTCTTCTGTTGTGTGCCCTGCCCTATTGTTTAAACCGTGTTTATAATATATCAGAATCATGGCAGGGATAGGAGGTCATGGTGATGAACAGAGGCCTATAGGCCTTTGGATGATGGGTTTACACCGCTACTCTTTCTGACAGGCATGCTATAGGATGACCACAGAGATTTAGGAGATGTGAACGTTCTTTTCTTTTCTTTTCTTTTCTTTTCTTTTCTTTTCTTTTCTTTCTTTCTTTCTTTCTTTCTTTCTTTCTTTCTTTCTTTCTTTCTTTCTTTCTTTCTTTCTTTCTTTCTTTCTTTCTTTCTTTCTTTTCTTTCTTTCTTTTCTTTCTTTCTTTCTTTCTTTCTTTCTTTCTTTCTTTCTTTCTTTCTTTCTTTCTTTCTTTCTTTCTTTCTTTCCCCTGCTTAGCTTTAGTGGCTGACCACTGGTGAGAGTTGCAGGGTGAACTAGTCCTTATTGGACCTGGTTCTCCTGACAATAACACCCTCCCCCCTATGACAAACAGTTTAAGATTTGTGCCTGTGGCCCCTTAGATTTTGTCCTGCTGTTAAAGATGCCCTAACTCAAGCAAATGAAGCAAACAGCCAGACAGACAGGCTCCGGGCTACACACTTGTCCAAATATTATTTGTACAAATGTTCAGTTCACTCATATTACCTCATTTGTGAAGCATAACTTTGTTTTCACAATAGTGGCTTTATTATTGATATGTCTGAGCAATTGCTTTTTTGGGAAGCATGTAAAACACTTATTTTGATATTTACAAATATTTAATGTAAAAACGTATTTGGTATACCATATATCAAGATCATACAAGAGTCTGTTTACCTGAAGATAATTGAATTTTTTTCTTGTTTTTCAGAACTCCTTTCTCAAAAGGAGTTTTTTTATGTTTGGCTTGAAGTCTAATGTATTTTTAAACGGTATACTGTATATACATCCATTCAATATGTATGCACATAAAATAGATATAAATATATAAGCTGTAAATCTCTAGTGAGCTCACTGAAAGGTACCAGAAAAATCAATGTCAAGCTCCAGCAATTTAGCACAGCATAGAGTGATTGAGAGATTGATGATTATTTTGCAACGGTGCCTTTCTCTATTAGTTTAGACTATTCCCATGTCCCACAGAAAGGAAGCAAATTGTTGCCTCTATGTTTTTAATGTATTCTCAAATCAAATCTGAGCGTTATAAACTCCAGGTAAGAAATCCAAGGTTTTTTTTATATTTACTTTTTAATATATTGTAACACAAAATGACAGTGACTGATGATATGCCTGGAACACCTAATTCCTGAGCTTAGTGAGAGACTTTTTTTTTCAACCTTCATGTGTCCTTTACACCAATCAAAGTATTCTATTTCTTTGACCATAGCAAATTGCAGCCTCAGACTTCAGTCCCACAGCGAACTAGAGATAATGCTGAATGTCTGCCTCATACTCCTCGAAGACAGCTGTTTCCTCTGTATTAAAACTGTAATGCACAAGGAAAAACTCAGTTTGACAGCAGGCAAGATGGGGATTAAATAAGCTCTATTGTGCTTTGCAAACAAAAACATACAGTGACAAACAATAGTGGACATGTAATGGCACAGACAAATCCTGACAAAGTAGGACTGCATAATTACAGTTTTGTTGTCAAGAAAATGGGAATATTTGAAAAAATAGTCCTTTAAGATGCAATTTGTTCAAGAAAAATGTCACAATATTCCCATTTAAGAACACCGTCACTGGTTAAGTCATCACATTACAGGCTTATACATTGTCATCCTGCAATTATTTTCATGCAAGGCAGCCCTGAAATCTGTAAGTCTACAAGAATTCACCAAAGGCTAAATTGGCTTGTCGTTAATAATCATAAAGAGTTTTTCAAAAAGAAAAAAAAGAAACATCTTAAAAGTCTGTATATGCAGAACTAGGTTATTATCATCAAAAGGACTATCAAAGTAAAGGGAAATCGATCCCTGAATAAACACAGTAGTAACACTTGAGCAATACATACTATCCAAAAAGTAAACTAAAACAAATTTTGCTCAAGGGACGATGAAACACATACATTTACCTTTGACATCTCTGTTATGCAGGCAGGTTGTTGCCGTCAGACCCAATGCTTGTGTTTATTAAACTGGAAAAGCTCAAACTGCGAAATTGATTATTCAGATTTACTTTTGTTGCTCAGTGGGACTGGAAAATGAGCCAAATAGCAATCAGAGGTGTGTCATAGATCGTGAACAGCACACGATTTACACATTCCAGTTTAGTGATAAGAAAAGTACAAAGATTTGGCTTAGCGCCATTACATTTCATAAGTTCGAAATTTGGCATCAACACCCAAAATTGCAGCAAATACATAGGTATATGCACATGCACACAAACCCATTTTTCATATAACCTACAACTGTTCTTATGTAATCATCTCTAGATGTAAACCGGTGTGTGTGTATATATATATATATATATATATATTAGCCAAGTCATGTCACCTCTATTTATATAGTGCTTCTTCACAATGAAAATAATACAACAAAGTTTGTTTGTATAACCGTCATCGTCGACTTTAAGTAACGAAAATCAATAATATTGTCGAACATTAAAGGTACAATATGCAGGATTTTTGCAGTAAAATATCCAAAAACCACTAAGCCAATGTTATATATTTTGTTTAGTTGATTACTTACAATAACCCAAATGTTTCCAACTATTTGTAAATGGTGAGAAAATTGGTTTCCGCCAGGTTTGACCTCGTACTGCAATAGTAACTATAGTAACTATGGCGACAGACGTGGACAACTGAGTCGGTTAGGCCCGTTATGCGAGCTCAACAGCGTGAGCGTCCCTAGCAGGGTTTTGTTCAAACATTATGGACCATGGCAAGCAAACTTTGAGACAAAAAAAAAAAGACTAAAAAGAAGATCATCTTTCGAAATGCCAAGAGCTCCACGTCCGCGACTAACTTCGACTTGACAGAGATGCGAGTGTTGCATGTTACTTGAGCAAACAGGTGAGCACATCAATGTATATACAACTAATCAATGTTATATAGTTCAACATGATGAAAAGTTAGAATATGATCTGTATGTTATTCTCTAATGTTAATCTAGCTTAGTCTTCAACACCCAACAAACAACCTAACTAACAACATTCAACACCCACAAATCCCGTTTAGTGTGATGATGAAACTGTTAGTGCAAATGAAGCAGTGCTGCATTACCTCAAGTTTAATTCTTCTAATAAACTGACCTGTGTGAGTAATTCAGTGTGTAGTTCGGTAGAATTAAATGTCCTTATTCCTTTATATCTGCGGGACTCGCATTGCGTGTGGCGCTGGTATAACTTAAGTCAAGTAATCATGCCCTGCTTCATACTGCAGTCATGTTAAAAACATCAATGTATTCACTCATCCATAAAAGATCCATCAGCTTGACGACAAGATCCATAATTCCGCTTAATGCGAAATATACGTCATTAATATACGTCTTTGTTATTGTAAGAGGTTAGCGACCCCTGGGGGCAAAACAATCTTGCATATTGTACCTTTAAATGTCAAGACAGCAGGCTTTTATTTAAATTATGATTTAAATTATCATTCATTATTGTAATTATTGGAAACAAAGCTAAAAATAGCCTATAAAAAACTCCACCACAAATTGAATAGTAGGTAGGATAAATTGGATATTTTTGTTAATTACTACATTGATGAAATATTTGGATCTCTTTTAGAAATCTAGAATCTAGAATATTTTGGAGGAATAATACATTGAATGACTGAAAAATGTTACCAATGACATGCTGAACAATGTGCTATGAGGTGTCAGCCTCACAAGAAATCATCTGCTAAACTGTTAATATGTTGTTGACACTGAAGTCACTCCAGCTTCACTGATGTGAAAGGTAAAATGTGAGTAAGTCCTGTAGATAGACCAAATGTCCCTAAAAGTAATAGTTTAGGATAGCAGGGTGATAAGTCAGTTTGCCTTAGGCCTGCTGATGCACGGCCCAGCAACACCATTTGTCAAGTCTGACTGCAAGCACCTGGAGGCCATTGGAGACGGGTTGGAACTCTCTAAGGGAGGCCGTGGTTGACAAGTAAAATCATTGCTAATATACATTCCGAGTCTTATTAGCCCTGAGGTTTGATGTGACAACATTAAAGGCTGAAGAAAAAAAAACATGTGCAATGCATTCAGGATTTATATTGCATTACATTTTGCTCCAAGTAAGCTTGGTTTTAGTGCCACAGCTCAAAATTGCAATGGCCATGCAGTGCACAACACAATGGCATTAGGTAAACAAATAAAATTGACAACGTATATTTAAAGAGATTAAACATTTCTGAAAATGTTGGATTTCATACACACTTGCACACTTATGCTGACACATCAAAGGGTTATGTACGTACGTACTGATCCACGTCTGCCTAGGAATACACGTCTCCTGTCACACTCACCTAAAGGATTATTAGGAAAACCATACTAATATCGTGTTTGACCCCCTTTTGCCTTCAGAATTCTACGTGGCATTGATTCAACAAGGTGCTGAGAGCATTCTTTAGAAATGTTGGCCCATATTGATAGGATAGCATCTTGCAATTGATGGATATTTGTGAGATGCACATCCAGGGCACGAAGCTCCTGTTCCACCACACCCCAAATATGCTCTATTGGGTTGAGATCTGGTGACTGTAGGGGCCATTTTAGTACAGTATAGTGAACTCATTGTCATGTTCAAGAAACCAATTTGAAATGGTTCAAACTTTGTGACATGGTTCATTATCCTGCTGGAAGTAGTCAACAGAGGATGGGTACATGGTGGCCATAAAGGGATGGACATAGTCAGAAACAATGCTCAGGTAGGCAGTGGCATTTAAACGATGCCCAATTGTTCCTAAGGGGCCTAAGGTGTGCCAAGAAAACATCCCCCACACGATTACACCTCCACCACCAGCCTGCACAGTGTTAACAAGGCATGATGGATCCATGTTCTCATTCTGTTTACGCCAAATTCTGACTCTACCATCTGAATGAACTGAATGAATCAACAGAAATCGAGACTCATCAGACCAGGCAACATTTTTCCAGTCTTGAGCTGTCCAATTTTGGTGAGCTCTTGCAAATTGTAGCCTCTTTTTCCTATTTGTAGTGAAGATGAGTGGTACTCGGTGGAGTCTTCTGCAGTTGTAGCCCATCCGCCTCAAGGTTGTGTGTGTTGTGGCTTTACAAATGCTTTGCTGCATACCTCGGTTGTAATGAGTCTATTTCAGTCAAAATGTCTCTTTTATCAGCTTGAATGAGTCGGCCCATTCTCTTCTGACCTCTAGCATCAACAAGGCATTTTCGCCCACAGGACTGCCGCATACTGGATGTTTTTCCCTTTTCACACCATTCTTTGTAAACCCTAGAAATGGTTGTGCGTGAAAATCCCAATAACTGAGCAGCAGACCGGCCAGTTTGGCACCAACAACCATGCCACATTCAAAATTGCTTAAATCACCTTTCTTTCCCATTCTGACATTCAGTTTGGAGTTCAGGAGATTGTCTTGACCAGGACCACACCCCTAAATGCATTGAAGCAACTGCCATGTGATTGGTTGATTAGATAATTGTATTAATGAGAAATTGAACATGTGTTCCTAATAATCCTTTAGGTGAGTGTATGTAAACTCCTTCAGTATTATTAGCAGCTATAGCGTTTCTCACAATCTTATTACCCTCCTCCTCTACAGTCAGGATTTGGCCTTCCGATTGCCCTTTGAGTTAGAATTATGTTCACAAATTGTGTTGTACTTTAAAATCTTGAATTAATTATAGCTGCATACATTCATGTTGGTTCTGTTCTGTCTACCATAAGAGGGGTTATTGCTGCTCTCCCTGTTCTTATCCATGCTAAGCTGCAAGGATGTGCAGGGAGTTCTCGACCAGAACAGAATCATACTGCCAACTGTATGCTAATTGTAAATCATAAAATGGTAAAACTCAACTGTTTAACTGTGGGGGAGTTGTAAAATTTAAAAGAGTTGTAAAAGAGCCTATTTCCAAAAAAAGTGGAGTATCCCTTTAAGAAACAACGTAAAATTACCTTAAGAGTCAAAACACAAAATCACTGATAAACTAAATATTTGCAAAAATGTTACAATTCATTCACAAATGGAAGAAACTCTTAGAGTAGGAATGTGCTTAATCTGAAATTACTACTTAATTTGTTGTGATGTCTTGTTTTGTACATACTTTTGCATTATGGGCAAGTTCACCATAGAAATCAAAGTAGATAAGATTTTGATGAGGAAAAAAAAGAAAAGAGATAAAGCCTCTATAAGAAAAAGGCACATTTACGTGAGTAGAATTTTTCTTACTGCTTATCTCTGCTCGTTATCGCTTTATAATGACCCTTCCAAGAGCTCTAAGGTTTCTTGTACAATCATGGTTAAAAAAAAAAAAAATCTCTCAAAGCTGTTAAAATGTCAAACTACAATTCAAGGATCTCATTCGAATTCCCATAATTAAGCTGCCGGACATTTAATGAAGGGCTATGCAGTGGACAATCTAGTCAGAGAAAGGCATTTGGGCGAGATGTCTTTGTGAGAAGAAATTTTAGCTGCCATTGCATGCTGGTGCATTGCATATTTTCTTTTACACTATCAAAATCAGAATTAAGAAAAAAAAAAAAAGATTGGATTTCTTGCATCAACCTATACAAAACAAATTCTTTCCTTTGCTAATGTAATCATTTCCCGCCCCCTCAAAAATCCAAGCATTCGAAATTTTGAATTAATGGCAACACTAGTGTCACCGGCCCACCAAAAGCCATTACATATTTAAAACAGTAGTATATACTAAACCTAAACTAATCTTTTTCAAAATAAATTACAGAGGAGCAGTAATTTATCGATTTGCAACAAGAATATTTGTAAGGCGTGTTCTCTCTCCTAAGGCGTGTTCAGCCCTTTATTTTGAAATGGTTATGAACATGAAAAATCATTGTAAAGATGATTGTTTTTTCAGGAACCTTATTGTAAAGTGTTTCTAAATGTACATGTATTAGTTTTTATGCTCTCACACATTACAGTAACCACACAAAAACAGGAAGAGAAATAATATTTTGTCATATTGACTTCTCAGGGAGAATAAACTAAGCTGGCAGTGTAATAGCGCACTCAAATTCCCCAAATGTCTCTGTTATGAAGAAATGTAATGGTTACACCCTTGAGCTGCTAAGATTCATCTCTGAGATATTGGAAAACACATGTCACACATGTGCCTCCTTTTATTGGCTTTGTCCCCACAAAGTTGCCTCAATGCTTTTATCGATTTCTTATATGCGTGCAGCATTATAACTTCACATCCACCTCTGAAAGACTTCACATCATTGCAAATATGAAAAGGGACTCTCTGTTGACTAACTGGCACCAATTTCTCATGTGAACAACTTAATTTACTCATTTTGAAGAGATATTAAATCCAGAACATTTAGTTTGTTTCAAAAGATTATGTAAGTGACATTTACCATAACATACATTCCAGTTATACATCTCTCATTACCGCACAGTCTAGTTTTGAAGCGTACCAGATGGCTTCCTAGAGAGGCCAATAATTTGCCTCCCCCACTTGAAGGTTCTCACATTGATTTATATGGTCTATATCACATTTTAAATCTCTCCTCTGCAACTGATTCATGTTTTATAATCACTGTCTTGAGTGAGGGGGAAGCAGCATTGAGAACATACACACTGATTGCAGCATCTTAGAGATAAAGTAGGTTACTAACTTTGTCACCTCTGAAGCTGAGCTTGTAATCAAGAAAACAGCATGTACCAGCACTGTTTAGCTGTGGGTATCTCTTAATATAACCACTTAGAACGACGTACACAAACTTTGTCTTTAAAGATATTTCGCCATTAAGCTCAGATGACATGACACTCAGATTATGGATATTTTAATCAAAGCCAGAATGTCTGTATTCAGCCCGTTCTCATCCCAAGGCGTCATCTAACTGACACTTTTGACCATGCGTCAACATCCAACGCACATGGCACCCTTCAGCGTCAATATGAGATGCGCCTCCTAGTGGTCTAGCCCTAACCCTACCCCAGACCTAAACCTACCCGCGTCATCTAACTGACGCTAAAGGTTGCCATGTGCGTTGGATGGTCAAAAGTGTCAGTTAGATGACGCCCTAGGATGAGAATGTGTTGCTGTATTTAGTATTTTCTTTTTAATTCTAAATGAAATAATCTAATTATTGACAAAATCTTCTTCTATACAGTTATATTGAGTGTTTTAAATTTGTACAAAGCCCATTGTGCACACTGAGAAAGTGTTTGGGTGGATGTGACTCATTCTGTGTTCTGTGAAGCTAGCCAGTTCAGTGATTCATAGAACACAGCCTCCCAAATTACTGGTCACTATGCACTGTTAAACTAAGTATGCTAATGTCACATTTGGCTCATTATTTTAAATTCTCATTAAAATTGAGTCATGACTGAAATCCATAGACACACCACCATCCATAGCCTTTGAGCGGGGAAAAAGAATGCAAAAACATTTTTTTATAAACAAGAGAGCACTTAACTGCATGCTAACTATTGTTTAAATTCATATTAAATGCAATTAGCTGAACTTTAGAGTGCTTTTTTGATCCACTTAATTAATCCACTTTAGTGTGCTGATGTGCTTACCATCATTTATGTCAAGCTAAAATAAACGTGATTCTATTGAAACTTTCTACCGTATCACCTACTATCTTTGTAAGGATGAAATTAAATTTGAAATAAATGTAATATTGAAATACACAATCATTTACAACATTTGATTGACTTTGTTTTAGTGTTTTTTAAAATTGTTTCCTCAGGATGCACAGAAACTGCTGTTATTGCCATAATCTGATGTTAGACCAGAGCAGCCCGTGACATCAGATCCAACATATGCAGAGGACTTGACCCTTAGCTAGCTTCATCTCAGCAAAGCAAACTCTCATTATCACTTCATTTAAAAGCTTGAGAGAGGCTCAGTAATTGCTTATGATATAATAATTGCTTATATCCCCCCATTAGTGGTTATCAAAACATGTAAGATATTAAGTAGTTGCACTGGTTCACTATCAAATCAACCTTCACATCTGCACATTAAAATCTGCCATGTTAACACTTCTATTTTAAAATCCATGGTCTCTAATAAAAACATAATATGAACTCATAAGTCATAAAATACAGTCATAAAACTATCTTCTTATTTATATATATTTTTTTTGTTATTAAAGTGCTGCAATTGCATAAAAAAAATCGCAATAGTATCTTTGATCTAAAAAGCAAGCTCTCATGTCCAACTTCAAGGTTTTCTTTTCCTAATTCACTTTCTAATCAAACTTATATTTAAATGAGTTTTACCCTTCCGGAGGACCTACCCGAACAATTTTACTTATTGTTTCTGGTCGAGCACTCTCACTTTACCGCCATTTGTCCTAGTTACAAAGAGCAGCATAGCTCTGGGATTCAGATAGGATTTGACTCTCATCAATAACCAAGGCAGCCACTAAACACCATGCTCCTGCAGTGGAGAGGTTAGCCACTTCGCACAGGTGGTACGGACCCGAATGCATGGCATCTCTGTATGCATCCCCACTTCCTCCACTTTCTAGGTCACTAGCAGAAAGAAATGAGGTGTCAGGGTAATGGATAGATCCCAAACACCAGAGCAAAGTTTGAAAAGCTTGAGGGATTTAACTGTCAATGCGTTATGATCTAACAGCACAAAGATTTTGGCTTGCAATGATAAAAGTGTATTTGGGTTATGCACTGATAATTGGGCTTTCTAATTTACAGACCTTCATATGTTTGCTGCTGACACTTTTTTATGGCAAATTGCAGTTAAATTTATGTTATGCAACAATTTACAAGTTTCCTGGAGCAAACTGTAGTAGGACACAAACAGTAATTCATTAAACTAACAATTTACCTCAAATTAAAGATTTTTCATCATGTTGTTCCTAACTTGTGTTACTCTTTTTGAACTGTTTGAACAGTTGTGCATGCAATAAATGTCAATAGTGTACAAAAAGTCAGTGGGGTACATTTTTTGGGTGAACTATCCCTTTAAGTTATACCTACCCTATCTCACGACCAATTCATATGAATTCGACGAATGATTAAAAAGTGTCTAATACATACTAATTCGTATGACCTCACTCGTACGATTTGTCTAAACCCACGTGATGGGTAGGTTTAGGGGCGGGGTAAGGGGTAGGTCATTCGTACGAATTCATACGAATTGGCCAATTCGTAAAATATGTACGATTTAGCAAAATTGACTTACGAAATTCGAAAATCGAGCACGAATTACCCCCTTTTTAATCATTCGTCGAATTTGTACGAATTGGTCGTGAGATCGTGAGGTTATACACAACTCAGGTTTACCATAACTTTCTTAAATACTCTAGGCTTTCTATATACTATATCAACCTGTCAACTCAACCTGTTCACACAGCATTTTTAATGTCATATCATAAATTCAACTTTACATCCAATATACCATTTGAAAGATGTAATACTCAAATTGATATTAGTACTTTAGTTAGTACTGTTCAAAACTTGATGCCTTGGTTTTTCAAAAAAATGCCCCCAGAAAGGCAATTAGATGTTAGAGAAGATTTTAATATATATATTTATATATGGAACATGGCCACTCATCTGCAAATGCCAGGCTGCGTTTCACTCTCAAATTGAGTACTTATGGTAAATTGCTGGGCTAGTCCAATCTGGAGCTTTTCTTGCGTTGACAAGATTCATCAGTCTCGTTTGACAGGGCCTTAGGATTAAATAGCAGGGCAATACAAGTGGGAGAATATGGTGAATGTACCTGGCAGTGGCCAAGTTCTGCAATTATGGAAATGAGAGCAGTGCTCCTGTGTGAACTAAAAGCTGTTTTACTGTAACCTCTCATATGTACATATCAAGTGCTAAGACAACAGAGTGATCTAAAGTTATGAGGTTGATGCCTTTGAAAATGAATACACTGTTGTACTCTAGAAATGTAACAGTAGCTATTTGCTCATTATAGATATTCTCATTAGATTTGATGGTAATCTTTGTCTCAATGCTTAATGCATGCTGTATGCATGTGCATGTAGGTAAGCCAGTATCTCTCCCAATGGTCCAAGTGGTCCATTACTGACATATAAGGGTCCATATTCTATTGCAATGATTGAGTGATGTGGCTTTAAAGAGGCCCAGACAACCCACTTAAAATGTGTCCATAAACCTGCCACGCTCTCTTGGATCATCAACATCACCTGCCAATAGTGATGGATTCCCCTGTCTAAGGCTCTGGCTTAAGATATAGTATACATACACATCTGGTGCAGCCTAGCTGATCGATAAGCATCTCTTCTTGTTTTCCACTCATTTGGCTTTCTAAAGTCAATTTGAATATTTTGCACGAGTAAACCCTGTGGCTAGTCAAAATGAAGATTATTGAGTCTCAAGCCACTGAACTGGAGCAGTTGGTACGCACTATTCCTTCATATAATTAAAAAAAATGTTTGTTTTATTTTTAGGCAAATGTGCTAATTGAATTTATATCAGTTTGATTGGTTTCCTCCAGGACACAAACATATGTTGACAAGATGGTTGGTTTAAGGGGGGAAAGTAGTGGATCTCCTTATTTTGCTATGTGCAGTTCAATATCATTTCATTGTTTCTTGAGGAAAGTAAACTATGTTGATAGGATTAATTTCTTGAAACTGCTTTCTGATTTAAAGTATAATGTGACTGCCTTGTAATAAGATAACAAAACAATACTCCCACACATCCGCCTGAATGAATCTGAGTGATGACATACTGACAGAACGGTTTCATTTTCTCGACCCCCAGAGTGTCAGCTTGAAAAGGAAGCTGCGGTTTACATAATTTGTGAGAGATTTACTCTCTATCCTGAAATATGACTCGAGATGTCTGAGCAAGAAATAATTAATCAAAACATTTGACACCTAGACTCAACTAAAGGTATAATTCTTCAAAAAAAAAAAAATGCACTCATTTCCAAACCTCAAAACATTTCTTTCTTCCGCAGAACACAAAACAAACACATTTAGAAGAATACTGCAAACAACATTGGAGCCCATTGACTTTCATTGTATGAAAAAAGAAAAACTCGCATTGAGACATTTTTCTAAATATTTAATTTTTTGTTCTACAGAATAAAGAAAGTCATATAGGTTTGACACAACATGAGGGTGACATACTTTTTTTATTTTTGGGTGAACTATCCCTTTTAATTTCTATTCTTATTCATCGCTCTCTAGCACTCTACCTGTAACACTACTGTACCCACAGTCTCAGCACGTATGATGCTTCACAGACATTTTAGCTTGGATGCAGCCATCTGGCTCAACAACACAAAGACCTGCTGGGTCTGTCAGGAACCTGTGGAAAGCGCTTAATGCTAAACTTTACAGACCGTTACTCTAGCGTCTGGCTAATCATGCAAATTCGCACTTTTCAATATCAGAAAAATCTGACCCTACTTGTCTGAATACACTGCAAAGCTTCTGGCAAAAGTCTTGCTCCACTGTATGCATCAGCAATAAGCAATATAATGTTGTTAGTGAATTGTCTGTGCAGTGCGCAGCATAAAAGACTTACTCATGGGGGGGGGGGACTTTAATTGCACATTTCTAATGGCTTTGTCCTTGTTCAACAATAGGCTGAAAATATTGAATTTGGCAAGCATACAGATTCTACACTCTTTTACTGCTGCGGGTAATGCTCATTGATCTGTGAAATTATGAGCTACCATTAAAAAAAGGACTGGTTACCACATAATTCAAGATGGTCTGATCTGCTTTCCTCTAACCTATTCATTTGAAAACACACAGACTCAGATGCCATTTTCATTAGAATGTACCATAATTACCTATATAGGGAGTTACAATAGTCTCCTTTCAGTCTATGGAAATTGTTCAATGACCAGAACTGACTGAAAGAGCGAATTCGTTTATTCTGCACTCACTTAAAGATAGAGCACTTAAAGATAGAACTTTTTTAATCTAGATAAGAAAAAGAAAGTTTTATTTTGACTTCATAGACCACTTGTACTTTTGAATAGAGAAGTTTTAAGTTGGTGTGCATAAGACTGACTTGACACCTTCATAATCATGACATGACACGTGTCATTAATATGGAGGTTTCATGCATGTTTATGACTGTCATAAGTGTCATTAGCTCAATTATGACATTTTTAATGCAGATATAACATTGTTTGAGATGTCTTTGTTACGACAACTTGACATAAACCAATACATCATAACCTGTCAGTGTCTTGGAAATGACAACTTGACATTACCAAGACAACATAAATTGTCATAAACATGACAGAGGTGATTAATTATTAAACTTAAAGGGTTAGTTCACCCAAAAATGAAAATTATGTCATTAATGACTAGTCCATGACATCAGTGGGTTAGTTAGAATCTTTTTTTAGCCAAAAATAACAAAAACTACGACTTTATTCAGCATTGTATTGTCTTCCGGTTCTGTTGTCAATCCACAGTCAATCCACGGTCATGTTGTCTTAGTAATGTCACGTTTTTATGACAAAGACACTGACAGGTTATGATGATTGGACTATGTCAAGTTGTCATAACACAGATATCTCAAACAATGTTATATCTGCATTACAAATGTCGAAATTGAGCGAATGACACTTAATGACAGTTGTCATATCATGCACCTCCTTCATATTCAAAACATGTCTTGTCATGAAGGTGTCATGTCAGTTTTATGCACACCCCTTCAAATAAAGTGTTACCGAACACGCTTTTAAAATATAACATTCTGTACAATAAGGAATGTCTGTTTCCATATACAGTTTGTGTTTAGGAAAGGTCTTCTGTCCCAAATGATTCATCCTATGCCGACAAAACAACATATGCTGGGATCTGCGTGTTACATTTTAAGTATCACCACTGCTGTAAAATGTTGCATTTTCAAGATGGGATGAGAGTATTAGCTGATGCAAGTTTTAGTTGTCATCATGAGCCAAGTTGAAAAACAGTAACATTATTTTGTGAATACTGGGAAATCACAGAGCAAGTGTATGAGCAAGTGAGACAAGTCTACTTCTGAAGGTAAAATAAGAACCTGTGCGGCATGAAACCTATTCAACTGGAGAAGGAAGTCCTAGTGATAAAACTAGCGATAAAACTTCAGCAGCACAGTGAATCCCAGTAGTGGAGCCGATAGCATAAAAAAATAAACAACTATGTACAATAACAAGGGATGGGGGGAAAGAACTCTGCTTAAAGGTCTTGCCTGCGCTATTCAACGCTACAATGCTCCCATCCACCCTGCTGTCTTCCACCTGTGGAGCGATAAGACTCAGTGATCTATGAAGCACAACAGCAACATAAAAGATCATCCACAACTGTCTGTTCAGTAAACAAACAGCTCCTTTTCTGCCCTTTCAAAATAAAACAGAGGTCAGAAGATGTGGCTTTAAGGTCTTGCCTCCACTATCCTGACTACACACATGAAGAAGACTCGGACATCACTTGTCATTATCCGTCGTTACAACAGCATCATCCTGCTGGCAGATAAATGGAAGGATTCTGGTACATTGGATTCTCACAACAGTATTGCAATAAGTCTCTCTCTCAGGTCAGGTGGTTTAAAAGAGGAATAAAAGGTAGCCATTTAATCCAGCTTCTTTTGTCAAAAAAGTCCAGTGGACAGTCTGTTATAGCTTGAATAATTGAAAACTTTTACACACAAACACACAGATGGACACACACACGCATACACAATAGCTACCATCAACTGTCTGGTTTCCAACATCATTCAAAATATCTTATTTTGTGTTCAGCAAAACAAAGAAATTCATACAGGTTGGAACAACTTGAGGGTTAGTAAATAAAAGCAACATGACAAAATATTTCAACAGCGTGTTTGAGGAATTAGGTGATTCAGATTTGTCTTGGCACAGCTAGAAGATTTACAACTGTCAGATGTCCACAATAAAGGCTAGATATCTTACGGCGGAGTTTCTATCGTCATCACCGGCGGCCATCTTGTCACAGGCAAGCTGATGTAAGATGAGTGATCAGCACGAACACAAACACTCTTAAAATCAGATTCGAGAATTTTATCATAAAAGCATCTTCATGGATGCTTAGTACAACTATTTTGTTTACCTGGCTTCTATATTATGTTGGAGAGATACCCAGAACCACAGATCTGAGTAACAATAAGGAGAGATAGCATGGCCCGTGCGGTCTGTGTTGGGCCATTTGATAAATGAAAAGCAAGTGAGTAGTGGCAGACTGCCACAATAAATACAAGCAAAAATACTGTTATATGTAGTGGAAGTAGAGCAAATAAATACATCCAAGTACTGATTTTTCTGAAGCATTGTCGAGAGGGAGAGAGAGAGAACAAAAAAGAGATACATAGATTGGATTATGTTCCAGTGGTATTGGATGGTAATCATAATGTATTCTTACTGATTCAAACAAGCTTTCTAGATTTGAACAATTCATGCGTTCTTTAAATAAATAAAGGCATAACACAAAATGAGATTGCAGAGTGATGCAGGCCAGAAATAAACCAACATATTCTACTCAAGTGCCACAGCCTGCAGGTATAGAGCTCTTTTTTAGAAGCTTGAATGGATGAAAATCTTGGATTATGCTTTATAAAATAAAGTTCACACGTGCAATAACTTAAAGGTTATAAGGAAGATTTATAACCAAGGAAGAATATATATATATATATATATATATATATATATTCAATTAAAGTATATTACTATACAAATATGAATCATCAATATAGAAATAGAAATGCATTAAGGATTAATATGTAAGCAAAAACATTTAAAAAATATGAAAAACCATTAAATGATAGGAAAAGTTGTATTGCAATGCCAATGCAAATGCAAATGCAAATGCAAAAAAAACAAAAAAAACATTGCATTCCCTTGCAATTATTTATTGTGCTCTCGCAAAACATGTGATAGATATATAATGTGATGGAAGGGAAAATGAAAAAAGCTGAATCTTCTCAAGGGGAACGGCACGCCAATGTTTTACGAGTGAATGCAAAAGCATTGTATATTTTTTCCTCCCAGAAAATTTATGCGTGTGCGTTTACGGTCTCTGTACCCTCATGCCAATCGAAACCCATATTTTTTTTTCTCCCTTTCATGAACAAAAATAGAGAACATTTTCAAGGATTTTCTTAATGTTCTTTTCCACACATCTAAAGCATTTAGTGATCATGCATGCTTGACACCTCTTTAGTGCCTAACATCTAATAATGTCCATTAGAGACGAGTACCATTGTGGGCTTAAAAAGCGGTGATATATTTGGAGAATATAATCTTCACAAACAGGCAAATTGGCCCTGCAAACCAATTATGTACCTGGTTCTACAGGTATAATATTTCTGCTTTTGAAAATCTAAATAAGAAACCAGTCTACGAATATCATGAATGCTGCATCTGTCCAAAATACAAGAAAGCCATCCACACATATTGTAACATTCAATTTGACATCAATTTGTTTACAAATCACAACCAAGTTTAGGAAAAGCCGTAATTACTCATTGAAGCAAGCTGAGACAGTAATGGACAAATTAAATTTGTCTCTGCAGATCTGATATGAATTTAAAAGTACTCTCTTTATTGTGCGCTGCTGACAGAGATGAGGCAGACCCCGATTTCAACTCAATAAGTAGCTAATTAAATTGGTTGACAACAACCATGAAGAGAAATATCCCTCTCCACATGGGATTTAATTAGATTAGTTAATAGGATATGAAGACACTCTCCAGTCTAAGATTCAGCACCTGAAAACATGAGGGATGTGTACAGTGTGAGTAAAGTCTAACTGGATAAGGTAACCAATCTTTCATTTAATTACTCTAATGACCCAGCTTCTAATTAGTGTGGAGCCTGATGTGTGGTGGGCATATATGGGATGATAATGTAGTCATTACTGCTCAGGAGAGAGAAACTGCATCATGTTGCCGCCATAAATTTCCCTCTTAATGCCCTTCACTCGTTCTCTTTCATCCACAGTGCTCCTCTCTTCTTGTAAAATAAATATTTGAAATCCACTCTGTATACGTTAAATAATAATGTGACAAATAGTGCCGGCCTTAATCGGGAGCGTGTGTGAAGCTACTGTAAATTATGAGAAAGTTGTGGATTGACAAGCTAGTCTTTCAAAATAAACCACAATTAAAAGTTAAACCACAATTTACATTTTACTTTAGCTAGCCTAGTGAAAAATACACAAAAAAATGCATTTGAAATACATTTATTACATACCTTGAAATTGTATATTGTGCAATATTTAGCACTCCAAATAAATTTAAATATAATATTTCAGTATGTCAGTAAATATGTTAATGTTTTAATAGTATACTTAGTGTGTGTGTGTGTGTGTGTGTGTGTGTATATATATATATATATATATATATATATATATATGTCAGAATTGTTGGCGCCCTTGTATCCAACAAGGTTAAAGACGCCTGTGAATAAAAATCTGCATTGTTAATCCTTTTGATAAGTTTTTTTTTTAATTAAAAACCCTTATATATATATATATATATATATATATATATATATATATATATATATATATATATTTACAATTACTAAACCTTTCATTTAAGTAAAGTAATTGAAAATGGGGGTGGGGCGATCTCATCATGAAATTATTTACAGTAATTATTTTTTAATAATTAATAGGCCTACACATTGGAGATCATTTAGATCCTTCGGATTCCCAAGTCCATGATGATACACTCTACTCTTCAGTTTTCTACAGATTGTAGGCCACGGGACTAGAATGGCCATGGCAGAACCTTATTTTTTTGCTTACATTCTGTAACCTATTTTTGTGTTGATTTTGAGTCACTGTCCTGATTCAACCATGGTCCATTATAAGATGTCTAGCAGAGACAGCCAGGTTAAGATTTTGTATCTGTTGGCATTTGATATTCATGTTGCCAAATGCCACACACACACTTGACACGTTCACTTGTTTGTAATTGTACTTGTTCAATCTTCCTGATGTTTACTTCATACTGGTAATAAAGATTTACTGTCAAATGTGCTTTCAGGCTTGTCTAAAGAATTTTCTTTTCAGACTTGAAGCTTTGTTTCTGAAACTGCACATTAAAGCTATGGTTGTGTAAATGATGTACATCAATAAGCACTCCAGGGATTTTCATTGAATATTCTTGTTAGAGTGAATATGAGACAGCTCAAAATGTAAACATCAGACAGGCTTCCTACTTTAACCTAAGTGTACAAATGAATAGTTTGCTGAGGTCGTTACAAAAGTGTAAAGTCACTGTCGAGTGTTTTCTCTCGGGAGACGAAATAAAACTGTCTTGCAGGACCTTGACATGTGATGTCCTGCACAAGTAGGCAGTGTGAAGTGAGCTGAGACTGTCCTAACCCTTTCCAGATGATACTCACATCAGTTCCATCCCAACAACTTCCGTCTGCAGACTCATTTTGAAGCAGCAAAAGAAGAGGAGAAAAAGAAAAAAAACCCTGATTTGTTTTACCTCTTGCAAATGGATCGGGATGGTCCTTACATATCCTGAGTGGAAAACATACCATGTCGAACTAGTTGAGCACAACATAAAATAATTCCAGCACAGTATATTATAACATCATCTGAAATTTAAGTTGACGTTTAACAGAAAGTGACCAGGACAAAGTGCCATCCATTATTAATGAAATCACAATAATTGACTTAGTTTGCTAAATTGTAGCACTATAAACAAGGGCCATAAGATCCCAGAGACCTTAAACAAAATGTGACACCCTTATTGAATTATTAATTCTGCTGCAGCTCTTCAATCTCTCCAAAATCCCATGGCACAATTCAGATGCCAAATTATTTAATGGTGCTCAAATGCCTAACAGAAATTCCTGTAAGATTATATTGATTTAAAATTTTACTTCAAAAGACCACAAAAATAATATGTACTCTTTATGGTACCAAGTGTCTTTTTGACCCCTTTGTTGGACTTTGACAGGCTGTGTATGAGAAAAGATTGCTTAATTTAAATGACATGACAGTGAGTACCGGTAAATATAGGGGAAGAAAAAAGAAAAATAAACCTATATATGTAAGAGTTCTTATTTTCGTCTTTCTTGGCTTATTACCATTTGTCCATTGTATGATTATTTTGGTGTATTGATATTTAAGTTGTTTTGACAACTACAGTGCTTTTAATACTGTTTGACAGAGGAGAAATGAAGTAGCTAAAGTAGAAAAAAGATTGATTGACACTCTTATGGCCTCTGATGGAGTTCAGGGGGTTTACGAGAGCATCTCATGAAACTTTGTATCTATAGCACGAATGTAATTTCTCGTGCCATTTATACGCCAAAACTAGTTTTTTGCGTGTATGTGATATGCGTTTTTGGCGTGCATATAATACGCATTTTTTGGCGTATAATAAATGCGAACTCCCCACCACCCTTCTCCCTAAACCTACCCAGGGGGTTTTCAGTGCGTAGCATATGCATGTAAAAAACAATTATGGCGGATAAATGCCATGAGAAATGAGTTGACAATCATGGTATAGATACGCACTTTCATGAGACTGTGTTGGAGAAACCAACCTGATCTCACGACCAAGTCGTACGAATTCGACGAATGATTAAAAAGTGGCTAATTCGTAACAATTCATACGAAATCACTCGTACGAATTAGTACGATTTTGCTAATTCGTACATATTTTACGAATTGGCCAATTCGTATGAATTCGTACGAATGACCTACCCCTAACCCCGCCCCTAAACCTAACCGTCACGTGGGTTTAGACAAATCGTACAAATTCGTACGAGTGAGGTCGTACGAATTGAACATTTTTTACTCATTCGTCGTATTCGTACGAATTGGGCGTGAGATGTGTTGGAGAAACAGATAATGTGAAAGACTTTTTAATAGGAGAACATTTTCTAAATGTAAATTTACTGTATACTAACTTAAATGTCATCCTTTGCTTAAAAATCTACAGCTTGTGCTAAAACAGATCCCCCATCCTGATGATAGGAGTATCTTCATGTTGCATGGTTAGTCCAACCCGGTCAATATCAATTCTTATTGTGAAAACAGTAACGCAATGCAATCAACTGCACATTTGCATTTATTTGTATCAGGTGACTTTTTTCATGGATAAACTATAGAATATGAATACAAATCTATTTTTGATGATTCAATACTAAAGGTTTTCTCCCAACCCTCAGTGAAAGCGACAGCTCAGAGGATGAGAGCAAGGGCATGAAATGTTGTTCTTCATGAGGATGTGTTGCTATTTAATCATTCCTCCTTCCTTCCCACATTCAACGGTAAGATTAGCTCAGTGGTGACAGGGAGGCCATGTTCAATTTTTTTGCTTTCATGGCTGTCTGTGCTCACTCTATTTTGAGGCTGGGGGTGTGGGGGTTGAAGCTTGTACCCACCTGACATTAGATTACAAACTAATTCTGCAGTTCAGGCTGAGTGCATTTCAATTTAGGGTCTGCATTATTGATCTGAAAGAACATAACTAGTTCCCTGACAGAGACCTCTGTCCTCTGAGCAGCAAATTATCAAATTGAGCGGCTATTCTTCCCTTGTGTTAATAGCCTTACGAAGATTTGATTATATGCACATCCTTATAAATTAAGCCCCTTCTTTAATATTTTAGTAACAATTTAGTGTATGAATAACATCAATTGATCAATACTTTCCTAATGTGTACAGTAAGTCTATAGTGCTGCCAAATCGAGTAATTCCATCTAACATAAAAGTTTTTGTTTATACGCGTGTATATTATTAAGAAACACACACACACACACACACACTGTAAACAAAAGGTCAAAATTTCACATATATATATACAGTATATATATATATATATTAATACATGATCAGTTTTTTTTCAAAACTTTTCACACAGTAGGCTATTCATTTCCATCAATACAATATATGATCAGTTGTTAAAAACAGTAGCAAACTTCAGATTCATCAGAGATTTCCTTTCAACAGAAGCTGCTAAATCATATTTATTTTCCATGATTTTATCCCACTTTTATCCCACAGCAGGTCCTACCTCACGACCAATTCGTAGGAATTCGTACGAGTGATTAAAAAGTGGCTAATTCGTACTAATTCATACGACCTCACTCGTACGAATTCGTACGATTTGTCCAAACCCACGTGATGGGTAGGTTTAGGGGCAGGGTCAGGGGTAGGTCATTCGTACGAATTTATACGAATTGGCCAATTCGTAAAATATGTACGATTTAGCAACAATTGTACTAATTCGTACGAGTGAGGTTGCGTGAATTTTTACGAATTAGCCACCTCGTAAATTTCGTATGAATTCTCGTGAAATCGGGTTGGCTGGTCCAATACTCACTCTACAACAATAAAACCATTAGAAACATTATACAAACAAGCATTAAAAACACTGGATAAAAAAAATACCATTACCACCACTGTAGTATTCAGAAGAAATATCAGTAACTTACTTGGGATAATCTCATTAAATTCAAAAACATCTGTTTAATTTATAAAATCAGACATGGAGGTTTAGCACCTCTTCTGGTAACCAGAGAGGCAGTGAGGAAAGACTGCATCATCCCTCGGAGAAAAACTGCTTTTGGTCAGACTGTCTTCTCCGTAAGAGCAGCTCAGCAATGGAACACAGTGCCAGAAACCATCAGACAGTCTTTGTCATTATTTTCATTCAAAAAGAATGCTAAAAAATGGCTTGTAGAGAGCCAAACTTGTGGACACTGATCCTTTCTGTGTGCAAACAACCATTATATAATTATTTTATATGAATTGTATTTCTTATTCATAATGTTTTCTATGTAATTTTATCTTGTGATTTTATATTTGTGATTATCTTTAAGGTTTCCTTTTCTACAGCTGGCTGGGGGACTACCGATGAAAATGAGCTCTTTTAGCTAACTCGAGTGCATTTGCATTGCTCTAATGTTGGTTAATGTACACTGCCCCCTTTCAAATAAAGAAATGAATCAACAGTACATTTCACTTTTTAGCAACACCGGATTAAGTGTTTATTTTTTTTTTGAATACATCACATTTAAATGCATAGTTTTCTGATCATGGTCCATATTTTTGTTACAACATTAGTCCAAAGATGCTTGCATGCCCCATAGAGCTAATCATATCTAAATAATTTATAATATACATGTTCTTTTCTCATCCTTCTATTAAGCTCGCTTTTGTCACTTATTATTCTGCATTTCAATAATCACATCAAATCACTTATTTTCATTTGTGTCCTGAGCAGATGACAGACTAAAGGTTGAATGGGAAAAATGTAGGACAGTAATGCTCTTAAAAATGAGTTGTTTATTTACCTGTCTATATATGGATTTAGTTGTTGTTGTTGATGTTTGTTTGTTTGTTCTTTTCAGAACAGTAAATAATCCTCTATCACCCTCGAGATGCACACAGAAAAAAATGTTTCAGCAAATTTTCAAAACAATGTTTAAATAAAACAATTACATATCACAATATTCTTGAGAATGAAATCATGATCACTCTTTTTTTAACGTAATCAGTTGTTTAGAACAAAATGTCAAAGTAAGTATAAAGTTTTTACCGCAGGCTTTATTTTACGCATACATTGAAAATCTCGAAAGAACCAGTGGTGAATTAGTCTTCTGGGTTCTGAGACACTGAACTAACGTGGTTCAAACAACAGATGTGCGACAAATTTCAGGAAGCAGTCGTGACTTGCTTGTTAGTTTCTACAACAATGCATATGGAGGTTAAGCAGTGAGTTACGCCATTGTACGGGATTTATACTCTCCCACACATGTGTCAATCACATTTGTGTTCCTGTAATTAATTAATGAGCAAAAGAATTATAACACATTTATTTGGTTGTTCATTTCATGGTTTTTAAAGTGTAGCGAGTGATCCTTTGCCTGGCAAGTGATTCTACCCTCATATTCACTTGCTATGCATGTTACACAGAATCATTCTCTCCACTTTGGGCAGAAGCCATCATTATGATATTGTAATCCAAATGATTTGGCAATGCAGTGCTTCTGGACAGATTAATATTGTTCAGCATACTGTTGCATTGGAAAGCATACAGCGTTAAAGGTGCTGTTTCTTCTCCACTAGCGACACCAAATGGAATTGCAATCTGCTTGTTTGGCTCAATCAATAGTGTGATGCTGGGGCGGGACTAGAGTACCTGTTTGTCTGATAAATGGCAGACGGCTGGGGTGTTTTTAAACCCCTTTGAAGATATTCATTGTTTTTGCAATTCTTTTTGGTGCTGCTAGTGGCACAGAAATTATACACGTCATCTTCAAATGACATAACAGGGACACCAAACTGCATTTTTTTTTTTTTGCCTGGTCCGTCGAATGATGATGTTGTTGTTGTTTGATTCTAAAGCGGGGAAAAGTGGGTTCTCTATTTCCGAGAATTCTGCCAAAAAATGACAACTTGACTCAGTGTATGCCATTTCCATTTAAATGGGAATCAATCTCTCTTTAACGCCTGTGAATGCCTTGGGATGTTTGCCTGGGTGTTGCATGAGGCAAGCAAATTGGTGGGTGACATTTTATGATATTGATGGGTGAAGTGTAAATGTTAGGTTTACGTCAGTGCCAGCCTCTAAAGAGACTAAATAAACAAGTTAGACTGTTTGCTTTACCACACAAGGCCACAATGTAGAACAATTGTGCGTTAAGAAGTACGGCCAGAACATGTATATAGTGTAACTGAGTGAATCGCCACCAGAGCATTTTTTTTCTGTATTATATTGGAATAGATGTGTGCTTATGCTTGCGTTCATCAGTACAGTTTCAGTGGGGAAAGAATCATTCTGACAGAAGTTCATAGCATTCTCTCATGGCAGATGGCAAAGACCAATTCTACTCATGGCCATTTTTCCTGTAAATTGCTTAGAGAATGATTAATGTTAGGATATTTGTGTGAGACATGGAGCAAGTGAAATTATTCGAAATAATATTCAATAAGCAAATTTCAATCTGCCTCACTGAAATATCATCCCCAAGTATTTCTCACAGCACTAACATTTCTGTTCTAATGAATCATTAAGGGTATTATAACATAAACACTGACAATGAGCTAAAGCGTTAAATTCCAGTGGATAATGTTGTCCACAATCATCTAGTCGATGGACAAATGACTTTCACAAGTTCTGCTCCATTATGTCGGGCCCGCTTTTAGATCTCTAAATTAATGAGGCAACATGAGGCAGCTCTGGAAGGGTCCCTACCAACACCAGCTGGGCAATGCAGTTAATATGTTCAGAAACCTGTTCATGACAAAGCACTGCTGTTGGAGCAAATGACAGTTTACAACCTGCTTTTTTTTTCTTCGTTTAGATCGCAATACATTCAGAGTTTGTAGGTTAAATACTGCATACAACCATACTGCTACAGAAGTTTGGTTTGGACTGATTTACAGTGATTTACAATGAAATTTAAACGAATATTAATCTCATAGTAATTGTTCATTACTTAATGACAACAACACTCACAGCAGCTATGTTTCCATCCAAGTTGCACCCAATTGAATTTATGCAGTTATTGCATTAGTTATCAACATCGATTTTATAGCATTTATTAACCCTTAAATGCATAGCCCTGGTCTTTAGAGACCCGGAACGTCATTCACTACATTCCTTCTGATTCATTTTTTAAAGTAAGATATCAACCTTTTTAGTATTCCCTTAATCAATTCATTATAAACCATAAAAAAAGAATGCCTGGTTTTCCATTATTTTGTGTAAAAAAAAAAAAAGTCTATAGGGTCGCTAATGACCTGAGGTGTGTAACAGTGTAAGGATATATTCTGCACAACAATAATTTAATCTTTAATGACTAGGGTTGGGTATCGAGAATCGAGTATCGATTGGAACCGGGATTAAATTTTCGTTTTTCCCGGAATCATTCAAAAGTTAAAATTTCGATTCCTAGTTTCGATATTCACAGTCCACCGAGCGGCAGAAGAAACCGCTGAACAACACCAAAGAAGAAGCGTCTACCGGAAGTGTTGGCATAACCGCACAAGTCGAACATGAGTAGCTTACGTCGGCGGTCCAAAGTGTGGCTTCACTTTTCTAAAAATAATGAAATCTCGGCAAAATGCTAAATTTGTGACAAAAGGAGTATTTGTGACAGAAGGAGTATTTCCTTCAGAAAGACCGTTGGTTAGCAAGGTTATAGCTAAACTTTTTTGACCCTGCCTCTTAAAAGAATCGGAATCGAGAATCGTTAGGAACCGGAATCGAAACAAGGAATCGGAATTGGAATCAGAATCGTTCAAATTCAAACGATACCCAACCCTATTAATGACTGACTAAGAGCAATTCACCTTTCACCTGTCTGATTTACAATAGTGAAGTGACGTTTCACTCATAGTTGCCGCAGGCAGAAAACCAAAGAATAAGAAGTATCATTGGCAAAACTTGAAATGGCTCAGAGATTTACTGCAGAGCGAGTACTGAACGCAATCAAATATGGTGTCACTGTCACGTGATGGTGGATCATGGTAAAGAAGCAGTCAGTGATCAAAATATTGATTTTGAAGATGTTAAAAATTACAATTCTGAGAATATGAGTTTGCGAGTTTGAGCAAGATGCTGAATGTACTGGGAAATGAGCTCTGATGAGGACAGTGAAGAAACATCTGCTCAAACTGAACCATCTCAAGCTCCAAAAGGTAACACAATGCTTAATGTTATTCTTCTGTAATTGTTACTCTAATTTCAGGATCGTTTAATATTATCGCGACAGGTAGAGACCCATCCGTGTTAGATATTTGCACGTTTGCGATACCTAAAGCACTATGTTCCACTTTTTAACATAATGATTAACATCCAGTGTTTTTTTCTTTTTTAAATCACTTAATTATCCTAGAATACGTGACGTATCTCACACAGCCTTATGTTTGTATGCTGAATGACGGATAGCTACTAAGTGTCTTATTAGCCGTCCACCTGCTCGCATGCATTCAAAGCGAATGTCGGCATCCGATTAATTATTGGGCAAGAACTTGACCTGATGAGAACATCAATACATTCACGCAGTTTTTACCATATATCTAGGGGAGCCTATAGTCTGATCTATAAATTTCTGTGCTGGGAGCAGCTTTATGGCCATTTACATAGAGACAACACATTGATTACAGGGTTGAGGAATTATTGAATACACTGATGAGCTGGCAGAGGGAGGGGGACGCATTAGAGGCCCACGTCTTTGTGTCCATTAGCCTGTAAATCAGCTTTATTCTGGTAGCACACATTTGTCTCCCTCTTCCCTTTCTCTCTACACTCATAACTGCAGAGCGCCGCATTTCAACCTTCATAATGGGTACGACGACAATAAAAGTTTCATCAGCTTCCATCATTGTAAATTCAATAGAGAACGTTATTGGTTCATTTTTGTTTTCAATTTCAGTTATGATGCCATTACATTCAAAGGGGTAGAAAACGGAGAGTGTCCTGATCTTGTGCACATGCATAGAGGCTTGGCAGAAATAGGCACCTTTCAATTCCTCTGAACTGCCATTAAAATACATTGGTGGTCAAGGAGTGCCTTTTAGCCCAAGCTAATGGAAGGCGAACAGAGTACGATGGACACACTTAATGCTTCGATTTTTTTTTTGTTTAATAAAAAAAGCCAGCTCTTATAAAATGGCTCATAAACCATGTGCTGCTGTGATAAATACACCTGTAAAAAAACTTTTTATGGTTAATAATGGTACTTTTCAATAAAGTCACACCTAACAGAGTCCTACAGTAGGTGACTGTTTTAACTACACAACGTGAAGCCGCACTCAAGAGTGGCCTATGGAGCTCAACAGTAAAATCCAAACAGAGATACCACTTAAAATATTGCTGGAATGTGCATTAATTAGGTTGCCAAATTTATTTTAATTTCTCACAGCTCATTTGCTGCCAAGACTAAGATGAACATAGGTCTTATAAAAGTTCCTTAATGGGTTTGGAAAATTGCAAAACAGATAATGGTTTTTGCCAACAAAACTGTAACTCAAGGGTTTCTTCAAGGTTTTGCGACATAAGAGCTCGCAAGAAAACAAATCTTTGCTTTGACTGAAACATTATTGAAAGCGTACATAATTGCTCAACATGCTGATGCATTGCAACTCCACCCAAGCAAAAATGACTTATCTTTAAACACAGCTCAATGAAGATGCATACAATATCGCAAGATTCATATTTAAGACTCGTTTTAAAAAGATGTACTTTGGAAATAACAATCAATGTGCCCAACAAAAAGGTCAGCATATTCGCCCAGGGTGAAATTCATTTCATGGCTGTCAGTAAGACCCCATTAAATCACAGCTCCTTGTTAATTCTTTTATGCACAGAATTTATTACTCATGGTCCAGGATCCAAAAAAAAGGAGAAACTTGGGATTTATTGTGATTGGTATAATGCTGTGAATCACTGACTAAACAGATCAATGTAAAGTGGACCTGTAGAGTTGCTCTGCATTATTTATATATCTGTGCCTTTATTCTTTATCCTTAAATTGCAACATCAGTGTGTGATTATAACAAAAGCTTCCACATATTTGGAAACAATTATGTTAATTGCTAGTCAACATTTACCAATGCTTATCTACTAGAATTTAGCCACAACAGTTTATAGGACTTCTAAGGAGGTTTTTTTTTTCTTGTCTCTGTTTACATAATCTACTATGGAGGATTGAGGGTCAACATTAGTTCTCCTCTGGCAGTTGCCAAGTAAAGCTTGTAAATAAAATGCATCGGGTACTCTACGATAGTGGCTTGGCTGGACAGAAAAGTACCATCTAGAGAAAGGTTGTTTTGGAACTTTAACAGACCAATTTCTCTAAATTCCCAAACTAGCAGCCAGCAGCTAAATCCATCTATCATTGAGAAACAGTGTTTGACGCTTGCTACTTTTTCACTCTGACACAGCTTTGTTTCTAAGTGTTTTTTTAGTCAATAAAATGAAAGACGAGTTCCTAAGATAGAATTTATTGGATAAGAGCACTGACATTAGTTTTTTTTAAAAAAAACATAAACGTATGGTTTGATTTAGGCAGAATATAAAAGTGGAATGTGGATATTTATGTGCACTATGCTGACATGCTTTTTGATGGCAAAATGTAGCAAGGATCACATTACAGTCCATAGGATTGTTCTCAGATATTTTATCCTGGACACAACTTGTCATAGAAATCCCTCATAGTTTAGCTGAGTCCCTATCAAGAAGACCATTACAAAGAAATAGTCGATAAACACCCCACATCTTTCCATTATTTACGGTTTAAAGGAAATACTTATTAGTTTTTAATCAACGAAACTGCATGTTATATTAAATAAAAATACAAAAAGAGGCACCAATTTCTGCCTATCCAGGGCCGAAAGACAAACAAACAGTGTTTAATATTCAAATGACACCCACTGCCTATTGCATGTAAAACAACTATTTGACTATTGGACTACAAAAGTCATCTAATGTCAAGCTTGAAAAGCATGCTACTGGTATTCAGAATAGAGTACTTTAACAATCAATGGAACCCATGAGAAATGGGTCATAAGCTGTTTGTTCTGATAAAAAATACATGCCTTCAAGCAAAAAAAAAATCCTATTGTCTTCTTTGGCAAAAACACACAAGCTGTTTATATTTTACCCAACAAATATCTGATCCACTTTGCTTTATTTTTGCTACTCAAATAAGTGGAGGCGACCTGCTCTATCTAAAACAGGTCTCCCTACACGACACTGAAATGGTATCATTATTTTTTACATAATTTTAATGATATTTCTCAAAATTCCAAGTCATGTCTTTAGGAATAAAATGTAAATGAGCTAATAAATAAATAATACATACTTTCCTAAACTAAGTGTATTCATGTTTCAGAATAGTGCTTTCACAGCCTAAAGACTCAAAGAAGGCTCGATGAAACTAAAGGCTCTGAACCTTTCATTGACCTTTCATTAATGGCTTCAGCTCAATGGCCAAGTGTAATTATGTCCAACAGCTAGAGAAATAGCACCATTGGGCTAATATACACAAAGCAGACATGAAGCCATCTCTTGCACGAGTCCATTCCATCATATCCGAACCCCTAACTGAATGAAAAAAGTTGATGACAAGAATAAATTGATTTTTAACATATCTGCATCTCCTAAAGGGCCAGAACTAGCCGCATCGATTGAACCTTTATCTCTGTAGGTAATGTTAAGCATTGTACACTTGTCAAGGTCCAATCCCTCCACTAACATAAACTCTCGACAAAAAGGGGAATGGTAATTACTGACTTGGCAGAATTCAAATCATGCCGTTTAAGCCAGGTTCCTGCTGATCATTATACTTTGCAGAAAACGCTGACAGCATTAAACATGGACACAAAGACTTTAGCGTAATTTTTCACTGTCTGCCTTTCTATCTGTCTGTCCCTCTCTCACAGGTGTAATATATTGAATGGCCAAATTAGTTAACTTGTGGATATGTTGTCGGGACCTATGCAAATTTGTGTGCACCTGGGTTTTTGCTTTTATCTCCTAATAATACGGTACTGTATAACTATTGGGCCGGGTTAATGAAACACGAAATGAAGGCAACATGAAATGAAGGCAACATTACCAAATCATTTTCCCCCTCAATGTTATTTACATGGAAACTAAAGCTTTGAATAAAGTTGTAAACTGTAACTGAGAATGGCTGTTTTGGGACAATAAAATCACATAATTATATTACACTATTACTGTTTATATTGTATGGTAATATTTAGATAGTAGGGTATCCTGATATGAATTTAATATAAGTTATTGGAGACAGCAGATAAAAATGATTTGTTTTATCTTAATATTGATTTAATATTCCACAACAGCCCTGAGAGTCATATTAAACCAACTTGTCCTCTCACCTTTTATCTAAATAAAATCTGACTCAGTGATTTTTATAACACCCAGAGTTTTCATTATGCAAGGAGAGCCACACAAGATGAACAGCAGTTAATAGTAAAACCTTTATTTATAGTTTTTTTTTAACAGTTATTTATAGGCTTACATTATGAAATTAGTATTACATTACCAATGTCAATTTAACAAGTTAATTTACTTTAAAAAAAAATCACAGATTGAAATCAGACTGGTGAAATTTATTGTTGTGGAGTTTAGAAAAGGCTGATGCAAAATAATAAATAATAAAAGGTCAAAAATATTTGATTAATTAATCAGCATATCACGTGACTAAACATGTCAAGCACAGCACTAAATTAAATGTAATATAAATTGTAACATTTAATTATAATAATTGAAGTACATTGCATAATAAGTAAAAGGTTACAGTACTGAATACTAAAAGTGTCTAAGCTAACCGGGTGTACAATGCTGTCCTTTCAGATCATCTGTAAAAATACCACACAAGCTTTTCACTGAATATTGATGCAGACTATGAGAAACATGAATATGTCTGAATGTGCCGGTGGCAGCATTGTTCTCAATTCTTCTTCAGTGCCTCGAGTTCAGTGCAGTGTTTATAATGCTTGCATTGCCAGAATTTTACATAGAGACTGTAGCTTGTAGTCATCCCATATGTTTCTCAAATGTGCCAACATGAAATAAAATACAGAGATAGAGAGACCCTTGGGACCCTATCAATAAACCAACAGATTCTAAACAACGTCGAAAGTTGCACGGTAAATGGCAGTGCTCACTTTGTAAATATGGAACAATGTTCTTTTATTTGTGTGGGGGAAAAAAAACACTATCACCCACATCTCTCAAACACATGCTCTCTATTGTTTCTACTGGAAATGGGAGCATACCACAGGCTACTATCGTTTTTATATACACAGCTAAGTAGATGCATCATAGATAAACGGTTTTGCCACAGCAAGCTGGACTGCCAGTTGAAAGTGCTTATAGCTTTTAGAATTTGGATTCCATCTAAAATAAAACATGCAAGAAGTTTACACCCGACCCAGTCCAAAACAGGCAAACGACACACACATTAACCATCCGTGACAATGTAGTGTGCTGGCACATCAAATCAGTGGTTTATATATATAAAACAGTATCACTGTACATTAATTAATACAGTGACTCCTAACAAATTGTACCCCTTACAAACAATCGTTTGCACATTCACATTAACCTGGAATATATAATATACACAAGCCTGTGAATCAATGTCTCTAAATGTCTACAGTCTTTATATGAGAGAATAAAGTACATTCAAATGCACAATCCCAAAAAAGTTCTCACCAGTGTTATTTTTGTCCATATTGATGCGTGATCCAAGTTGAATACAGCGGTAATCAAAATTGAATAGTGATAAATATTCCAAGGTTCCATATAAACTCCCTTAATAATCCAAACTCCACAGATATTGTTGAGTGCAGATGTTTGTTGGAAATAGTCATGTGATAGGAAGACTACTGGTCATGTGACAGAAAATATCACAAATTGTGAGATTGCTTAAACCTAGTCCCAACCAATACCAAAAAACAGTTAATATAAAGGTAAATTTAGCTATATTAATGGTAACTATATATATATATATATATGAAATTGGCTTGTATTGTTCTAAATAAATGAATGAACGAACAAGCACAAACTACTAGACCATGTTTTTTATCATCAATTTGCACTATTTAAAAGTATGGATGTGAACAATATTTTGAAAACGAGTCCAAACATCGGCACCCGCAATACCTTACAAGACCTCCACTCCACACATGATTAAGCTGTACTATAATAATTCATTCATTCCTAATAACACCCATGAATTTGGGATTGAGTCCCTATCAATGTAAATGATGAGCAAAGTCTGAAAAAGGCAGGAAAAAATGTCCCTAATAAGATCCATTTTCAACAGGTAATGACTCAGAAAAGGGGATGAAAATGAGAGTGGGTGTTTTCCTGTATTGTACAAGGAGAACTCTCTTGGGCACAGAATTTGATTATTAATAGAAGATTGCGGTTCCACCACAAATGCAGAGCTCATACTCCTGCTGCTATTACCTAGCTGCCATTATTTTTTCAGGTTCATGTCATTCAATCACATATGCTCTAATTTCATCTAGATGTATAGGGTGTTCAGACAATATTTGACTGCTTGAAATAAGTTGCTTACATAAAACAGTGATATTTAAAAAGACTTGACACGAAAATAAAACATACAAATGTTAAGGGAACTTACCTTTGTGAGCTTTTCAATGTGTTTATAAAGCTGACAGAGATTAGCATGGACCCCATCTCTCATCATTAGTTTTCCACTATAATGCTGGGCATCGTTTTACTGATCCCAGGACAGGAGCTCAACTTGACATTTTCACTGAAGCATAATGTAATATGTATCTAGTAAACCTATACAAAAGACTGATCATCATAAAAGGCGACAAGAACAGTTCTCGCAATGCTAACAGTACATTATAGAGAAAATCTACCCAATGATAAGTTTGTCGACCGACATGGTCTGATACATTGCTCTAGGTACCTAATCACTAAGGAGTACATTGGTGCTGAGATGACCTGCTGCATCGGCGTTTCTCGGAAAATAACCTCTTTCGCTGGATCTGTTACAATCTAACAGGCATTAGGGAGCTTTCATACAGTAAGCAGAGGAAAGGAATGAGATGACCTTGTATGGCCTAGTGGATGTAGCCATGCTTGGGCAGTGTCCTTGACTTTGTCAGATCAAACAACACAGCAGCAAAGTCCTTAGGGAGCTTTCTGGATTAGATTACCTGTCCTGGGATTGCCTGGGATGGGTGTAGACATATGGGCCATAGCTCTCCAGCCAACACAGGTGATTAGTTTGGTTTAGTGGCTTGAAGTAGTGGCAGTTTGGGTAGTAGCAGTGACTTTTTTTTTTTTTTTGAGAAACAAATATGTATTCACCTTAGTAAAGCTGCACAGGGAATGGGAGCCATATGTGATGTTTGGCATATCCCGTGGCTTTGTTCTCGGGCAGTGACAGAGACTAACTTTTCTCAAAGCATTATGTCTTCGTGGACAGTAAGTCTCAGGGGGAAACTGAACTGAAAGGGAGATTCTTCATCCTTTTCATTGGCACTGGGGTCAGGCATTATTGTAAGACCTCCATGAGTGCATATAGTAATATGTGACTGCAGGGCAATTTCTAAGATCATTTAAGATAAAAAAAATATACATATATATAAAAATTGTAATTAAAATAAATGATGCCACAGTAAAAAAAAAAAAAAAAGATCTTGTGTCAACCTCAGAAATTCCCAATGTTTTCTTCAAAATGCATTCACAAGTTTACACTTACATATAATCAGATATAGTATAAAATTGGCATGCCGTCCGAGGAAAGGGCTCCGAGCTCCCCAACCCTGGCTCGGATAGGAATTAACAAGGGTGAGGAGTTAAGGTGGAGGAGGATATTTTTCTTACGTGAATGCATCACTTCATTTCAGAAAGCCTTTATTTATTCATTTAGCTGACGCTTTTATCCAAAGCGATTTACAATTGCTATACATGTCAGAGGTTGCAAGCCTCTGGAGCAAATACGGGTTATGTCTTTCTCAGGGAAACATTGGTGTCTTACAGTGGATTCGAACCCGGGTCTCTCACATCAATGGCATGTGTCTTATCCACTGCACCATTGCCACCCGCTTTAACCCCCTATGCCGTGTGGAGCACTTTTATCATGGATGGATGCACTTTGATGGACTAAAAAATCTAAAGCCATTCATTGGCATTATAAAGCTTGAAAGAGCCAGGACATTTTTTTTTAAATAAAACTGTGTTTGACTAAAAAGAAGAATGTAATATACACACCTAGAATGACTTGGGTTAGTAAATTATGGGCTAATTTTCATTTATGGGTGAACTATGCTTTTAATCAGTGACTGAATGAATCCATGACACAAAGACTTTAACGTGTCACCACCACTGATCTATATAATGTCATTTTATATAGATCAGTGGTCATTGCCATACATATGTAATCTGTGAAACAAACTGTGAAAAGACACAGTGTCATAGAATTTATGGAACTGACTCACATATAATGGAAAAAAAAATAGAATATTACTAATGATTAAACTGTTAAAAAATGTCAAGTTCTTTCATGTTGCACCTAAAAAAGAGCGTTTTATGTACTTCCTGCACATCTTTGTATCATTTTGCAAAAATTCTGTCTTGGTATTCTCAGATGTAGTCTCAAATGGCCTTGTTGAAATCTACACACTGATAGTGGAAGCCTATATGTTCCAATTGAAGTATCTCACAAAGATTCCATTAGTCGCGTCTTGCAGATGGAGATCAAATGAATATGCCTCATGGTCGAACCCTGATGTTCATTAAACCTATTGTCAGAGAGACCAATTAATCAAAGCATTCGTACAATGTGCCAGACTAGGATAAATGAAGGTATGTGATAAAAACAGTCATTAGCAATCTCGGCTCATTTTTCACTGCACAAGGAAGGAGGATAGTGTCCTTTTCTTTTACGTCCCACAGCTATCACCTTCCCACTTCCTTACCATATTGCATTTAGTTGCTCATTTATAGTCTAGGTAATGACGTGTCAAAATTTTCCCAATAGAAAGAGCACTGGATGTCACGCCTGTCAATGTGCAAATAATTAAGGTCAGTAAACTTGAGTTTTACAAAAAAACAGTTGTTTCCAGCTTCAATGTGCACATTATTAGCATGCGAGTGGTTAAAAAGATGAATGTGAATGATAAATTGCCTGATCAATTTGACAATCTTTGTGAACGTTTCTTAAAATTGTGCTCATTTTGACAATCACAATGGTTTCATTTTTTATCACTTACATTTACTTCGTCACTAACTAAATTTTGCTAAATTCATTGCCATAAAATTCATTATTACTCAAAAGAACAGTTCATTCAAAAAAGAAAATGCCATCATGATCTAAAATTACAAACAAAGTACAATAAAAAGTATCTTCATACAACATGCACTAAATGAAAAGCAATTCAGAATATTTGACATCAATGTGACATATTTGAGAGCTCTGTAAAGGGAAAGATTAATGACTTGGGTCTGTTTCTCATACAAAGTAATCACACAACCTCAAAAGACTTTGCACACAATTCATATAGACTACTTTGATAATAATTCTGTGGTACTCTTCTTAAATTTAGAATTCACCCAGAGTCCCTTTCATTTTCATGTAGAAATATGGCCAGCACATTATTCTGTATTTTTCCTTTTCTGCTTCAGGGGGAAAAAAAAAGAGAGAGAGAGAGAGAATGTCATACAGGTTGGGAACGACATGAGAGTGAAAAAATGATTTTCATTTTCAAGTGAACTATTCCTACACTTAACTTTTAGGTTCATACATTTAAATAAATGCAGTGGCAGTTTCAGCCTCACATTTTTCTACAACTGAAAAGGTCAACAGAGAATCTCTCCTCATCCATAGTACAAGGGTTGTGGGCATTATAAACTCAAAGGCATACACAGATCCTCACTCCAAAAATCCAATGGATCCAATGGACACAATAATCCAAAACTTGCTTACAATTTAGTATGCATTCTGTTGGAATGAAGTATCAGCCAACGAAATCTCAGATAGTATTTAAACAGAGTGATAACTTATCCATCACCAGTGGATGTTGCCAATTTTAGCCATGGATTTTGTGTCAAATCTGTATGGGTTAAGTACTATGCCAAAGTCAAATAAATCATTTGAATTTTAAATGTAATTTCTTCCCATGTGAAGCAAACGAAATGCATGTTTCACGGTGATTGGTGTCCTACACCTCACCTCCCCTTTATATTCTTGAATTATATCATAAATCCATAGTACATGCTAATGCCTGAAATTTTTGCTTAGCTTGAGTTGGGACTTAAAACGTAAAAAGAACAACATCCAACCTGTCAGGCAAGGCAGTTGTACTGTACTGAAGCAATTTGCCCCTTATTGCTGAAGGTGTGAGCATGAAGGGGGAAAAAAAAGAGTGGGATAGATGAGATCGCTGTGGCGGACTTGTTTTCTTTACATTTTAATCTGCTGTCCCTCTGAAATGCTAAGTGTTAGTCAGAGTGCACATTGCAAACATCCTGTGTATTATTCATCCTTGTAATGTCAGTCAAAGACTGGGAGACAGAGTATGTATGCACTACTGTTCAAAAGTTTGGGGTCGGTAAGGTTTTTAAATGTTTTTAAGAAGTCTCCTATGCACACCGTGTCGAGAAGCAGGACGGGGCCGAGAGCTGTGGCAACAAAGTGAGGCTGGTGGAAAACAGTCACTCCTCATGACTATAAACATTAATTCCATTTTCACACTGCCACATAAATGAATCTCGCATTTGGCATCATCACGCTCAGACCACGTTTACATGAAGGAAAAACAACGATATTTCCCTGCGGTTTGGCCTCTCATTTACACGAAAACCCCATTTTTATCACAGAAAACGATTATTTCTAAAAACTCCAGCCACAGAAGATTTCTGAAAATGCCAGTTATGTGTTGTCACGTCAACTGAGAAAATGGGTTTTAGGTTCTCTCTTGTCGATTCTGAAGATTATGATTGGCTTGCATGGTTTTTTCCTTCTTCTTACACTGCTGCCCATATGTTTGGCTTAGTTATGATGGCGCTCGACGGCGTATTTATGCGGGTGTGTTCACTCGATCCTTCAGAAATGAAGAAAATGTGGAATATAGCTGTGCTGCTTAGCATTTTTTTGTTGAAACCGTGATCAAAAAACAAATGCAAAATCTGTGTAAAGCTCAAATGCAGGACTTTACTTCACATCATGGAAAAAAAAAAAAATAGGAGATCAATTTCCTTGATGGATAGGACCTAAACACACAAAAGCTTGCTATAAATCATCTTTTGTAATCACATATAATGTTATGGACCGAGTACACTTTTTAGCCATAGCTGTTTTCCCCCTCATGGTGAATGAGAGTGCCACTCCTGCAAATTAGTAGGAAAAAGTATTTTCTCCATTTCTATAAATGCAATTACCCAACTTGACACTATCTGTCATGTAACGGATAATAGAAAATTAGATTAATTTGTGTCCAGACCAATATTTGTTGACGCTGTATACCACAGGATATCATGTCATATTAAAACAGGCAGTGTTTAATGAGCTCTTCACAGTGGGAGTTCCTTCAAGGATCGAAAAATGATGTTCCCTGCTTCTCAGATGTTCAGAAGAACATTTCTGAAACAGGACAAATGATCAGATTTGTACTAAAATGAATCATTTTAGTAATCATTTTTATTATACAAAATCATATTTTGTTAAACTGGAAAAGAGGTGCACCGCCAATACTTTTATTCTAACATTTTGACATTAAAAAACAATTCATGCTCTGGCTTCATTCTCCAGCAAGGCCTATGATTGTTTTTTAAGTTCAAGTTATAATGACGGTTGTCGTAAAAGTGAACCCCTCATTCACACGTCCAGGTTTCAGAGAGGGCAAGCAATTAAGTCTAGTGCTGCAGTGAGGTTATCATTCATTCCATGACACTATAATAAAGAAGGCAACCTCAAGCCTCTCAGAAGCCACAGCGACAGAAGGTTTCTAGGGGGGGCATAACACTGGAGAAAGCTTCCAAAACTATGATTTTATTAGAAAATAAACTGCCAACTTAACTTAAAGACAAACCTATTAGGTGGTTAGAAAGAGTAAAGTTTATCAAAGTCTTGCTGTTGAGAAGTGATTAAGAGATTAGCCACTGAATGGCGAATCCCAAAAGCCCTCTCATTATCTGGGAATTATTGCAGAGATGACAGAATCACAGGAACATCAGTGGGAATGCCTTCTGTTATCTAATGTTAAGATTACAGCGATTTAGATCTGATCTCTCTGTGTGTTCCAGATTCACCCAGCAGAGAAGGTTGATTAATATAAAGAGCAGCTCTACATCATTAGCCGCGTTTCCATTACCCTTTAAATTGCGCAAATTGAAATTGCGAATTGAAAATACGCACAATGGAAACACGTGTCTGCTCATTTCACGAAGCATACGCTCTGAGGATGCCAAAAGAGATTTATAAATGCATGGCCATTTCAGTAATGTTATTGTTTATTAGATGTCACAGGACATCTCGTTTAACTACACAGCAGTGTATTAATGGTAATATGTCAGGGTTCTTTTTGATGGCTTGTTCTTATACTTTTCATCAACAACATCTGACTCATTTTAAAGCATTAATATTCTGCTTGTAATAATGGAATATAGATTTTACTGGGCTTTTTAAAAATGCCTTTAAGTATGAATCATTCATTGTAATGTGATGAAAAAATACACTTCCTTGGGTGCACCAGTCAACACTTTAAAACTGTAAAAGAATAGTTACTAATAATGCCAATGCTCTTAAATAGTGCGATGAGTTCAGATATATGGCACCATGCACTGAAATATAACTCATCCATTATTATATATTTACTGAAATTCAAAAAATCCCAAAGATTTTCTTTGATGGGTAGGGTTTGTGTAAGGGGATAGAATATAAAGTTTTTACTGTATAAAAGCATTACGCCTATGGAAAGTCCATATAAACCACATATACAGTATGTGTGTGTGAGAGAAAGAGAGGGAGAGAGAGTGTCTATCCTGTCATTTTTTTGAAAGCATGTTGAGAATGACCCTAATTAGCACTGGGACAGAGATGAATCAACATCATGAGGTGTTTTGAATGCTCCTCATCAGCAGATGAGATGAGGGCGTATAGATGATGTGTCAGACAAACAACAATTTAACAGCTTTTTTATAAACACTATGTTTAATCAGTCTTTTATGTTTTGAATGACACTTTGAAGAACTAGGTATTTCCTGGATGTCAGATCTTAAAATGCAATAGGCTTCATGCCGCGCGTCATGTGACCAAACCGGAAAACGGGTCTCATCGCATCCGCTTGTCAGAGAAAGTGTTAACGGCCGTAAGAACTGACTACGATATCTATGGATTTGTAAGGTAATCAGCTAACCTACCTATTTCACTTTGTTATTGGCGTTTTATTCCATTTAAATATCTAAACGTTACTGTGAAGAATAAAAAATATAAAACGTTTAAATATCAATCTGCACATGTGAGGGATATTGGTTATGCTAATCTTTGATCGCTCCTTTTAATTTATTTTGATTAAAACCGCAAAAAATTTCATGAAGCACATACAAAAGATCTGGACCGGAAGCGATGAGACCCGTTTTACAGAGAATGCGGAAGTAAGTTGTGCATAAAGCCTATTACAAATATATATATATATATATATATATATATATATATATATATGCAGAGATTGTCTGATCATTTATGCTCAATATATAAAAAAAACTATTGAATTGGAATCTAAATATTAAACATTTAAATCCTTTAAATACATTTGTAATCCTACAAGACATACTGTTTACCCAATGTGTTTGTGCACGTACTTCGGTACACTCCACTGCATACTGAACAGGCAAAATACACAATGTAGTAGTTGCGATAATATATGTTGCAATAATAGGGCTTGGATGTCGTGATGTCATTACTTGGCGTGGCCGCCATGTTGATTGCCTCCTGTTCTGCTACTCGGACTTCTGCGCATTTTTATAGACCTACACCCTCTCCTTTGCGTTTCTTAATTTGATTAATTTGGCATTACTATTTCACACCACAAACAACCGTAATTGCTATATTAGGGCTGTAAAAGAAAGAGAAGTGACATTGGGGATGGGACAAACCCACCCAAATTAGCTTCGGTTAAACATGCATATAAATTGGGTAAATGTGTAAGCCTACTTTTTCCATCGTCATGGACACAACAATGATTTCCCTTGTTTTTTTTCCCTTATAATAATGTATCATTTGCAAAAAGCAAAATTCATCTGTGTAGACGAGAGAATCATCTAGTGTATGCACATTGTTCACACTCTGTATTATGCTCAAGCATGCGCGGTTAAAACAGCCTCTGAATGTACGTGCAACGCGCCACTGACTTTAGGTTTTTACTGGTCAGTGGCACAATTGTTTTTTGGAGCTGCAAAATAGCACCATGGATTGTTTGCGTTGGAACACGGCTCCTTTTTTTTTTTGGGCTGAACTGCCCAGGGAGCGCAAGTTCGTTCAAGTTTGCCCACGTTCGTCTGTGGAGGGAAAAGTCCACTTTGCACGGGTGCAAAATACAAATGATACATGTGTCGGTGTACAAAGTCAATTGCGCTGGGTGCAAGATAGGGTCCCTTTGCAATCTAAAGGTCTAAATGATCACTTGTTGCAGTTCAATTAGGAATTCTGGCATTTCTAGTGTTAATGTGTCATGACAGATCACTGTAGAGCCTCGGTTAAAGCTGCTAATTTATAGCATCAATTTAACATGACTGAACATCAGAAGTAATGTTGTTTCAACTTTGATAAAAAAATCAGTACACACCATTTTTCAAGTTCAAATCCACCAACGTTAATCTACTAACTCTCCTGACTGCTTTGTCGGACTCAAAATGGCCGAATTGACATATTAAGATTGTTCGAAATCCCTGCGAAGAATGAATTGAGCGAGGACTTTCATTTCGGAAAGTTTGCTAATGTGATGAAAGCGCTTTCAAAGTGCTGCAAAAATTAACTGTTAAAACGTGTCTTTCAGAAGACAGATGATCAAATTGATTTTGGAGTTGTGGAGGAATGGGACCATAAAAATTGTAGTTCAAACAGGCTGAAAGCATTACTGATAAAGGTCTAAATAGAAAAGTTGTTGCTGAAATGGTGTACTGAACGATGATGTGAGTGACCAGATAGGTCTATGTGGTGAAGTGGCAGTACTATACATAAATAGGGTAAAGAAAGTTGTGATAGATAAGAAAGATGATAAAACACTTTCTGAGATTTCTGATATAGGTTCACAGATAGTGGGAGAGATGTATATTTTACAAGAGATAAATGACTGCCTTGTTTTTGTAACCACAGACACTGAAAATTCTCAGGCGAGCAGCATGTGTCCAAATTTCAACCTTAACCGTTCTATTTCATCAGAAATGATCTTAAAACAGGGCTTTAAGTGTAAAATACCAAACTTGTCCTTTAACAGGACACAGGTGAATGAAATAATGAGCTGATGACGTGCAGGTGCGGGTGATTGGGAAGTGCATGCAGATGAGGGCCAGGGAGGATGATGGGAATTGTAGTGAGGAGGAGGAGATTATCTGGTGACTGTGACAGTATGAGGGAACTATGTTTGTGTTTATTAATATCTATCCCTGAATAGTGTTCCAGAGCAGTAATTAAGAAATGAGGGTATCAGGTATCACAGTGTTAAAAGTTATGCAGATTGTTATGCATAATTGTGCAGAGAACAATATAGACCTTATGTAGCCCCGCCCCTTTTCAGCATTGCGCTCGTTGTCTTTTGACTTCCGGTCTGTATTTTCACAGCGATCTTCCATAGGTATGAATGAACTGCTCGTAAAAAAATTCCCGGTCGACATTTGTTAAGACATCTGCTTTACAATGCTTATGATAAACATTACAATGCTCATGATAACTTTTGTTAACTCTACAATAAGTAAATCCACTTCACCGGCTACTCCTCAACAGCGATGCCATAGAAATATAAAGAGCGACCGCAAAAACTGAAGTTCAAAGACAATATTCTAAAGATGACGGCGCCCACGTTTCTCTGGTGCATAAGGTCTATATGTAGGTGTGAGACAACATGGTTGAAAGTGTGTTGCTTGCAAGATTGGATTTGTTTTATATGAAAGAAATGTGGCAAAATAGAATAATTGATACTTCTGTTCTTCAAACGGTTTTCAGACCAAAAAGTTATCACTTTGGTTTTAAATGTTAAAATGACACTTGAATGTTAAATTAGGTTACATGATGCTTTTTTTCTGTAAAAGTTTGTAACTGGAAGTTGAAAAAGCCCTTGAGAATCTTTGTCAATGGTGGAATGTAGGAAAGGTAAATATATGATTATTTTGTCATAATTAAGCTTTTCAAACATCAACTATGGTTAAATCAACAGTAAAAAAAAAAAAATACAAAAGGACACTGAGTTTTTGGGAAAAAAATATCGTGTTACTAATAATATAGGTTTACATCATGAAGTGTTAAAACAAACAACACAAAGTTGCACAAACAATTGCACAGTGAAAAGAGCTGTGATGCTGTAAGAGTTGATGATTTGCTTGAGGAATTACCTCAGCTTGGGAATGAACACTGGACACTTCAATTACTTTTAAAGAACTTGCAGAAGCAATGTGTCAGTTACATATTGATTGTTCAGGAATTGATGGATCACCTGCAAACTTTTATAAACAATTCTTGTATATAATAGGACAAGATTTTTATGAAGTGTTGTTAGACTGCATTGGAAGCAAAACTCTTCCCAAAAATTGTCATTGAGCAGTCTAGTCTCTGCTTCCAAACAAAGAGGATTTGGGATATCTCAAAAACTGGAGACCAGTATCGTTGCTATGTTCAGTATCTGATGTATTTATTTCATAACTATACCATACATTTATATAAGTATTAAAAAAGTCATTTCTTTTAAGAAACAATACTTTTTTTCCAGTAATGTAATGTGATGTACGTTTCATAGAATAATAAAGTGCTTGCTAAACTCTCTCTCTATCTCTCAAACCCACACACACATAATTTTATTACTTCAAACTGTATATTAGTTAAGAATATTATAGATATTATATATCTAAAATATTATCTCATTTGTTGACTTGAAGAGTTCATTTCTGATTTCATATTAAATGTAATTCAGGTTCGCGCCTACCTTATCTCTGTCTTTCATTAAATACACAGATTAAATCTTGGCTGAAAATTAAATCTGTGAAATGTTTTAATTTAATCTATATTAATTTCACACTTCAATGTCAATACTGGTTATATTATCAGCAGGCACAAGAAATTGTTGAATGATAATATTCGATTTTCAATTTGTAGTTTTATTGAGAAATTATGCACATTTATTAGAACACATTATTTTATTCAGTGACAAATCCATCAATCATTTTTAATCTAAGACGATTTTGATTAGCTTTGATGAACCCTCAGTTAGCGTGTTAGTGACAATTTGATGTGGGTGTCATGCAGATACAGTATGAAATATTCGTTATAATTTGATGTGGGTGTCATGCAGATATAGTATGAATAATTCTACAATAACTATGAGGAAAAAAAACCCAAAACATCTGCTAAATGAGAAAAGTTTATTATAAAATGATTATTCCTTATTAATAATAAGCACTGCACCACAGGGAGTCTTTTGGTGGTGTGTGCTTTTTGTGATGTGAACACCCAAATGCAATGTTTGTTTTAGAGTCTGGCAAAAAGACGTCCCTGAAAATGTGTTGAAGCAACAAACATGTGGCTGTTCTAATTAATCACTGGAGGAATTTAGGCGGAGATGATTGAGCAATTATTGTGCCAACAAATATGATCTAGAACATTACACAACCAATGTGCTTTCCGACATACTCCATTTTTCACATGGCTATATTTCATCTCCTTGTAAAAATTGTTTCAAGCCTCAGTACTTTTCAAACATGAAAATAATACCAGAAGTTTGCCTCAGAATATTACATTAGTTACACATTTGAGTTCAAAGTCAAATTCTCAGGGTATCAGACATGGCACAGTCTTAGCCAGTTCCCTTTCAAATCTCTCTGCTCCTTTGCTTCTTTCAAATTACACACCAAAAACAAAACTTGATGGAGAAACCTAGCACTTTACATGGGAGCTGTTCTGGCATTCATGCCTTTGCAATAAAGCTCAAGTTCCCATCTCTTTGGCCTTTTATGAGATATGTTTCTTAATGATGATCTTTGGTTCAGCTCAATTTCAAACAGTTTGACTGAAACAGAGTTCTTATTAAATACAGATTTGATTCATCTCTGGGACTTGGATTTTTTGAAGGGATATTGGATTGTTAGGAAATACAATAGCTGAAATAATACACAATTTTCAGTGGTAGGTCATAGCAGCTGGTACCTATTAAGCTCATGAGTCCATGAGTGTAAATATTTTCTGTTACATGAGTTTATTTCATGTTGGCATTCTTCTCAGATGAGAGGATGGTAGCTTTGTGCTCTTGAATTAAAGATGATTTCCTCAGTGTTAAACCAGCATGAAATTGCATCTGTTTGAGAGTGCTTCCTGAGACCCACATTTCTCCAGTCAATTCTCATGTCATTGCCAAAATGGTTTCAAGGGAAGCTGGGGGCACAGAATTTTTCAATTAGAAACTGCTGTTGGTTGCTGGTTTCCCAGCATTGAATAGGCATGGACAAGTTACATATATTAACATTATGAAATATTCTTCCTACACTCTTAAAAATAAAAGTTCCATAGGGGGAATTTTCAGCAATGCCATCGAATTACCATTTCGGGTTCCCCAAAGAACCTTTCAGTGACCAATTCTTAACTCTTTTTCTGAGCCAGAATATTATATTTTTTTAAGCTGAGAAAGACCAGATCAGATCGGAATGATGATCAAATCAATCAAGTAGAGTCGATCATTGCTTGCCTTGCATAATATAGTCATGTTTTGCTATTGCATGTTTGGGGATTATGTTTGCTGACTTGTGTGTAAATAACTTCTTTCAGCTCCTCTTGGGCTGTGTGTGACTTTGGTGCCCCATATACCCAGTATGTAAGGGGACAGTGGTATTGAGCGCACTCATTCAGTCCCACAATCAACCACAATAAACGATGTTAAAAGATGCCAAAGAATACCCATAATGCACTGTGAAGGCCATGTCAAATGAATTCCTTTGTCTCTCCAGAAGATGGTGCCCACAGCTGAATCATCCATCCATTTGTCAAACCACTGGTCCAACGTGGCTACAGCATAAAATCATACAGGTACTGTATAAAGTTATTTTTAATTGATTATTAAACTGTTTAACTAAGGTTAAGCATAGCTTCCATCACAGACTTCAAGATAAATCTTTTCGTTACTACTGGAGCAGACAGTTTTCCAAATTTCCAAAAAGTATTAAACAGCAAACACAAACTATGCAAAACTGGCAGCCCTCCTGGCAGTTTCTGAATCCACGCACTCTTTTTCATTCACTCCTTTAAGTGGACTATATTATTGGAGCAATGTAGGTAATAGTGAATGAGGGTATAGGGGGCGAGTTTGAACACAGCCCTGATTTACGCAATTTTACTGTTTCATTTGTTTTTGGACAGCGCCCCCTATCGCATAACAATGAAAACACAGATTACAGGAATAACACATCATTGGCAGGGAAGTGTTTTTGACATACATGACGGTAAATTGTGTCAATGCAAGGGATAGAGTTAAATGAACCACTTACTTTATGTTTTAAAATGTTCTTTACTTTAGCAGCCTTCTTTCACCTTATTTCACCTTTCCTTTTGAGGAAAGAAGAAGTTCCATGGATGTTAAAAGGTTCTTCAACCATTGATGCCAATTAAAAACCTTTATTTTTTAAGAGTCATCAGCCCATGCTCATTAGAAACAGTACCTGTGCCAACATTTTAGCAAAACGCAAAATATGTTGCGTCATGCACGTTTCGCAAAAGTTTCAAAGTGAAATGTCCAATGAGTGGCGCATGTGTAGTTTTTTTGTTTGTTTGTTTTTGTTGTTTTTTTCCCCAGAACAGATGATCATGAATATGGCAATGTTTTATTACTTCGTAGTTTGTACGTATCACCGCAGTTCTGAATTGAAATGTCCGGTGAGCGGCGCTAAACGTTTAATGCTCCATTTTAAAATAGCGTACACCTAGACTAAACCCTAGAACTACACGATAGTCTTAACAAAAGCGAACGTGACATAGAAACGTAATCGTAACCATGCCATTTTAGCTTCTTCTTGAATTATTTTACTGTGACTCGTCTACGTATTTATTGTGACTCGACAGGATTCATACCCGAGCTCTCGGCATCACAAGAACAACTGCCAACTGAGCTATCGAGCAAGCTTATGTCAGTAAAACCGAACATATGGAGCTGTTAAAGTGATGAGAAGTCCAAAAGTATATTCATTTACAAATCATGCACTATGGTAGAAAGTGTTTAGAGTTTATAGCATAATTAGGCAAGGAGCCTTGGAAAAAATGTTTCCAAGGGGGAAAAAAAAATACTAAATGACAAATTATCTATTAAATGACAAATCAACTACTCGCTGGCAACTTGTTTTGCTGTGTGAATGGGGCTAAACTCAGATTAACAAGAAGAGATTACTTTTATCGCTTTTTTTATCGCAACAACTCTGTTTACACAACTTGCAGATATTCCCATTTCTGATACGGCAGAGCTTGATTAAATGTTTGACAACTGGCATGAGACTAAAGTAATTTGTATGCTAATTATGTGCTTCCTTTCTTGGCTATATTTGCATTTTGAGGAAAACATACCAAGAGTTTTATAACTAACATTTTTTTGTTTTATTATAGAGGAAAAGTTTGGCGAAATGATGAGCGCTACGTGTGTTTGCATATTAGAATTTGCCAGACGACATGCAAATTCATTCCATTTACATCAACATAACTACTGTATATTATTTGCTCAGATAAATTTCCTGACACATGACTCCTAGGACCTTGACTGAAATATCAGCTAAGAATTTCCAAACTTAAAAAAAGAAAAGAAAAAATATGTGATGGCCAAATCCCAGCCAGTGCTGCCAATTAGACTGGCGTGAAGCAGCTTGACATACAGAGAATGTCAATCCCTCACAAGCAAGCCACCCTCAATGGGAACCATCCTCAAGAGAGGCAAGCTGTAATGAGTTATATAAATATAAAATATATATAAAAATCTTGCCAAACTAAGCTGTCCTCTGGTGAGTCCTGGTGCAAATATCCCAATGGTATCTGTGGTGCAGTCTTATCCAGATCGCTGGCTAACATGTCTGAGATACTTTGAGCAAGGCAATTATCTGCTGCTCTAGAGAATATCATTCTCCTCTAATGATTCTCTTTCTCTCATTTTTACTGTTAGTACCTTACTCAAGGTTATCTCACTGATTTTAATTACCGATAATAATAGAAGAAATTGTGGAATTTACTGCTAAGTTCTAGCTCACTTTTAAAATCAGATTTGGTGTCAGGAATACATTTTAAATGTATATTTTTAAATACATTAAAACTCACGGACATCACATGGAAAAGGTTCCAGCCTTATATTTACTAAATATTGTATGGAATAGTTTTAGTCAAACCAAGCAGGACAGCCAATCTATCTGTTAGTCCCTTCGGAATATGTGCCATGCTCGATGTCCATTCTCTTTTTGTGTAACCAAAGGCAAACAAGTCCATTGCAGGTGGACAAAACTGATGACAGTGGGGTATTTTGAGAAACAAGCGGTGCCAAAGTTTGTAATAGTGAGTTGCACCTGTCAGTGGACGAGCTATAACAACTTGAAACTTTTATAGTTGTTGGTAATGTTAAGTTCTGCTGGCAGTGCTCAAAAATAATGAACAACTGTTCCAACTTCACTTTATATTTAATACTGTATACTACCATACACTTGAGGTTGGTATAAGATTTTTTTTATGTTTAAAAAAAAATGTCTCATGCTAATCAAGGCTGGAAATATTTGATTTATTTAATCAATCTAAATATAGTAAAATACAGTAAAAACTAATATTGTAATATCATTTTTATCTAAAACAGACTTCATTTACTTCATTGGAATGGTAAAGGTTCTGGTACGTGCTATATGAACACACACACACACACACACACACAAAATCATCAACATGATTCCAAGAGGTAAAATGTTAAGGTCTATGCTCAAAAACAGGTAATAAATGTATCTCAACTATTTAATCAATATAATTTACAGCTACATTTATTCATTTAGCAGACGCTTTTATCCAAAGAGACTTACAAATGAGAATGTAACAGGGTTCAGGGAAGGAGGCAGGAACCGGATGACAATAAAGAAATAAAACTTTATTTAAACAAAATAAACAAATTACCTGCCAGCAGCCCCTCACGGACGACTGCTGGCTACCCAAAATAAAACATAAATACCGGCCAGCAGCCCCTCACGGACGACTGCTGGCTTACCAAAATAAAGTATAAAACACAAACAAAAGGCCAGGCCTGTTCCTCTCTCGATCATCCACTCTGTCGCTCCCCTTTATAGCTTCGCTCCTCCGTGAGAGATGCGAGACCGGTGTGCTTCACAGGTGCTGCTCATTAGCAATCGCACCACCGGCCTCGCGACTTTCTCTCACGTCCCTCGGCCGTCCTGCTCAGTGCTCACCACAGAGAACAATAGAAGCAGTTAAAATAATGTACACTGTAAAAATTAATACAACTGAATATGTTAAATCTAATCAATAAAATTGAGGCAATTACAATCAATATTATTAATTTAATTAAAAAAAAATAGAATTGGAATAAAAAAAGGAGTTCTTAATTTATCTTTGATATTTTTGTTTTAAAAAATGTGTAAATTCTACTCATTTTAAATGGCTAACTTTTAAGTAAATCATTTGTTTTTTTTTCTTACTCAATTCTAATTTGTTCAATTTAATTAATAATATTGTTTGAAATCTGTTGCCTCAATTTTATTGATCAGATTTAACATTCAGTCGTTTTCATTTTTACAGTGTACTGTATATGACCCTTCCCAGTTTAATCTAACACAGTAGTAGTACATGTAGGTCTATTTTATTTTTTTTTTATTATTATTATTTTTATAAAGATAATAGATAAAGTTAAAGTGTTAGTATTAATGGATCAAGTGTTGCCGAAAAAGATGTGTCTTTAGCCGTTTCTTGAAAAGGGCCACAGACTCAGCAGCTCTGGGGTGCGTTTCCCATACAACGATGTAGTTTGTTGCTCCATAGTACGATGCGTCGTTGGCGAAATCAACTAGCTCTCGACTGTTTCCCGAAACCCATTGTCGCAAAGTTCAACCACATTGGTTTCAATTGTGGTGGATTAATAACTACTTTTAATGAAACTGTTTGAGATCCAATTAACGCTAGATTTTTTAATAGAAATTACAGACATGTCATCTGAGGAATATTTCTAATTGTTCTCAGTTATTTTGCTTTATTACCAGACTCAATATTTGGCTCGTTCTTACGTAGTAGAGCACGTTCACACATGCGCACTCTTCAAAAACAGTACTTTAAATCTTTTGACAAACTAAAAGACGTAAATTACATTTGCATTTATTCTAAATAAAAGGCACCGGTTGTACTGAATGTCAGCTTGCTTATTTTGCTCAAGATAAGGATTTATTACCTCCAAATGTCATGCAATATAGAAACGATGCCTCTAACCACAGGTCGAGAGCTGTCGTTCAAACCACACAACTTTGCGATGCTGTTTGCAAATGTTCGTTGGAACGATGGTTTCATGGTTTCAGCTATTTTGCTGTATTACCAGACTCAATATTTGGCTCGTTCTTACGTAATAGAGCACGTTCGCACATGCGCACTCTTCAAAATCGGTACTTTAAATCTTTTGACAAACTAAAAGACGTAAATTACATTTGCATGTATTCTAAATAAAAGGCACTGGTTGTACTGAATGTCAGCTTGCTTATTTTTCTCAAGATAAGGATTTATTACGTCCAAATGTCATGCAATATAGAAACGATGCCTTTACCACAGGTCGAGAACTGTCATTCAAACCACACAACTTTGCGATGCTGGTTGCGAATGTTGGTTGGAACGATGGTTTCGGGAAACACAGACTCGTTGAACTATGCTGATAACGACAGAACTTGTGACCATAGATGGCTAACGATGCTTTCGGGAAACGCACCCCTGGTTGAGTTGGGCAGGTCATTCCACCAGCATGGAACAGATCAGAAAAAGAGATTTTGTGCCTCTTTGAGATGGCACCACGAGACAGCGTTCACTGTTTCTGGGTGACACGTAAGTCTGAAGTAATGAGTTTAGGTAGGAGCAGAGCCAGTGGTTATTTTGTAGGCAAAAGTCAGTAACTTGAATTTGATGCGAGCGGGAACTGGCAACCAGTGCAATTTTGTGAGGAGAGGAATGATGTGTGCTCTCTTCGGCTCTTTAAAGACCACTCTGGCAGAATTCTGGATCATTTGCAGAGGTTTGACAGTGCAAGCTGGAAGACCTGCTAGGAGAGCATTACAATCAGTCCATTCTGGAAAGAACAAGTGATTGCAAGTACAACAATTTAGTACAACAAATTCCTCTAAAGTTACAAAACTTGCGTACGTAGGTTTGTTTAAGATTCTATGTTTAAAACTGAATTTTAATTAAATGATTATGCTTATTTTTCTTTTCAGGAACACTGATCTTGTTTAAAAACGAAAACAAGGCAAACATACTAAAATGTTTTGTTGTTTTCCAGTGTGAAGATACTTTCTACACATGCATTAATGAGAAGATACTGCTGTTGATATCAAAACAACACATTCTCATCCCAATTCGTCATATAACTGACGTTTTGGGACGTCTTTTGACCATTCGTCAATATACGACTTTTTAGGTACCCCTTAAACGTCGGTAGATGACGATCCCGGGTCGTCATACAACTGACGCTTTACCTTTAACGTCAGTTAGGTGACGAGTTGGGTTTAGGGTTAGGTTTAGGTATGGGGTAGAGTTAGGATCCCATAACGTCATCTACCGACGTTTAAGGGGTACCTAAAAAGTCGTATATTGACGAATGGTCAAAAGACGTCCCAAAACATCAGTTATATGACGAATTGGGATGAGAATGCGCTGATCAAAACACTCCTCTAAAGCCAGTGCACTTCCACATGGCTCGCCACGTTATCCAACCAGAATAACTAAAAAACTGCAATAATACATTCGCCACCTGCATATGAGCTACACAGTTAGAAATTTCAGGGTAAAAATGTTCCCTCCACGAATGACTCAGGAGAGGTTGAATAAGTAATCAGTCAGTGCCAGAAGGACTTGTGAATTCAGCATTAATGAGTTTGCAGCTTGACGGTGCTCACTCAAGAGCAGCCGTGCTTTGTGAAACAAAGAGTGCCTTAATTTCTCTGGAACTGCACATGCTATTATATCAATAAATGTCCAACATGATGATAGTTCACTCACCTCTATACATGGAAGTCAGTCCAAAACGAGTCCCCAACTACACATGTCAAGCACATTTGTACTACATGACTGCCTCCATGCACAAACTAGTAATCTGTACCACTGCAGAGATGGTTTTCATGTTCAATTACAAAAAAGTGCCAAAATATAAGTGTCCTTGAATGTATGTTTTTTTTTTTTTTTTTTTTTGCTTGTCTACTTTTTGTTAGTGAGTTAGACAGCCCTTGAGAAGATGGCGTGTAGGGTAATGAATTCAAAGACAAAGTTTTGTCTTTCATTGTCACAAAATCCATGAATAAATTGTATGGTAGACAGTGTTGTGTGCTAACACGTTCACGTTTGACGTGGCATATGTCTCCTTTCAACTAAAAGCACAAGTCTAAACATCAATCAAAGTCTTTGCCTATTTTTGTTAAATAAACTTTCTTCTTCCCTTTGTTCTGTTTTCTTCTTTCTGGCAGGTGACATCATCTCCCGGAGAACAGCTCAAGGAGGGGATCTGCAAACCCCCTCCCTCCCTCCCTCCCCATGTTACTGAGCAGTACATATAATTAACTTTTGGTCTGAAAAATTATTGTTGAAATGCTTCAAATTAGTTTTGTAGACCTACTGTACATTGTGGCCTATTTATGAATACATTTAATTTCATTTTAAGTTTCCATCTTTTGCATGATTTCAGATGGAAGAATCTCACTGTAAAAAATATATATACATTCAAGATTTGTTATCACAACATTTTTTTCTTTTGTCAAATCAACTTAAATAATTTATTTAGTTGAGATAACTTATTATTTTGAGTTTCTGATGATTAAATTAATCTCCTTCATTGTATTAACTAGGGCTGGGTAACAAATATCGATTTCTCGATATTAATCGATTCTCATTTTAACGAACCGATATAGATTCTTAAATCTCAAGAATCGATTTGTCATCCTGTTTCATTTAAATGAATGGAACATTGTATCGCGGCTGCACACATCTAAAAAAATAGCAATAATCTTTGTCCTTTGTTACTATTGACATGAAACAAAGGCTCAATTTTCAAATTACGTTCATTTTCTTTAGAAATTCAAAAACTTAAATAACGTTTTGGCGCTATGGCGTGAGATCGCTCTGGCTCAGCTCAAGAGAAGCAGCAGCGCTGATCTCTCTTCCAGCTTAATAATACCAGTCGCAGCGCGAAATAAACATGAACGAGCATCTGAAAGTTAGTTAAAAGATAGAGTACAACTTATCGAAATCCATATCATGTCACATTGATTTGCTCAATCAGCGTTTCAACCGTGGAAAGACGTCAGTTAAACAGATTGTAATCAACGTCATGTATCGTCATATTTACCTCAGAAAACCCACATAAAGTCATTATTCATCTAGAAAAAAATAACTCTAGGGAGGAGCATTTTGCTAAATATATACACCATATTACGTATGCATTAATCTTAATGTTCTACAATATTTAATGCATATTTGAATAAATCTGGCAAGTTTTTATGACACCCAGCATTTAAATGTTTATATTTTATATAATATTATTATAAAAATAAATAAAAGTGTAATTTAAGTGTTTGTATAGCTACAAAAGAGTTCATTACCTTCATATTAGGCTAATGAAGACTTGGCTACAACTAGACTCCCATAGTTTACAGCATTAGTTAAGAGATTCGATTCCTTTGAGAAAAATTGCCATTTATTGTAACTGATAAACAAAATAATCGATATTGAATCTAATCGAAATCGAATTGCAAGCTTGTCAGTCGAAATCGAATTGTGAAATTTGTCTCAATACCCAGCCCCAGTATTAACTCACTTTTTCCAGTTCAATCAACTTAAAATTTTAAGGCAACCAGGTTACTTACTTTTTTAAGTTAAATCAACATTTTAACTTAAAAAAACGATTATGGGTGAAAACGTAAATAATATTTTATCGCATGTGCCTTTCGTTTATACGGCGACAGCGTTTTGGGGGCTTAAAAAACCATCCTCCAAAGTGGAAATCAAAAGTGGAAACACGCCACCGCCGCGTTCCCGTCTAATTGGCAAAAACGTAAATATGCTCATGGTGACTCTCGTCGCGTACACGTTAAGTCACAGGCATGCGCCTTGCGCCAGTACAGGAAAATAATCCACTGACTTCCACCTTTCATATATTCCTCACAGTATTAAGTATATTAGTGGCATACGTACTCCCATGAAATGACATGAGATATTCCAGTTCAAAGCCCTGCTGATTGATGCAGTCAGAGGGAGCTAATTAACACAAGCCAAACGATCCAAAATATCTTTATTCTTTTTATCCTGAAAGAGTTTGCTTCCCCAGCGAGAGAGAAGCCTTGGGCAAGGACTTGGGTCTCGGTGGAGGATGAAAGTGAAGGGTACGGACTGAAAGGTGGGGGAGGGCCAGGTGGGATGCCTTACTGCCCTCTTCTCCTATCTTCAATAGCATAGCCAGAAATCTTTGATTGACATTTGTTGATTTTTTTTTCCCTTGAAGAGTGACAAAGACCGGGGGGCTCTGAAATCATAACATGACTCAGAGTTTGTGGACATTGAAAATGAACTCTTGTGATCCAGACATACCCAGTGTGCACACTGAACTCTGTTTTCGTCATCATGCCTTGTCAGAATAGTTATTTTCATATCTCTGCAGAAATGAAATGTATGAGAATGCAAAGTGCATGACAAATGATCATTTGGTTGTGTAATAGTGCCTTTTTAAAGTAAATAAATAAATAAAAATCGCTTTCATTACAGGTTGTTGAGGAAAAAAAAGCACTTGGAATTTGTGTTCATTTACAACATACAGTACCACAGTTCTAACACTCAAAAATGTACATATAATATGTAGAACAAGTATTTAGAATGCAATGTAGTGACTTATTAATTAGAATGTGCAATGTTCTGAAAATCTTGCTAAATAAAAAAATACTTTTTTGATAAATGTATTAAACACGCTGATCTGACATCGACTTTCTTTGTTGTGGATGTGGAAGGCTTATGTTATGTGACTTCTAATGGCATGGCTTATGAATGAATCTTTCCATGATCAAAAGATATTTCTGAAAAGCTAGGGAAAATGGTTGTCACCACTAATGAGGCTGGAAAGGGTTACAAAACAATTGCTACTAAAAAGACTAAGACATTCATTAATCTTCTGTAAAACGTATGAAAAAATTTTCATTCCTCTTCGGATCAACGTCCAGTTATAAAATCACTACAAAGACAAGTTGTACAAAGCTTCAGGAGGATTTCTGACATTTCATGAAATTCTATCAGTATGTAGTCGAATCATGAAACTGGAAGTCTTTTCGGGCATCATTAGCTAATAATATTGTACAGAAAAAGTTCTTGGTCAAAACATCTGAAGGAATCATGTGTGTATGTAAATTAATTTGCTTAATTTAAAGTGGAGCTGAACAGACTGATTGGTGTATGACATCAAAGTATTGCAAGAGCGATTAGAGAGCAGTGTCATAGATTATATGTTAGAACGGTCAACCATAGCCATATTGGAAAGGTCAAATCCAGTCCGTAAACATTCTAGAGGAAGATGACTGTGTCTACAATTGTAGGCTTTGTTATTGTAGGCTTATGGATACACCATCTTGCCACATATAATCTTAATGTTATATTGTGATATGTTTATCGAAATAAAACCAATAAAAATATAGACCAAACCAGTACATTAAAGTGTACATATCATGCTTTTAAATCATTCATTTTTACTTATAAATCATACATTTGTGGTCTATATAAAGCATAACTGCAATGCTTGGGTCTGAATTCCACATGATTATAGCTCAACAGGCCCCTTTTCTACCCCTTTTCTGATGTGCTTCTGTGAGCAACCCGTTTCGAAGCGTCCCCTTTAAATAAAAAGGAGTTGCGTCTTTCCCCGCCCGCTCTCCAGGTCGCTGAGTTCACGGTCGGTTCAACTCCCCGCGTTCAGCCATTATTGCAGTTTGATAAGAGATATACGATTACTATAGTTTCAAAGAACATTTTTATTCACACGTTAACAAAATGTCAACAAAAGACTTGTCCATCAAGCGTTACGTATTCGAGCCAGAGCGAGCGATTTGAAAAAGACGACGACAAACCTGCAGAACAACGTCTTCATATGGATGCAGTGGTATGTAAAGTTAAGTTAACTATGTTGTGTTATTAGTGAAAGTCGACTATTTCTCTTGTTAAAACAAGCACTCTGACAAGATAAATGACTACAGTCTAATCTTACCACTAAAAATCTGTATGATAATAATATGATAACTTGCGTTTAGAAAGCGTCAGAAAACACAGCAGCTAATGATAGAAGGAATTTACCCCTCATTCAGACGAAGTCGATCGGCAAACCCTTCTGTATACTGGCGGAGGTTGTTGGATTGGGGATGCTTGAAGTGCTTCAGGTCACTACATCCAACAACCGAACATTTTGACTAGCCCTCCCGTAACTTCTGCATCATTGAGCTTGGACTACAAAATCGGAGCGAGAAATAATAATGGCGGATTGCTCGAAGTGTTGGACCGGTAGTCAATGTCCTTATTTGTCAGTTCCGCTGCAAATACTGTGACGTAATTGTTCAAAAAACGTAATAGACAACAGGAAAATCCGAACAGGTTGAAAAATATGACCAAAACAGAATATAAAGATATAAACGAAGCACCTGAAGAGAATAATTTCATCTTTTCTGTACTTATAAACACTCCAAATATACAACAAAATGCATTTAAGGGCTAAAAAAGTGGAATTTGCATGATATGTCTCCTTTAAGTACTGAATGAAAAGTGTTTCTGTTGCTACATAAAAATGTATGAAACATATTTGACAAATATTAATCATGTTCATCGATGATAAAGTACGTGCAAACACTACAGAAAGCAGAAATTGTCAGACTTGAAGGGTTTTGTTTTCAACTCCTTCCCAGACTGCAAGCAGCAAATCTCATCGATCGGTTAAATCCAGTCAAAGTCCAACCCACGTTGACAAATTCTAAATGAGGGAGCGTGTGCCTATAGCTACTCATTTGCATAAAAAACACACCACAAACCATGTCCACAATCCTACAATAAGCATATGCCTTCATCACTAATTCTTCACTGTGTGTCTAGTAAATGCCGACAGCAGTTTAACAACAAAAGAGGGTTGAGCTGGGGCAAACTGTTAGTCAATCTGACCCTTTCTCATCTGCTTGCTCACGCTCTCTCATCCAAGAGCGTGCACAGCATGAATTTCAAGTTACTGTAAGCAAATCGTGCCATTCTCAAACCATGTCAAAAGGCAATAAATAGCATAGGCGTGTTTCTGATCTCTTATTTAACAGCTGCGAATCCTCTATCACCAGTGCATTTTGTCAAGCCAAAAATCACTCTTGTTTCATTTTCTAATTAAATATAAAAAATGAAACCAAGTAAAACTAAAAAGGTAAGAGTATGTGGTTTCTGCACACTTGTGTTTTCGGATGGCAGATTTACTGTTGAGGCCAAATACGCCGTTTTGAATATGGATTTTTATGCACTGGCTCAATAATTCATTTCTAACAAAAAAAAAATAATGAGGAATCCTCTGTGGCGTACCTTAAAATGTTCATTAAACCACCAGGAGGAAAACAGAAGAGAAGTATACACAGAAGGATGTAATGAGGGAGAACACTGACACATATCTCAGGACCAAGGCAGCTTGAAACCTTTGAGGGAACAATTCATTCTGAGCTGAAGCTTAGAATTAATTCAGTTATAGCCAAAATTTGGGTCAAAGTTTGGAAATGATTCTAAACAGACAAGTAGCAGCTGAAGAAACAGATGGATAGCCCAGACCTAAACACATATGAAATTGTGTGCCATGACCTGAAGTCAGTAGTTGATACGAGAGTCCAAAAATATCTATGACCTGATACAGTTTTAGAAAGAACAGGGACCGGAACATCTGGTTTGAATCATGCCTTGAGCTCCTGCAGTTGCCACATGTTAGTGTTTTACAGTACATGTTTTGCCAGTATTGAATCAGTAGCTTTCTTCCAAAACATTGTCAACTACCTTGTTCCCTATTGCCAACAGTAGGCTACACAGCTGCATTCTCATGCATGCCTCCTAACTACCATGAAACTTTATAAGTGTCATTATTGGAATGTGTTTCATACAGCAACCCTGCACACAAACAATGATATCAATAGAGTATAAGCCTATGCTAAGCTAACTGTACAATACACCAAGCCTTACGCTGCCTTCACACTGGCAGTTGAAATCATCTCCGATGCGGCTGCGAAACGACCTGAAGTCATTCATGTCCTATGGAGATTCGCAGACCGCATGCGAAAGGGTCCGAAACGGGTCCGACCGAGTGCGGTGCGAAGAAAATCGTGTCCGTTGGTCATCCGCATGCGTTCAAAAATTTGAACTCTTGCGAAAAGCTACGGACGGTTCCTATCCGACAATTCCAGCGGAAGTTGAGCGTTGCTATGGTACTGATAAACAAACCCGAATTATTAACTTTTAATAAAATAAATAATGATTTTATAACGATAAATTGTCATGTCATTTTTTTTATTTTCATGACTTTCTAACGTTTATAAGGGCAGTTAATACAATTAAATTGAAGGTAGATATTAAACTATTGACCACTATCACATTTTTAGCCGACCTGACATGTTAACGTCCTCAGCAACTTTCCTTACGCAGCATAACCCTCTCATCAGAGAGATCATACAAAACTGTCAGAATAAAACTTTAATCTCTCCGCCATTTTTGTTCTACTCGCGTCCGACGCTTTTCACTGTGTAGTACGACGTCCGTTGGGAACGTGTTGCGTATTACGGAGCTGATTTCATCTGCCAGTGTGAAGGCAGCGTTAAAGGTCCCCTGACATGAAATTTTCACTTTCTGGGTTTTTTTTTTTTTTTTTTTTTTTTTTTTTTTACATTAATATTAGTTCCCCTAGCCTGCATTGGTCCCCTCGTGTCTAGAATTTTCAATCGGTGTAAACCGAGATTTGGCTATCTTTCTCTTCTCTGCAGCTCAGACGAGCTGATCTTGAATCTCCTCCTTAAGGCTTTCTCTGCTTGAACAGGAAGTACGAACCCGCAGGTGCGGTTTTAGTTTTTCCTCGAGAGATATCATGTCTTGCAAACGAGCGAAGCATTGCAGTCGATTAACATATTTTTTAGTTCCTTCATCCGAGCCTGTAAAGAAACAATAGGTTCATTTTATTTTCTCTGGAAATGCACCAACACAAATTCCCAAAGTTTTGTATGGTCCAAACATTTCACCTACGACTATTTCCTTAACTTGGGCCACTACAGAGCTGGCCTCGATGAACGTCTGAAAATAAATCGATCGAGCTACCAAGCAACAATTTCTGATGTGTAGTCTAATTGTTCAACTTCAGACAGGTAATCTTTCTCTCAAAATCGTTCAATACTTTTTATGCATAAGTCAAGCCAGTTCACATCATTTCTTTTAGTAGGATGAAAATAATCTTCTTTAAATTGTGATCAAATTATACAGAAAGGGATCAAAGAACAATCTTTCCACACAGCGCAAGTTTATCTTGACAACTCGTTATGAAATCAATGACGCACATTACGCTGCACAACGGAGCTCTTACTCTATGTACATCATCGTGTTTGCATTGGTGAAAGCATTAGAGAGAGTGCAGAAACTGCGTTACAATGATAAGATCTTCATTTTCTCGATCAACAGACTGTTATCTTCTTGCTCAATGCTCATCACAGCAAGATTTTATGTGATGGGAATAGATCCAAATACTTCAAAAACTTCTCATGATTCGGTAATCTCAATAGCTGTAAAACATAAATAATAGCTGTAGTAAAAGTATTCAAGAGAGTTTCACATGTAATATGTAGCTATTTTATATGCAAGCATGTAAGCCAATCACAGCAGTGGGCGGTTACACTGAATCCCACAGCAGACACGCCCCTTCAAACAGAGCGTTCAAATCAGAGGCTAAAATCAGGCTAGGAAAAATGCCTTTTTATTTTTTTTACTAAATTATGACTATTTATAATCTAAAAAAACATACTAACATTGTAAGGGCAACCCAGGAAAATATTAAAATAACCCCATGTCTAGGGACCTTTAAATACATAATCACACAATTAATCTATTTTTAGATATTTTTTCTCTTCAGAATTGAATAAAATCTGCATCTCTCTTTTTTCGTCCACTGTCTTGAATTTATTCAAACAATTTGCAGCATCTTACTGTTCTGTTGTATAACACATTTTCATTTATTTATTTGATTATCTGAGTCATACGTTATGCAGCCTTTTAAACATATTATGCCTTTTTGCAAGATGTGTCTAGTAATGGGATTTAATGCTATATTTGCATTTCAATGTTGCTCGATTCCTCTGCTTCGTTTAATTCATCCAGAAATGTTGGAAATTCAACTCTGCACAGCTCATTATGCAATGATGGTCATCTCAGATTTAGTCAAACTAATCTAAGTTTAGACAATTCTGTCTAACTATCTGTCACCATAGAAGTGACTGAATATCTTGACAAATTCTAGGAGAAGAGAATCGCATGCCTCAATCCTGATGATGAAGACGATTGCGTAATCTTGGCAAGTCTGTCTCTTTGGCCGCCGCAGTGAGACATCACTGTCTGCTTTTCACAGATTCAGTGTCAGAGGCACCTCTCCATTCCAGCCAGCGCCAACCACACAACTTTACAGCAGCCTACCACCTGATAACAGATGACACCTCAGAACTGGCAGCCTTCTAGAGGAAAACCAAAGAGCCAACCCTCTCAGACATAAATTAATTTCTCCAAACAGTTCAATTATGCTGTATAAGTATTTTTTCTTTAATCTGCACTGAATCAAGGTCAGTAGGTTCCCATCGCATTTCCATCGAATTCAAAACACCTGTTCACATGAGTTTAGCCCCACTGTCAAGGTTAGAGCATTTCCCATCAGAGTGTATTTTAAATTCACATCTTAATTTGTTTTACTTCTGCTTGAGTGATAAATGAGGGACCTGTAGGGACGCTTTGAATTAAACGGTTGCATGCTTTTAGATGCCCACGTCTATCCAACTTTGTTGTAACCAGTGAAATGGCAAATACCCATGTCACTAAACAATTTGTTTACGCTAAAGAAATGAATTCCATTAAACCCTATTACCCCCAGCAAGAACTGAGTGTACCAAAAAAGGAACCAATTAACATTTCACAAAGAGTGTAAAAAGGTTAAGCGTTCTCCTTAACACTCCATAATGACACTGTACAATGATTTTTTTTTAAAAGGCTGTTGAATGCTGGGAAGTAAAATACAGCAGCCGTGGCAGTCACATCGGTGGCATTTTTTTTCCATGCCATATTAAATATTTTCCATAATTTAAAGTAGAGTCGTGACACTTAAAGTTATCATTGTTAAAAAGACATAAATACTGCACTTACTCAATACAGTCATGTTCTTCACAATATATCTTTGGCTGTGGTCTTGAAGGACTCCATGAATTTTTCATGACGCCAGCCGAGTATTTCAATGACATTAATGAAAAAGACAGGTGCTCCAGTTTAATAGATGTTTGTTTACTTTAAGTGGAAGCAACTGGAGATGAAACCATATCTTTCTAAGCTCCTTCTTGAAACATAACACTTTCATTGCTTTTCTATTTACCTATCAAAACAAAGGGCACCACAAGTGAACTCAAAAACATGACACTTACAGGAAACAATACTTGACAAAGACACATGGCAAACATGAGGGCTTAAAAACACAAGGCTAGTCACTAGACAAGGGGCACCTGTGAACAATGAAACTTTCTAACTTTCTATTATGACAAGATGACAGCACAGAACACATGGCAGGATCACATGACAGACATGAAACAAGAACAAGAAACAAAACTTGACATATTCTGGAACGGCGGCAGCCATCTTGGGATGAGACTGAAACGGAGGAAGCCATCTTGGCAGAGGGCTCATGAACACGTCGGCCATTTTGGGACAGGATGCTGGCTTGGTGGCAGTCAACACACTCATAATAGCTGTGGCGACTATAGCTTTGTCTCAATGTGAAGGCTGCATCCTCCAAAGGCTGTATTTGAAGGCCGGTTGGCCGTATTTGAAGGCCGATTGCATCACAGCGGCATGACGAAGGACGTCCCAATTTAAAGGCTGCACCCTCCGAAGGTTGCATTTGAAGGCTGATTGCGTCACCATGGCGCGAGAAGGCTGTCCCAATGCACATACATACTCACCTAAAGGATTATTAGGAACACCATACTAATGCTGTGTTTGACCCCCTTCCGCCATCAGAACTGCCTTGATTCTACGTGGCATTGATTCAACAATATGCTGAAAGCATTCTTTAGAAATGTTGGCCCATATTGATAAGATAGCATCTTGCAGTTGATGGAGATTTGTGGGATGCACAATTGCAGATCCAGGGCACGAAGCTCTCATTCCACCACATCCCAAAGTTGCCCTGTTGGGTTGAGATCTGGTGACTGTGGAGGCCATTTTAGTACAGTGAACTCATTGTCATGTTCAAGAAACCAATTTGAAATAATTGGAGCTTTGTGACATGGTGCATTATCGTGCTGGAAGTAGCCATCAGAGGATGGGTACATGGTGGCCATAAAGGGATGGACATGGTCAGAAATAATGCTCAGGCTGTGACATTTAAACTATGCACCATTGGCACTAAGGGGCCTAACGTGTGCCAAGAAAACATCCCCCACACCATTACACCACCAGCAGCAGCCTGCACAGTGGTAACAAGGCATGATGGATCCATGTCCTCATTCTGTTTGCTACAAATTCTGACTATCTGAATGTCTCAACAGAAATCGAGACTCATTAGACCAGGCAACATTTTTCCAGTCTTCAACCATCCAATTTTGGTAGCCTCTTTTTCCTATTCGTAGTGGAGATGAGTGGTACACGGTGGGGTCTTCGGCTGTTGTAGCCCATCCACATTTAAGGTTGTGCATGTTGTGGCTTCACAAATTCTTTACTGCATACCTCGGTTGTAACGAGTGGTTATTTCAGTCAAAGTTGCTCTTCTATCAGCTTGAGTCAGTCGGCCCATTCTCCTCTGACTTGTAGCATCAACGAGGCATTTTTGCCCACAGGACTGCCGCATACTGGATGTTTTTCCATTTTCACACCATTCTTTGTAAACCCTAGAAATGGTTGTACATGAAAATCCCAGTAACTGAGCAGATTGTAACATACTCAGACTGGTCCATCTGGCACAAACAACCGTGCCATGCTCAAAACTGCTTAAACCTTTCTTTCCCATTCTGACATTCAGTTTGGAGTTTAGGAGATTGACTTGACCAGATTTTACAATCTCTCTGTGTGTGCATATGTGTGTTTTCTTTTCATATTTCAATACATTATTTACATAAGTTAACACTCAATACTTGAACAGTTTAACGTGTAATCCGGCCATTCAGGACGCAGCCACTGGATAGGTATGCAATAAACCAGCAAAGCAGCTCTGGCCATGGTCTTGGTTAAGCCAAAAATACATGACTCGGCGGCGCCGGTGCTGAAATATCCTCATTTCCTCCAAAAAAAAAAAAAAAATGCCAATAGCCAATTCTGGCTCTTCCGTTGTATCTTCCGGAGCTGAGTCAGGCACGGCGGCCATCTTGTCAGAAGACACAGGCTCGGTATCCATGACGTGAACAGTCTCTGGCTCGGCAGGCATGACGGAGCAGCTCAGGTCCGGCAGGTCTGACGCGAAGAAGCTCAGGCTTGACAGACATGACATGAGCTGACTCTAGCTGAGAGGATACTGTGGGCTTGCAGGGCTCCTAATTTACAAAGCCCACAGTAAATGACAAGCCGCTCAACAAAAGGACAAGGTCAATATATTGAATTAGAATCCACTGAGGGCTATTGTCAGGCATGAGTTAATTAAGAAATTCATTAAGTCCATGGCAAAAAAATGTCCATTAAGACAACATCATTAAAAAGCTCACAAAACTCTTCAACGTAATCCTCAATCGCACTGTTACCTTGGCAGAGCCGCGAAAGATATTCTAATGGGTCCACGTCGGGTCAAGTATTCTGTAATGAACGTCCACTGAAATCAAGTTAAAAAGAACCCAAGTGCGGTTTATTTGGAAAAAACGTGATCAAACATAAAACAAAACCGTAGCATGGCATGAACGAACAGTGGTTACAGGAAACAATACTTGACAAAGACACATGGCAAATATGAGGGCTTAAATACACAGGTCTACCGAAGTGAACAATGAAATTAATCAATTACAACATGAAAACACAGACCACACGGCAGGATCACATGACTAGAACATGGAATCACATGGCAGACATGAAACAAAACTGACAAGGACAAGGTCAATAGGCTATAACATCACCAAATTTCTAAAAAAAAAATATTTTATTGCATACTGCACCATGTTTACAGGATCACATTCAAAGTCTGGTTCTAGCTTTCATAATAAATATTCCAACCATTAAACTTCAGTAAGAACATTGTCTCAGCTGGATGTAACTATGTGTCCTGAAATGATAATAGGTCTGCTTTACCCTGCTATGACTGCCAGTCTAGTTCTTAATCTATCAGTGGAGTCCCACAGGACACATGTTGATGTTTAGGTATCCTTCAAAGCGCCCTTTATAATCATTTAATGGTGCGTGCATAAACGCTTCTGCTCCTAAGTGAGTCCAAATAGCATATGGCTTAGAATGGCATGCAGCGAAGGCTTTTCTTTTCATTTCTGCTCCTATTTTGACAAAAGACAATACAATATACCACTTGTTTTTCTTTTTTTTCACTGTTTGTCATATTTTTTCAATAATATAACATGGATTTTTTTTCTTTAGGATTAAAAAAGTGCTTGTTTTAGCATGAGTGATAACAGTCCTCTTCAAAAGCTAATCCAACTAATTTGTTTGGTTTATAAAAGAAATACTGAAGGCAAACACAAGCAGTAACATGCACATATTTCTGTCCATACTGAATATGCTTTATGTAATGTCTGAAGGATGACTCTCAATGACGTGTGATTTACAAGCTTACGGCATGATTGATTATGCCACAGAGAAATCAATATTCTGCAGTCCACAGTAAGAGAAAATGTGGACATTTTTCAGTTTTATTACGTAGCCAAAGGTACTGACGTATAACCAGACATAGTGGAGAAAATGTTTTTATGTTCTACAATGTCTCCACAAAATATTGCACAGGCCTGCCATATGTGCAATGGCATGGAGAACAAATTCATCTTGACAATGCATCAGTACATATCTCTGATGACTTTCTTATTTCAAGAATGTTCAACATAGACTATTACCAGCAGCTAACATCTACTGTTCATGTTGGGTGAAAAACATTTTGGAGGAATAAATATATAACCAGGTCTTCTAAAACAACTTAAAAGGTGTTTGTGAGTTATTGAATGATTGATGACCTTCACAGTGTGTGTTTCTTGATCTCCATTGTAATTTAGAAGATATGGCATGCTAAGTCAAATCAATTAAATGATTGGTTGAAGGTGGTGGTTATCAGTCAGACTGGTAGAATTCCTAAAATATCCCTGTATCCTTCTATCCCTGTTGATTTTAGTCACTCGTTTGTCCTCTAATTATCTTTTCTTAAAACCAGCACTGATAAAGGCACTGACCAATAAACACACCCTGATATATCTCCTTTCAATTACCCTGATAATTTGATGAGGGGCAAAGAGAGTATTGATAAGGGCCCCTTTATTCTATTCTTTTTTAAAGAAAATGTCGTTACTCATCTGTTTTGTTCTTACAATCAATTTTAAGAAGCGGGTATTGTTGTTATACCATACAATAAATGAGAACCAGATACTAACACAGCTGTATAATTTAGCAATATTGCATAGCAAGAATCATTGTTTAAAACAAATGTGAGCCTGTTCACGAGACCACCACAACGCATGTGGTGTTGTGCTGAGGCAAGAGCTGATGTTGTTGCGTGTATTGGAGATTAATATTTTTTAAATAAACTGGTAAATTATTATTATTATTATTATCGTTTTTTCATTCAAGCATTCATGTTGGATATGAACAAAACAACTGCGGATCAACATGCTACTTGTTTTCAGAGCTGTCAAAAGTATTCACATTCATTAGGCTACTTAAGTAAAAGTATAAATACTAGGGTTTAAAAATACTTCTGTAGAAGTTGAAGTATCAACTCAAGCTTTTTACTCAAGTAAAAGTATAAAAGGACTGGTTTCAAAACTGATGATGGTTTCAAAACTGATTTCCCCATTGCTTACATCTCTAGGTTTCTTTCAGAGGAGTTTTGCCACTTAGCACAACCAAATGTAACTACAGCCTCTCACAAGTTAGAAAAAAAACACAAAGCCAATCAGTTTAGCGATTTGTGTTCAGGAGGTGGGACTCAGATTTGATTTGAGATCTTTATTTTATTTTTATTTTGAACATGTAAATAAAAAATACAATTATTACTCAATGAAACAAGGAATATTAATTAAAAGAAACAAAACAAAAATAAACAACAAAGTAAAAAAAAAATAAAAAATCCAAACTTTCCAATACTTGAAGAAAACGACAAAAACTAAACAACCCTCTATTTACATGTGCAAAAAGGAGTAGGAAGAAGTAAAACTTTATTCTATTCTGCGTGTGTGTTATTGGTCTTTTTTTGAATGATGACAAGTCGGAATGACAATGCCATTAAATGGGAGTAACAAGGCTATTTTTAAAATGTAGCTAAGGAGTAGAAAGTACAGATAATTGCTTGAAAATGTAAGAAGAGAATGTTATAGATACCCAAAATTTCTACTTAAGTAAGATAATGAAGTATTTGTACTTCGTTACTTGACACCTCTGCTTGTTTTCTTTCCAATATCGTAAGAATAATTGTTAGAGTAATGTAAATGTAATTAAATAAAATGTGGTGTACAGTATGTATAAAATGACGTTAACAGTGACAGAATGATTGACAGGCCAGTTTACGGTGACAGAATGTGCGTAACAAAAAGAGTACATGACTTTTAGGGCATAGTAAGTAAAAGTAAAAGTTAAAGTAAAAGTTAAAATAAAAAGTAAAAGTTAAAATAGCTCATTATAAAATAACTTAGGTAAAAGTATCAAAGTAACTGATTTTAAAACCACTTATCAAAAGTAGCCTACAGGTAAATTTGATAAATAATGTCACCGCTGATTTTGCTGATGAGGGGCAAAGTCCCGATATAGTCCGTAACCCACAAGCCAAAATAACCTTGAATAGCTTGTTTTCATATGACGTCATGCCACTGCATTGCCATGGCAATGAAATGAAATGGAGGGCAGGAAGTTATTTGCTGTATTTAGAAAGCACTATAACCTACTCAAAATGCCTATGTTTTGTGTCGTTTATCTTTGCTTAAATCGATCAAACCACATGAAGTTTTTATCGTGTACCAAAAGTTGTTGTTCATAAGGGGGGAAATGCTAGAAATTGGCCAGAAAAATTGCCAGAAAAATTAATAATATTTTTTAATTCCAGTGGAACTGGTGGATTTCCATGGGAAATTCGAGCATGTGTTTGCGTCATTACGTCACTTCTGTACACATAAAGAAGCAGTCTTCGCTAGTAGGCTATATTCCCAGTGAGGATGCTGAAGGTGGAGAAATATAGCCTTTTCTCACAGCACTTGATATAGTTAAAATGATCAATTTGATGGCGGATCCAGAAAGGTTCAAACAACAATCCCCAGTGACAACTCGAGATTCACCCATTGTAAAATGCAAAAGACTCGTACTGAGGAGTGGCTACAGAAAAAAAAAAAGCGACTGCAACCAGGCCCATTCATAAACAAGAATAAATATCGGGAGGGCATTAAATGTGGTCATGCAATGCTGATATTGTTAACAGTAACAATTTGAGAATAAAGCATAATTTGCACAGTTTGATGTGATATGACGAGTGATTGTTAGATTTAACCAGCACATTTTACTCCAATGCTTTTTTCCCCTTAGTTGGTCAGAACAAAAGTGGATGTTGCTTGTTAAGATGACATTTTCCAGTGAAAAATTTTATGTCGGTCATACTTCCAAATTAGTAGGTCATACTTCCAAAAAGTAGTATATGTGATTCCGACTGACAGTATCCACACTGGCACGGTGATAATCTCCTCAAAACACTGGATTCAACCGAGGCACAACCTACGTAAAGTTGATAATTCCGTGAATAAATGCAATTGGAGATTTCAAACAGAGATAATCTCAAAGAGGAATTTCTCTTTTTTGTTTGTTTTTGTTTAAAAGCAGGACTTCTGTTCTTTCTTTTGATATATTGCATGATGTTCAGATATTAATACAACAACATATTTTGGAAGCCATTAAAGTTTTGGGAAAATTATCAAAAATGCTTCCAGTTGCTGCCAACATATTATATAGTAAGTTTATATAAGGTATTCTATTCTGATTCGTAAGCTGCAAATTTTATTGAAATAAGAGTGGTGGGTTTTTAGATTACAAAGTAATGACTATGCATATGAATCCCTCATTAGTGAGTGTATCTTTGAAGGTGAATCATGCTGTGCGATTTAATTTTTGCATGAGATTTTTAATGATCTCAGATGCATTGACCCTGTTGTTGCAGAGTCTGACAGGCTGCATCTGACTAATAAGTACAAATGCTATAATAAAATCAATAAATATAATATGCTTTCACCCACTAGATCGTTTATCACAGTTATAACTTTAAAAAGATGACTCCAATTCCATTCCCACTAACATCAGCCAAAGTTGCGGCTTTAATTTCACCCCTGACAACAGCTCTTCCATTAAAAGCTTCAAGCCTCCATCAGTGTCCTCACATGCCAGGATGCAGGAATTAATCACACAACTCACGAAAAAACAATTGAGTAAAACTAAATTAGCAATGCAGTGAGAGAGGCTAACACAGTCTGTCCCATTGACACAGAGGCACTGACGTCAAAATAAACATATCTAGTGCTGAATATTCCCTCTTTGGCAGACCAAGTATTCATAAGGCTGAGCATCTGGGTCTGTGTTAATTAACTTGGCATTATCCACGTTCATTTTGTTTAGCACCAGGCTCATGGGTCTGTTTTAGAACTGTTAATTTAGGCCTGAGGAACATGGGGATGCCCGTGCCTGATTTGTGGAGAATGCAGTCAGTCCTCCCAAGTGGCTTAGGCTCTCCTGGAATTTCACAGTAATTTAACTGTGCTGTCAATCACGGTTTGCTCAATGTCCCTCTATGTCTCTGCAGTAAGAGGAAAAGAGAATAACAGAGATGGGGAAAAGGAAACAATGGTCATTGCTCACATTTCCCAATAGCAGAACAGGTGTCTCCCTCCTAATGCCAACAACTTAATATGGAATTGGATGAGATGCAGTTCTGTCGTGATGTGGTATTTTAAACACCAACATATTTGGAAAACTCCAGAAATGCCAAATATGTTGATTGTAATAGCAGAATTGATCTTCAATAGCAGAATTGATATGCAAATTTGACAACTTAATAAGATATTACACTTTATGTGGTATCATTAAAACAGGTAACTATTATGACTATTACTACGCTATCTCACGACCAATTCGTACAAATTCGTACGAGTGATTAAAAATTGGCTAATTCGTACTAATTCATACGACTTCACTCGTACGAATTCGTACGATTTGTCCAAACCCACTTGATGGGTAGGTTTAGGGGCGTGGTCAGGGGTAGGTCATTCGTACGAATTCATTCGAATTGGCCAATTCGTAAAATATGTACGATTTAGCAACAACGTACTAATTTGTACAAGTGAGGTCGTACGAATTGTTATGAATAAGTCACCTCGTAAAATTCGTACGAATTCTCGTGAGATCGGGTTGACTATTATCATTATCATTATCAAAAAACAGCCAGCATCATCTGATCTGAGTTTTTCCAGGATTCCCACCATAACAAATATGTATCAAAGAAACACAGCTAAAGCAGCCAGAGAAAACATAACGCTAAAACTAAAGGCTCAAGACCCCAACCTAAATGCTGATCTCCATCATGGTGACATCAAACTTTATTATTGTTAATAAAACGTCAACTTCTAAACCTTTTTTAACTCTCAATAAGAATGCTAGTCTGACATAAATAAAGTATGGATTGTAATAAGTGAGGATGCAGAGATCTTGAGAGATCTGTTAGTGTTTAATGTTCTGTTGGGATGGAAAGTGTTTCTGTATTGTCTGTTTTGTGTGTCACCATTGTGTTGAAGAGTAGAGCCTATGCTTCCATCCAGGATGAGCAGAGAAACACTGACGAAATTCTGCGTGTTGCTTTATATAACAGACAGTAATTGTGTTTCAGTCTAGGTTGAGCAGAGAAACACTGACGAAATACTGTGTCTTGCTTTATTTAACAGACAGTAACTGTGTAGTTGCTAATGCAGTGACGTATAGTTACAGTAAATCATGCTTGTAGTTAACCGCATGTTTTTTAGTAATAAAAATCTGGAAATATATGGGAAATAACTGTTTCTGTTAAAAAGCTTAATGAAGATTTTTGTAAAAGTATTTTGCACTTAATTTAAATTAGGATATTTTACTTTTTTTTACGTTTTCTGTTTGGCAGCCGTAGCTGACTTTTATTTTTTAACAGTCTATGTTAAAAATATACAATAGTACATGTTTTGAGAGTGTGAAACACTGCAGAGTACATCAAGTAAAGGACAGTTGTTTAGCACCAAACGACCAAATACACTCAACTTGCCTCGATAAATATTCATGTGCTTTATACAGTCTTATAAAACGGTTCGTTCCAGTCCTTGATTCTGATTGGTTAATAGCTGTGTTTTATTCACAATAAAACACGGCTATGACCGCTTCACCCAACGGTTCTATGTGTAAGCAAGAAGGTACAACAGGCTGTGCTGTATCGTGAATTAGTCACATATGAAGGGCGGTGTTACGATGTGAAGCCATGACTTATTCCCGATACAGCACTTGGACAACCTGTCACTCGCATGAAATCACAGTAATAGCAAACCACAATGATCCAAATATCTAATCAATTCCTGATGGACAAAATCAAGTCCTGTCTTACATTATTTCTTGCCCAATTTCACTTCATATATGCAATGCATCACAAACGACTTATGCAACTTTCATTTCATGCTGACTTTAAGAAGAGACCGAAAGATGTTTATCATTCAAAATAAAATTCTGAAAGACTACAAAAGGAATTTACAAGCCCAAATAATGAGCACAAGCAAGAAGCACTTAACCCACCCAGTGTGTTGTTTTTGTCCAGTCAATGATCCGCACTGCATATTAGCAAATAAGGGCACATGTATGTTTACGTAAATAACCCTGGGTAAAGATTGAACTGTGTGAACACGGAGAAAGATGACACAGCATTCTGTTAATCCAGAGTTTAGAATGACCCATCCTGGGCTTAACAATTTTGAGTGTGAAAAGCCCAAAAATCCCTAAACAGTCAAGTACATCTTGAACATTCAGGTCAAAGTGATTAACAAGCGTATTAATCTTTTCAGCCTGCAGCATTTCCAGACCTGTTATTGCTGTAAAGATGCACTTCACTAGTCTGGCAGGTTTTCATACTTTTGAATTTGAAGATGCAGCCAACCTATTTTCAATGAATTTCACTTTCATTTCAGCGGCTGACAATGCTGACCTGGTCTCTACACTAGAAGGGTATTGTTAAGAAAGTTCAAGCAGTGATAAGGTTAATAAATAGCTCCATGGCACTGAAATGCCATGTCAATTTGCTATGTCTGCCACATCTTCGACTTGGAAGGTGAGCTGCCTTCATATTACTTGAAAGAACAGGCAATGCCTGAAACTGGTTATAAATTGAATTTTAATGGCACCATATAATATGCTGAGCCATGCACTTTTTTGCCAGCTCTCTTCCCAACGTTGTCAGAAAGCAGGCATTCTTATGACCCTGAATTATTTCCGTCATTGCAGACTTCAAAGATTTATCCAAACAACCTCTGAAGCACACAGCACATGATTTCCATGTGCAATACGTGCAGTTGAGATTTAATTTAGCAATGCCAAATAATTTTATGTTTGTTAAAACCAGTGCATTTTCAGAACCATTAGTCGGGGTATGTTTTAACTGTATAAATCTAGAATAACATTTGTTTGTTCAGTTGTCAGGCAACCACTCAGACTATTGATCGTGTGGTTGTTTGAGAGAAGGCAGTGAACTGTGTAATGTTTTTTTTTTTTTTCTTTTTTTTTTTTTTTTTTTTTTTTCTCAAGACTATTCGCCTCCAGATTAGGAACACTGTTGCCTGCCGGGTTTCAAAATTGAACAGAAAAACTTTTCTAACAGAAGTATGGTATTGGACAGCCAATAGGCACGCGAGACGCCTTGCTTATGTCTGTATGCTGCCGCAACGAGTTTTACATTCATTCAAAATTAAGGATAATTTTTGGCTTCAATATCTTGTGGAAAAGAGGTTTAATTTCCCCTAGCGCAAGATATTACGCAGTACTAGAGAACCTCCCATAAGAGAACAGAATTCAAGAAATTAGTCTCAAAGATGAATATCAGATGGCCAAGTCCTGACTGGATGAGAAGAGGATCTGAGGATGGAGGAGGGTAATTATATCCTGAGCAACCCGATAAAGCTGCTGATAATACTGAATGGACCTTATGTGATAGGCGTCGTTTTCCGATACAGTAGGAAGACATGGATCAGCTGAGAGTCAGCTCATGCAAGCTTGATTGACGTGACCCGCCAGAACTATCATACACGTGATGTAAGCTGTAAATAACAAAATATAGAAAAAATAAAATAACTAATTTGTTACTTTATTTAAAAAAAATCCAAAACATGCAGTATTAAATTAAATAAGGAGTACTTTAATAATACCTTTTATTATTAAATAAACCATCATAAGAGAACAGAAAATTAGAGTTAAAAAAAAAATCAACTGCCACACTGACTAATGAAATTAATATACTGATGATTTTACTTGAGTTGAAATAAATTTCATTATATCACATCCTTAGTATATTTAACACACAACCATAGGGACATTTTACAGTCACAAGCAGGGGTCTAGCAGTAAGTCACTGTACAAAGAGACAACCTTTTATAAAGCGAAAGAATAGGGAAATATGAAATTCCAATCCAATCCAATCCAATGCCAAAATCAATAGGGACATCTCCTTGAGGTAATATTAAAAACAGTATGAGTACATAAAAAATAGGGAGACTTATATCCTAAAATAAATAAATAATAAATATTAAAAACCTTCTGAAGTGATAGGAACAGATAAGATGGTGCTGTAATTCACCCTTTGATATTACAATGACCAAAATTTGCTTTTCATTTCAATACTCTACCCAGTTGAGTAGTTGAGTCTATCATAAAATAAATACCATGTGTTAATCTGTCGGAGGTATTGTGTGTTTCTCACCAGCTCAGATGGTACGGAATAATTCTGCCTGTTTAAATGTAAAGCAGATAACAGCTCTGGATGGTTCTATTCTTGAAAGTGATAAACCAGGATGAATAAACCTGGGGTGAAACAGTGCTTAGTCCAACAGAGCTAAATTCATTTTGCAAGCTCACGAAATGGAGTTATCTGAATCAACGCTCTTCTATATTCACCACAGGATATTGAGGAAGGCCAAGGTCAAATTACAACAAAATCTGAGAGCATTAGACTCCATTGCAAGAGAAAGTTTTCCAACTCAGTCAGAGATAATCTCAATCTCCAACTGTGCTCAGCAGGGACTAAAAAGCTTAAGAAACTGATAGGATCCTCAGACCACGTAAAAATGGTACTTTAGGCAAGAAAACAGATGGTTTGATTAACAGGAGAAATGCAGTGAGATTCTCAAATAATTTGCTTTTAAGATGTGATGTCATGGCTGTCTGTAGTGTTTAGGGTCTACCATAAGCATAAAGTGAACGTGTTTTTCTTTTCCCCTATACTCAACTCAACTTGAGTACCCGTTAAAACTTTAGTAACTCTTTTCTTAGTACCCGTTAAAAGTCTGACAGCTGATTTCTGAACGAGCTGTAAATGAGAAAGAGACTGACTCAAACCCAGATACAACACATAAGAATAATCCAAATGGGATGACACAAAGGCACGAACAACCTTCTCCATATTGTTAAAAGAAAGGATAGATTTCAATTTAGATACTGATCCAAGATCAATTTGGTGTCAGCGGGTGCAATATAGCCACCTGAGTGGTCAACCAGGTACTCAAGCTGGAGTATTTACGTGTCTTGTTATCATAACAATCCTATTCATTTTAAACATTGTGGTTATTGTCAATACCTGTATATTGCCACACTCTAAATGAACATGATGTCATTATTCCATGTTTTGAATATCACAATTACCGTCAACAACGGTATATTGTGATACCCCTACCTCAGCCAATTGGGGCTTTAGGTCAACTGGGAAAAGAGCAAGCTCTCCCCAATGCAGAGCACCTTTTTTTCTAAGGATTGAGTTGAACTCAGTTGCAATGATGACGTGCCCAGTCTGTGCTGAATTGCCCAAACTCATTCAGTGGAAAAACAGCACTTCCATTGAAAAAATTTTACAGGCTCCTGGGGCATAGCATCCTCGGGAGTGGTAACTACACTTGGATTGATGCACATGAAGCTGCTTTAGCACTGGCATCAGACTCTAATCCCTAGATGGGCATGGCTATCATGCCGATCTAGAACTGTACATTCAGCCCTTGGACAGATCTTGTATTTCTATAGGCAGGGGTTCCCTTACAACATGTGTCTAAGTGTCCAAGCATGTTTTTCAGACTCTAATCCCTAGATGGACATGGCGCTGAGGTAAGCATTGCATGGCTATCACGCCGATCTAGAACTGTACATTCAGCCCATGGACAGATCTTCTACAGGCAGGGGTTCCCTTAGAACAAGTGTCTAAGTGTCCAGCATGTTGTTATCACAACAGTTGCATCCAAGTTAGGCTGGGGCACCGTGTGTAATGGACATGCAGCCTCAGGCTCCTGGACAGGACCTTGACATGTGCTAGTATATAAATTGCCTTGAGTTTCTGGTATTGTTGGTGGCCCGGCGGAGGTTTCGACCATTGATCCAGGGCATGTTGGTTCAGACTGATAACATGCCGAGAGTCACGTACTTAAATCGCCAGTTTACGCTCCCTTTGCATGTCTCAACTCGCCCGACATCTCCTTACTTTGGAATCAACAGCAACTAAAGACAGGTTTTGTTGTTTGCACTCTACTGGCTCACCCCGACCTGGTTATCAGAGCTCACGCTCCCATCCATGGTGAATTCCCCTAAAGAAAGACCTCTTTTCTCAGGTATTGGACATCAAAATCGGTATCGGTATCAAAACAATAATTTTGGTATCGTGACAACACTAACACAGCATCAAAGTGATTGACAGTTAGGGAACATCCTGGTTACTGATGTGATCTCTGTTCTCTGATGGAGAGAACGAGACATTGTTTCCCTCCTGCTACAGCGATGAGCTACCCACTGAAATGGCTGGAGCACACTGTCTACTCCTCAGCACAAACCTAAATGAGTGGATGCATGCCTGCTCCTTTTATACCCATATTACGAAGGAGTGGCATGCAAATTCCACTTGCCAATTCTCATTGGCCTTTTCTGATGCGTCGGAGGTGCCACCCATAGTGTCAGTACATCAAGACAATATCTTGTTCCCTCCATCAGGAAAATGTAAGAAACGCCATTAAGAGGCCTTTGATGGATTGGCAGAAATACAACATTCCATCTGGTAGATGCCTTCCCAACAGCTATGACTCTAATCCTTGAAGTCCACAGATGTCTTTATGTACTGGCCATGCATAATCAATTATTGAATCAATTTTTGGTTGATTAGGCTAATACACCTATATACAATACAATGAATGACTATGGCAAAAGTTTCTGTATGTAATCCAATGGCTCTGTGGCAGTTCAGCACCACGGACAGTTCCAGTACCGCATTGCATTCAGAGAATGTCCACTCTGGACATTGCCCATGTATCTAATCCATCACAATCAGCTCCCTGATAACACACACAGAACTGATGCGTGTTCCAGCAGATTGCCAGAAGACAAACAATCTCACTTTGCCAACCTCTGTAATGGATTTGTGCTGCATTTGTCCATGGTTAGTGAGACATTTTATTGGAGTCAGCATTGGGTTTAACCAATACTTTAACACCAATAAAAAAATAAGTTATTCCTAGTCTGAAATCCTATTGGCTCTACATCAAAGCATGACTGTAGTGAACTTCTGCTGCTCTCTTTTCTTTTTCTGATTTATACTGATAGTAAAATGTGGACATTGTTGCAACAGACTGAATCAGAAGTATGATTTTTATTAGTTGCCACTTCAGTCTGAATCACTCTTACTGCACAGATATACCAGGGCTTTATGCCAGAGATAGACTTCAGCACCCACACATGCAGCTAACATTTCAGAATAACCTAACATTGAATCAGGCGATAAATGTATAAGCCACTCTGTAAAAAAAAAAAATATATATATATATATATATATATATATATGTGTGTGTGTGTGTTGGAAAATGCAGTGTTAATGCCACAGCAAAGACCTGTTAATTTGCTGACTTTTACCTTACCACATACAGTAAATAATATATTTATTTCGATAGTCCAATTTTAGACATTCTGCTGACATTCTGCTTTAAGTAACCATGTCAACTAACTCTCATTAGAGGATTTGTAGACTGAATGTTTAATATCTGCTAACACTTTATTTTGATGGTACTCCAACAAAAATACAAATCAGCTTATTCTACTAACCTGAACCCTAACACCTAACCATAACCAAACTGTCAAGATTCCACCTGCTTCACTCACTCCTTACACTTGTTCACAATCCCCTGAGTTTTAAATACCATCACCTCATCAGTTCACCTCCATATATATTCAACTCCTCTTCACACACTCTCATTCTCTGGGCTCGTATCTACATGACACCACAGACTACAAACCTGACTTCCTTCCGTCCATCCATCCATCCATCCATCCATCCATCCATCCATCCATCCATCCCCTGCTTACCTTCACATGGAAGTTTAGTCTCCGGTCATTAGCCTGTTCCCAGTGACTCTCCATCTGCATCTGTAAACAAAGACTCTGGTTATCCTTCAGCTAAGTTACATCCTGAATAGTCAGCTTGCATACTCATACCATATTTCTGTCTGGATCTGCAACCTGTAAATAAACACATTTCATTTCACTTACCACCTGTCTGACTCCTGTTCCATCCGTGACACTAACAGTCTACAGTAGTATAGCCTACTAATTCGCTAATGACAATTAGTTGGCATTTGTTACAAAGTTTCTTAAAGGAGTCATAACCTAGTATTACCTTGGATACCCACGCTCTATTATAGTATTTCAGGCCCTTCTAAAAAAGAAAAGTGGAAAAAAAAAATAAACACAGAGCTCCTATGACCCTTATTTCTAAATGCATTATTGTCTCGCGAGATCTGATGCGATATTTTGGCTGTCGTGGACGGTAATTTTAATAATGCAAATGAGGGGCGCGTTGATTGGTGGCAGGAAGGAGGGGGCTTGACACCGCAGATAACTTCAGCATATCATTCCAAAATAACATCAAGTTGTGAATGAACCCGAACTGGCCGTGACCTACGGAATTCAACCATATTTGAGCCAGACTCTGAACCAGAGCTGGAAACGGAAGTAATTGAGTCAATGGAAGGACGTCTAGCAATCATTTTGACCGAGACATACATTAACTGTGTTTACTCGGCTCTTACGGTGATTTTCTGAGGTAAAACTGACACTCTAACTTTTGTGTGATGTACAATAAACTTTATTAAACTCATCAGTATATGTTTGATCATCATCCTGGTCGGATACAGCAGACTTGTAGGCTATTAATAAATAATGGATACATAGAAGCAGATGACAAATACGTTATAATAACCGTAATTAAACTACTAAACTATACCTGTTCCATCTCTTTACAGCACTCTGACTCTGTAGACATTATTGTCCGACTCGAAATGAACGTTGTAAAGGAAACGTTGTAAAATGTTTAGTGCAGACACCTAACGTAACGTTGATCCAGTTGATAGGGTTGTTGGAACAGCGTCATTAAAATGAGTTTTATCCACTGGTCCCTGGTAGTTTGGTCCGTTTTTGGTAGAGAAAACACATTTGAATGTTGATTCTGGCAGTCAACCACAGAGCAACTCGCGTGTGCACTACATTTCTGCATCTTTCTTCACTGAATATGAGGGGGAGAGGAACAGCGCGCGGGCTTCCTCCGGCATGTCTGCGGTGTCCATATATGGTATATCCTGCCCCGTCTTGACGTCAAGTCGGGGGAGAAATGGGCTCTATGCACGGCGGTATTTCCGGTGAAGATATAAAGATGCTCGATAACTTCCGCCGTTCGTAGAGTCCAATGCAATACCGAGAATTAATATTGAATTTTATACTCCATGGTTATACTAAAGAAACGTTAGTCACAAAACCAGATAAAACAAACATCCCTTGTTGTGTTTATGCTTCTTTTTAAAATTATATTAAATAAACATAACTATATATAAAATTACATCTAAACGTATGTACATTCCGTTTCAAAGACGGGAGGACAGTAAATTTTGAAGACTCTACCATAATCCCGTTTTCCTCGGTTTTCCTCCGCTTTAATCTACACAACCGGAAATGGACGAGCATCCTTGCGTCAAATGCAGAACTTATGCGTGCATATAGCCCATTGAAATCTCGTATTTGAGTGTGCGTGCACGTGGGCTGGTTTACAAACCCTGGGGTAAACAAACGCTTCTCTTTTGAATATCGGCTTCCCGGCCAATGTATAATCGTTAGGCAATCTTAACATACATTGATTCTCGTGGAAAAGTGAAAATTGGAGGTTATGACTCCTTTAAAGTCAGTAGAATGTATAAAGAACCATACCAGTGTGGATGGATGGGGTAGCAGTGGTTCAGTGGTTCATGTAGGTTGTCTACAAACTGGATGGTTGGTGGTTCAATCCCCTGGTTCCACCTGACCGAGTGTTGAGGTGTCCATGAGCAAGACATCCAATCCCAGCTGCTCCCAACGAGCTGGATGGCGCCTTGCATGGCTGACACCATCGTCTGTGTATGAATGCATGTTACTGCATGTCATTTTATTTAGTTCATGTTTACCTACGGTATTTTGACATAACACTGCTCTGTTTTATGATAAACTAAATTTGATGGAGAGGATAATTTTGATAAACTTACTGGCTTTCTATTGGACAGTTGTGTTATAAAACTTCATTTTACAATAACAAATGCATTTTACAGCTCAAATTGATTAACATTGAGCTATATTATTTAATGACTAATGACTATAAAATATACAGTAACAAAAATGTCATCCTTGTAACATTGTCACAGCATGTTTATGGCAATGGCAACCATGGGTGGCACTTTTTAGCTGTATAATTTACAACATTATTTTATACGAATAACAATTCTTATAAAAATATTAGAAAAGGAAAACTCCCCAACACTACCTGCATAAATAAGTGACATGGGTTTCTAATATGCCGACCCAGTGGACATGAGCAGAACGCTTTATTTGTAGTAGGATAGCTTACAAGCATTTTAAACTTATGCAAATTATTTTAAAGAAGAAGAGAGAATAAAATAGGAAATCGTTTTCTTTAAACACTTACATACAGGGATCTCTAGATTTGGTAACAGCCTGTTTATCATTCCACCCTCGTCTCCAGTTTTATGCATGTCCTCCGAAAAGCCATTACAGAGGGCTACTTGTGTTTTAAACATGTGACTTTGGTGAGAGAGGGCGCGCGCTCGCGTCTGCCAGCGTCTATCCATTGAAATTTGGCTCTGTCTCTCTCACTCCCGGACAACGATGCAGAGAGTAGGAGGGTCAAGCAGAGCTATGTGATGGGACTGACTTTATAGAGGAATATATACAGGCACTTCAAAAAGAGACTAGGAAGCCTCCGTGTCGCAGTCCGTTGGCGGATTTTAAACTGAGCCACGCGTTTAACTGATAGCTGCGGTCTGTTTCTAACTGTCTGCGCTGCTAGTGGATTTATATTCGGCATTGTATTAGGCAAATACGGTTATTTCTTCTTCAAGGAACAATTCAGAGCACTACACGGATAACCTTACCACCGCTTTATAATGGGGATGATTTGTTACCGAAGTTGGACTATAGTGAAGTAGCACCCATTAAAAATAGGTGCTGCCCAAGCGACCTTTCGTCTATTTTCGCCAAACTGTCTCATTACTTCCGTAGACTCTGATAAATACTCATATATCGAAGAAATATTAATACCTAATTATAATAATAAAAAAACCAGATTCAGCAAAGAATGGGACCTGTTCGGATGAAGTTTCAACACTGATCTAGTTGTGGTGAGTAGTTTTTTTTATTTGCATTTATTTTTTAATGCTGGGCTGGTCGCGTGGACATGGTATAAATTGTTGCCAGTTGACTATGCAATGCAAATATAATCGTTGCCTCATACTGCAGCGGGGCAACTTTGAAGAAATGCCACATGATCGTCACATCGTTCTCGTGAATGATGAGAATACAGCAGCCCATCAAATCTTCACGACTCCTTACACGAGTAACAACTGTGATCCCTCATGACCATTCATGTATTTATGCCATGGTCCTTGATACACTGATACTCTCTCTCTCTCTCTCTCTCTCTCTCTCTCTCTCTCTCTCTCTCTCTCTCTCTCTCTCTCTCTCTCTCTCTCTCTCTCTAAATGCACTGGTATTTCTGCAATACTGTCGACATATGTTTGAAAACGTCCTAAAACTTTCTCAAACAAGATAAATGTAGTTAATTTATTTTATCTATTTAAACTTTTTCGTCATGTTTAAGCACAACTATTTTTCCCACATGCATGTTTGAAGCAAGAACACTTAATTCTCTGAAAACAAGTCTTTATATTTTATACATTTTTGCTTCTCATTAAAGTAAATATGGGAGAGGGGAGGTGTTCAGATATTTTCCAGGAAAGAAGAATTACTTTTTTGTATTACTTATTTTTTTGCACCTGTGATGCAGGTTACAGGTTATTAGGGTTACAGGCTACTTCGTCTAATTAATATTTTACACACTAATGAGTCTTTAGCTGACTCTGTAACTGCCAGTGATGCATAAAATACCCATGATCCATTTTTTCCATAGAGTTTACAATTACAGTGAGGGATAATGTCAATGTGTGAAAATTAAGCAAGCTTGATTTACTATAACCTACAAAGTTCTTACAGATCATAAGACATAAATGTTTGCTGCAGGTGAAACAGCTAATATATTGCTAAAATTTGTGACATTATCAACTGCACCTGTTATTAAAATAAGTTATTTAAAAGTAAATTGCATTTAATTATTGCAAAATCCAGTACCATAATGCAAAGAAAAAGAAGAAGAAAATGTTCCTTACATGGGCAGTCGGGTAGTGAGTGTTCTGATGAAGAAATATGTGGTGTATTTAGTGCACAATGCATTTGAAACCACTGTGCCATTATCCCTGTCTCTGAGCAATGGAGAGAGCGCAGAAAAAGCCAGTGATTTGGGCACAATAGTGTTTCATGACTCTTCATTATCCACAACAGACATGGTATAAAGCATCTTTCTGACCGTCTCTGCTCTTAAGTGGAGAGTTCAACCAAAAATTTAAATTATGTCATCATTTACTCACACTTATTTCCAAATAATTTCTTTCCTCTGCAGAACACAAAACAAGATAATTAAAAACAATGTAGTTTAATTATGTTCCACAGACGAAAGGAAGTGATAGAATGACATGAGGCTGAACATTATGATTTTTTTTTTTTTTGGATGGGATTTGGGGGGGGGGGACTATGCCTTTTAAATATGCAATTACTGCATACAAATTAATGAATATTTTTAATCATTATTTTTATAATTATTTTGTCTTTGTTAACCTAACTTAACTGTCTTATTGCAGTGCCACTAGTGGCACTAAAGGGAATTGCGTTCTTCAGTCTTTTTTAATTATTTGGATCAGACAATAGATCTTTTAACTACACATTTGGAAACTACTGTTGTTCATGGAGGCACACAAACCTTATGTATCAATAACTGCAGAATGCTGTTACCCCCTGCACTGTGGATGTCTTTGCAAAACAGTCACTGACACCACAACACAATGACAATCTAAATGCTGCATTCACATTTCCCTGCGTGACGAGTCTAACTAAGTGTGTGTGTGTGTGCCTTTGTATCCCAGCTGTCTCTCATCATTGCTATCCGCTGGCACACTTTTTTGCCATTTTCCAAAAACACCATTTAGAGCTTTTGGCGGCTACATAAAAGACAAAAAAAGACCTTTTAGCGCGCACACGGACAATTACACAAATAAGCGCAAACATCAGCATCCAGTTGTGTACTAGCTCAATGGCTCATTCATCCTATGCTGATGTGCAATATAGCCATGGATGATAGCCCAAGAGAGCTGGTGAAACCTTTCCTAGTCTTGTAAATATGCCTCAATGGGGCCTTTTTTTTCTTCAAATGGCTGTCTGCAGGTAAAGTGGCTCCCTAACAAGTCCTCAAATTAATGAATGACTCATGCATGAAGGCCCTTCTGCAGCAATTCCAGCACATCAAAAATTTCACAGCAACGACTGATTGGTTGAACATGCAGCAAGCAGACATGCCCGAACAGGAGCGAAGCTTTATGATGGTGAGCCATAGCCCATTATTTTATGATAATGAGCAGGATCACCGAATCCATCCTGATGCTGAGATTTCAATGAGACTAACGTGTGAAAAGACAGGCGTAGGAACATTGGCTCTCTGATTAGAGCTTGAAAACAAAGAGACCCTTGGGAGTATGCTGTTGAAAAGAAGGTAAAGATGTGACATGACACCTTTCAACTAGGCAAACAAAAACATTGATGCGTGTACGAAATGACAAGCAATAAGAGAAATGCAAGAAAGCAATGCTGCTAAAATGTTTCAGCTGTCATCGGGAATTTCTTGACGCATGAAATTTGTTTGACTTTTACAAAACTATGCATCTTTACCTCAGTGTCACATTGGGTATTAGCAAAAAGTGACACAATAAAGCCACAAGCATTCACTTCCATTGAAATGTGTGTTTTTGTCCTATCAAGTGAAAGGTCAAAATCCTGAAATCTTTCATTCTAATTGGCTGGCATTATGTTGCATTACACATCATTTTTACATTCAACGTGGACAGACTACCCTATATCTCACGACCAATTCGTACGAATTCGTACGAGTGATTCAAAAGTGGCTAATTCGTACTAATTCATACGACCTCACTCGTACGAATTCGTACGAATTGCCTAAACGCACGTGACGGTTATGTTTTAGGGGCGGGGTTAGGGGTAGGTCAATCGTATGAATTCATACGAATTGGCCAATTCGTAAAATATGTACGATTTCACAAAAATCGTACTAATTCGTACGAGTGAGGTCGTTCGAATTGTTACGAATTAGCCACCTCGTAAAATTCGTATGAATTCCCGTGAGATCGGATTGGGACAGACGCAGTGTTGTGCATGGTGTCAGATGTGCAAAATTGATTTATTATAACTCTGTAGCTGGTAACAACTTTATGTATGCAGCATCATTCAGATCATTTAGACTTTTTGAGTGTTTTAGTTTATGGCTTTAAGTTTGAATGTAAAGTACTTTGGAAGGCTTATGTTTTCGTAATGGCCTTTGTTTGAAGAGGAGACTCTGTGTCTGGCTGAACTGAGAAAAGAGGACCATGGGTTGTTTGTCTGAGATTAATTGCAGCTTTTTTCCCCTGTATTGCGCGGAGCCTTTGTCTGATATGTGGCCAAATAAAAATGTAAAATTGAGAAGTTTACGATCAAAAAGGCAATAATGAAAGCAGCAATTATACTGAAAAATTGTAAGCCTTACTGGCTTGGTGCACTATTACTGTGAGGTTTATTTCTAACCTGTAATCAATCCTTTATTGGGATTTACGGACATTTAATGGAATGCACCCCTCTTGTTTAATAGCTATTATGGTTAACTGATTTACTATAAAGCTTTACAGTTTGCATACATGTCCTAACCTGATTAGCAGTAGCTATTTAAACTGGACAACTCGTAAAAAAACAAACAAGTTATAGCCTTTTACATGGATCCTTCAAACAAATGAAGACATGCACGATCAAAAGAATGTCTACCTTGTTGTCCATGCTTCATAAAAAGTCAAGGCTTTATTAATATAGATTTGTTTAACAATTAGTCTTCTCATATAAAAAAAGATAAGTTATTGCACCCGAGAGACATGATTTGAGTGTTTTAAAACCTTCATATTAAAATGTGTACCATGTCCATAGAGACTCTCAGAGATATTTAGTATTTAATGTGTCTGCCAGTGTGTCTGCAGAGTGTTGGTGAGCAAACAATGCTATTCTTTATTTTTCATTCTTTTTTTATCTCTTTGTTTGCTTTTTCAACAATACTTTAGGTCCTCTATTATGCTTTTAGAGAATGCTTTCTTTGAGTAATGTGCAAATACGTGTATATTTATAAGATTGTCATTTATATGGACCTAGAAGATGCAACAAGAGGATTATCATTTTTTTTTTTATTTTTTTTTTTTTTTTGCATATGAACCAACAAGACCAGTTGTTTGTTATCGGCAGTGTGCTATAATGTACCTGAACATTCACAACAAATTGATACCATTTATTATGATGTTCAGTGTTTCATCTAGAATCTGACAATTATTTTAGTTTCATGGCTTGTCTGTTCCCAGAGGTCCATTTTTCACTGTGACAGCAAGATAAGAGGGAATATTTGATTTGCATTTAACACTCAACACAATGGCTGTCATTCCTTTTCCCCCTTCTGGTCCCATGAACTGATATAAGCTATATTTCTTTTATCGCCTGGGATATTCTCTTTGATACATTACGCACCACAAATCTCCTTGTACACATCCTTTTGTTCTCAAACGAAACACGGATAAATAATTATGACTTCCAGTCACATATTTTCGCTAAGAAACCTTTTACCCTCTGGCACACAATGAAAGACACCGTTGATTGTCATGGGTTAGAGAATAACATAGCTAATTAAGAGTAAAAGCTCATTAGTCAGCGGAGAGAGGAGGATGTGAGGCTTATCGGTTCCTGTTGCAGACTTTGAATGTGGTTTCAGGGATGACTTGAAGTCAAGCCTGAAAGAACTAGAATTACAAATAGTGGGATCCTACTGTAAAAAGTGTCACACAACCCTGTAATCAACTCTCACACAAGATACACACTTTTGCAAACTGTCAGACAACACTCCATCCACCCTGCGGACACAGATGAAGAGCAGGAAATATCTCGGAGAATGTAGCTTCATTTGCATGCTTCCAGCTGAGACAGCCAAAGCTCATTCCAATTGCGCAGGTTGTAAATGAAATAACTAAACAGATGCCCTGAGTCCAAAGTGCACACACTTGAAGCTATCCTCTGAACATGGTTGAATCAAATGCCATTGAGATTTCAAGTTTGAGAGATCCCAGATCTCATCATCTTAACCTTTCAAAACAACTTCAATAATACTTCACTTTGAGCTTGGTTTTACTTTTAGTTGTTATTTAAGTTTATGTGCCTGGAGATGGTTGGCTAATTGGACTTGTAGATGGCAATGGAGGAGTGATGGTTTTCTAAAGAATAAATTCCTTTAATATTAAAATTATATTCTGGGTTCAATACAGGTTCAAAAGTTCAGTCAACTGCCTCTGTGGCATGATTTCAGCTAGAAAGACAGAATTAAATAAATAATAATACTAAATTGCACTGAAAAAAGAGGGAAAATCAAGCCACTTATAATGGAAGCAAATATATATATATATATATATATATATATATATATATATATATATATATATATTTTTTTTTTTTTTTTTTTTTTTTTTTTTTTTGGAGGAAGTATAAAGCTTATGTTTATTAACTTTTCTGTTAAAAGTGTTTGTTTGAGCTGTGAAGCTGTTTTAATAATTTCAAGTAATCTATGTTGTGTTGCAAGTGTAAAAAAATACACATAAAAGCCTTTTATTATTTATTTATTTTATTTTATTTGTTTATTTTTGCTTAAATTTAGTGTAGGCAATTTCGGAGAGGCTAGCAGCAGTAGCAAGATAACTGCGAAAGCATAAGATCCCCCCACCCCCATATTTAGAGCATCTCCAAACAGCCACGGCTCCTCCAAAACACTAAAAAGCACAGCCAGAGCAGAGTCTGCAAAGCATCATGAGAGACGCTTTAAATGACCTCTTTTCTTAAAGAAAATAACATTACAACAAGAATGAACATAAACAACTTACAGAGCTCTGTCTTGTAGCACGTCTTTTCAGCATTGATAGTGTTGCCATAGAAACACATAATTCTGAGTCCGAGAAGTGAACAGCTAGCTCCTGGTAGATCGTCATGGGTTGTCATCTCTTAATTACGGTAATTACAACGTTACAAGAACCATAAGCTTGTTGTTTTGGTTCTGGAGGAACAGTAAAAGGTAAAAAGGCTTTTTGTTTGTGGCATTGGGTGACTGTCTTCTACTCTGCATAGCCTCATGGAACATGCTTGACCAAATCCAATGATTGGACAAAGAATGTTGGTACTGAGGCTTCAACAAGTACATTTGAATATTTCAGCCAATTCTTTTATTAATTGCTATCAGGGTGTAAATAATTCCAACTAGTTTAACACAAACTGTTGATTGAAAAACACTGCCTACCCAAGCTTTAGGTGTAAAGAACCTGGCATATTACTTTAATATCAGTTTGATAAGCGTACAGTTGTTTTGAACAAGCTAAATTAGCCCTTGTGTTGCACTTTTGATGTTGGCTTCAAACTTTGAAGACAACAAGTCTGTTGTTGATTTTACAATTCAACATTCAAATTAATTTTACATGTATTAATTGTCATCTCCACTGCAAAACATGGAAACATGATAATATAGGTCAGTAAAGTGCACCTGTAGAAATTGATACAATTCTTCTTTTAAATGCATGTTCTAAAAAAAATTGTGAAAGATGTTTATTCGGTTAGTTCTGAACACCTGTAGTCATTTCATTCTAAATATTCTCATTTCAGAAACCTTTCAGGGATGTTCTTCTTCATTTTAGACAACAAAGGGAAGGATAAAGCATTTTTACTATCTATCTATCTAAAAAAAAAATCTGTTTGTTGCTAAATGGATATTCTTTGTATTATCTGTTTGGTCAGTCAGTTATTTATTTATAATCCATTCTCAATCATATTATGAGTATAATCTAAAATGAGTTGCGCCACTGCTTAATGAATATGACTCAATGTGCTTGAGCAAAATGGTATACCGTTTAAAACAGATTGGCTTTTTGTCATTCAGACAGCTATTTTGTCCAGTCTGTTTCTCTCCTATTACTAGGCATGACTGTAGTTTTAAAATGATTCGTCCCTCTAGGTGAATACTCAGGACCTTGTCATATTCACCATTTACATGACAAATTACAATACCAGTGCTTGTATTGCTATTGCAAGCCCTGCAGGTTATGATACAAATACTCTTGCAGCATCTAGTTTAAATGAAAAATTGCCATGTCATGTAGCCAGGCTAAGATGGTCGTCTAGAACTGTATACATAATTTTCTCTCTATAAAGGGCTTAAAATACCATTTTTTTTAAGTCTACAGTGGTAATACACATCTTAATCCAATATAAATAATTGTTTTCTCTTCGTTCCGCAGAAAACTAGCTAATGTTTTGATGTTCTCTCCCACCAGACCTTTGCTTAATTTGACTCATGCAGATACTTATTTCATTTCTTAATTATCCTCATTTATGTGTTTACACTTTCTCCTCCATCATTTATTTCTCTGTTCATCCCACACATTTTACACATCAATTTTCTTTCATTCCCTCCACACGTCACACTTGCCAAGTCAAGTCGAATCAGTTTTATTTCTAAAAGCGCTTTTCCTACATATTGTTCCAAGCTGTGGTTTAATCAACATAAAGTTGTGTAGGAACCAACTGAATTGTCACTTTTATGACATTTTATACCAGCCTGAGGATATTTCAGGACAGTTTGGTGTTCAATTATATTTAAGTGGCACCATTGGTGCTTTTCATGCGTCCGCAGTTGATGATAAAAAAATGCATTTATCTCTCCGGCTAGATGTTTTATTTGTGGTATAAAAGTATACCTCGGTTCCTCTTTCAGGGTGGATCAGTTTAACTGCATTTGATGAAGTGTATTGTTTTTGTAACCACATATAGTGTCTGATGATGCCCCTGTAAAAATGGAATGACACCTGATTTTATTCCCGCAGATAATAACCAAAATCCTGTTACTGCACTGGGTGGGGGAGATAATGTGATTTTTAGCAGCAGATTGCTTTGAAATGAACAGTGCTCCCAATGAATAGTTTACATGTGTTTGGTGTTTGAAGATAGCATTGAGATAAAGATCTGAGTTGTTGATTCAAGGTTGCAGGTTAGATCTCAAAGAACTGGATAGTTAAAGAGATCACAACCTTGCTTTTGAATAAAGTACTTAACTACAATAAATGCATTAAAATGAGTGTATTTTGCTTTTTCATAAAGAACTAAGCTGAAATAGCTCAACAGTTTGAAGAGAACATGAGCCAGAAGCACCATCCATCTCAAAGCTTCGCTCTGCCCTTGTGACTTACAGTACATTACATTTTAATCGTCACTTTTTTTTTATGTTACCACTTTCCAACCAGAGCTACCATTCATAACAAAACACAAAAAGATGGGGAAAAAAGAACTAGAACACATATAACAATGGTTTGCTCTTGGGAGAAATGTAAACAGTGATTTTACACAAAAGCAAAGCGCGTGTTACTCAAGGCAGAAAAATAGCAAGTCAAAAGAATTGCTGATGGAAACGGGGAGATTGTGGCATTTGAAAGGCCCTTTTTTGTGGTGCACTGTGGTGCTGAAGTGCAGCGCATTGTAGGATCCCTACTGAGTGGTTACTGTGTTCCACCGAGACTTCCTCATCAATATGCATGGAGAAGTACGGATGTCTGCGTTGAAGAATTAGATGTCATGCAGCAAAAGCCTTGCTTTTAAATCTGCTGTAATCACAGCAGAAAGCATTGTAGCCCGGATCGGAGCTGTATTCACACCGTTATGAATGTGTGACAGCATGTAACATGTATTCTGTGGGAGATAAGGGTGTAGATGCATCATCCGAGAAAGGCCTCCCATAGGAATAAATGCCAACGGTGGACATCTCATGATCATGACTTGAAATGTTAAGCTTGAAAATATTTAATGAGCTGATATGCTAACCAACAGCTTATCCCATCACTCTCTGCACTGGAAAAAATGTAGGCAATAATACCGCTTCTGTTTTGATATGCACATCACAGTAATTAGAGGTTAGGCTATACTAAGCACTGACGCACAAGTCAGTGTGGTGCATTTATATTTCATGTTATCTTAGGGTCTGTATTTTCATCTTCATTTGCATTTCTTGCGTTTCACACTCGATATGGGTATTTTTGAACGTTGCCCACACATATGGTCACATGACACGCATGACTCGACAGACTGTCATCAGAAAACAGTAACGAGACTCTTTTCCAACATCTGGTTTGGTCACGGACATGAAGAATGATTGACAGCACTTGGTGGAAATATGGAAATAATAACAGGGTTAGAACAAGGGGCGGGAATGCGGGAGACGCTGAGAACTAACTACTGAAAGAGATGTCGAAAATGTTCTCATGGCATCTGTTTACCATGGCACTGAATATCAGTGCCTGCATTTAAACTGTAACTGGTGCTCTTGCCTTTTTATACAAAATGTGGATTAATGCAAGCAGTTGCTTTTTTTTTTTTGTTGGAAGAAATTCTCAATATCATATACCACTGCAGTTGCACAGGGGATGCTAAAATTGGAAGCATGTGCACATGAGGATCTTATTATTTCACTTACACACTTTTATTGTTAATTTGGTGAGAATTTGTTCCTCTGAAGTACTAAAACACTCATTAACATTCAGAGAACATTTTTTTTATGTGAATTCATTACACTTCTCACTTACAGACAGTTACTAGATTATTCCCACAAAGAATCATTGTACTTTTCTCCACTGTCTGTGTTGACAAGATCTTTCGTTTTTGTGGCCTCAAGGAAACAGAATTCCCTGTTAATTGCCTCTTTTTTGTCTCCCCTCTCTCTCTGTGCACTTTCACTTACATGAACAGTTGTTTTGGTGAGTGTGTGGTGGTGAAAGTGACTAATTGTTTACTAATGTATCTTTGTCCTTTGTGTGAAAATCTGCCTGCTGTGTGTGTTTAGGTCAGTGTTTGTGGGGCCGAAGCCATGCTGATCTTCAGTGCCGGGTGGTGGAGTGTGGTCTCGCACCAGAGCTGAAGCCTTGTGCTGCTCCCCCATGGCTCTATGGGAGCTGTTGCTGCTGACTTTCAGCCTCCACTGCTGGCTGACAAGCTCTGTCAGTTTAGCTGAAGAAGGCCCTGCAGGCCCCCTGGACTGGCTTCTCTCTGATAAGGGCCCCTTTCATCACTCACAAGAGTACACTGAATTTGTGGAGAGGAATCGACAGGGATTTTCCACGAGATACAAGATCTACAGGTTAGTTGTATTTGAATTGAGGCCTGTATGATAGGTTTTGCTTACGTTTTGATCACTACCCACTTTCTGATATACAATAACAGTATATATACTTTATATTAATTTAAACATTGTGAATTTATCAGGGGTGCATTTCCCGAAAACATCGTTAGCCAACTATGGTCGCAAGTTGGTCGCAATTTCCATTGAACTCTATTGGCAACGACGGAACTTGCGATCATAGTTGGCTAACGATGCTTTCGGGAAACGCACCCCTGTTTGTGAATGTCCGTTGGAACAATGATTTCGGGAAACACCGACTCGTTAAACTATAACGACGGAACTTGTGACCATAGTTGGCTAACGATGTTTTTGGGAAATGGACCCCAGGCTTTCAATAAAATAAAAAATAATTTGTCAAGAATAATCTGGCAATGAAAACATAACACGTCAAAAGCATGTTCGGGGTCAGTATTTATTTATTTATGTATTTATTTTTAAAGAAATGAATAGATTTTTTTTTTTTTTGCATCCTTGCATGGTTCATTTGATTTTTTTTTTATTTATAAAATAATCCTGAAAATATCTAACCAACTACCAAATCTAACCAACCCCAAACCTTTGAATGGTAATATATTCTAAAAGCCTTAGATTTGCTGAAGTGAACTTGTTAGCCGTAACATTATATAAAATACTTTGTAGGTTGAATTGCATTTCTGGTCCATTAGAAGGTGAGTAGACATTCCAGCTCTTAAATTACTGATGACTTCTCATACATCATTCCCATCATTGCAGGGACAGTTATCGAATTTTCATCAGTTCTCAGAAACCACAGTTGACATCTTCTAATTTGTGGGAGCTACTTCATGGCTGCTCTAAAATGGCCCTTCATCAAAACTTTGGAGGGTTTTTTTTTTCTTTTTTTTTCTTTCTGTTGGCTAAACCTGGTGCATCAGAGGCTCAAGCGCACCCTCTGCAAGATTAATAGTCTTATCATGTGGCCAACTGATTAGTGCGCTCTTAATTCTTATTACTCGGCATTATCACCTGTTCCCTTGAGATGACTACTGTAGGCGGCAAAGCTGTGTTAGGGGATGATTACAACCACTCCTTGATTAAATAAGTGTGTTATAACAAAATACTAATTGAAAAGGTGCAGCTTTCACATGCAAGCCAGAATTTAAGTAAAACGTTTAAATAAACTAATTTCTTATTAAAAAGACAGACTATTTAAGTACAAATATGCCAATATTTCAATCATTATATTTTATTATATTATTTTTTTTATTACTGCAAAATGCATTTCAAATTAGGACCATAAGTAATGCATCTAAAAGCACCGTTTCTATTATGATATATTTGTACTTTGTTCAAGTAGGCCTAGCCTGATAATTATTTTCCATTTCAGTCCCATTCACATCCTCCCCAACATGCACTGGGCTATGAATAATTACAGTTGCACTGTTTGACAATTTGCCACTTTTATTCACACAGTTGTTGTTGATCTTGTTGTCATGTTTAGTTATTTGTTGTCTTGTGATGTCGAGACGAGTTTGTTCCTTCACTCAAAAAGATTGTTTTGTTTCTAATTACTCTAGTCATGCTTCATGTACCAAGTGTTTTATGAGAGTTTTATGTTTCATTTGATGTTATCTTGTGATTTAGCATAATGCCAAATTCAGAGTACACAATATTTTTGTCTTTTACGAAAGTCATTCTCTGACAGTATCGTGGTTAAAGACAGACTACACATTTCTTCCCTATACCAATCATCGCTTGCCGTCTTTAATGACGTGTGTGATGTCAATGAAAAGGTGGAATTAGTAACTGGATTCTGGAAACAAGAGTGTAAACAAACAATGGCTACCGAAGCAGCGTGTTAGCTTAATGCTAATTCCAGTATTCACCGGGATGCTTAAGCACCTCTGCTATCTTTTTTTTCTTCTTTTTCACTTTGCCATGGTAGTTCCTTGTGGAAACATCAGGTGTTTTGTTACCATAGCTCCATGAACCTTTCCTCCATTGCTTAATTCCACCTAGCATCACCAATGCCATTGTCTCTCTTTTGTTTTAGAATGTTTAAAGGTGCCATGTGTAAGAATTGGGGTTAAAATATCCCAAAAAATGAGCTACATGCATCAATGAGAAGAAATAAGGTTGATGATGTCATTAAAAAATGACAAGTTATAGTGCTGCAGAGATATCAACCTGAATTAGCATGCTAAACTACTACCCCCGGCCGGGCAGGTGTCATAATACCAGTTTCGGCCATGGGAGGCGGTATGCGGGCCGGCAACATAACCAACAGCCAAACTGCAATACACAAATAACCCTATGCGAATATATGATGCGAATAACTCGCATGTACTTGAACCTGATGTCAATAGTGTGGAAAGTACAGCCCACTACTACAATTCAGTTCAGGGAAGAGTTAAAAAAAATGATTGGTCGATATTATGCATGAGGAATACATTTTGGTAAGTTGTAGCATACTGTATCTTTCAACAGTGTTCGTGTTCTTTTACCATCAGCTATAGTAGAGATGATCGGTTCACGTGCGCTAGGGATCTGTCGTGCAACATTTACAAGCACCAAAACGATATTTATTGTTTGAATTGCGTAATAAAATTGACAGAATCTGAGAGCTGAGGTTTTTTTATATATCTTAAATAACCTGCTCTCTCTAGTCTGTCAGTTTCTGTGTCCTTTTCTGTGCATGACAATTGATGTGTGGTGTGAGAGTGTGTGAAAAGTGTCAATTGCGCGTCTCAAGGTGAATTCGTGAGAGTTGGCAGCTCTGAATGGTGCTAGCTTGGTCAACATCAACAGCGCAGTCTCATCCCAAGACGTCATATAACTGACGTTTTGGGACGTCTTTTGACCATACGTCAATATTCGCCTTTTTAGGGCCCCCTTAAACGTCGGTAGATGAGGTTATGGGATCCTAACTCTACCCCAGACCTAAACCTACCCCGTCACCTAACCCGTCACCTAACTGACGTTAAAGGTAAAGGGTCAGTTGTGTGACGGCCCGGGATCGCCATCTACCGACGTTTAAGGGGGCCCTAAAAAGACGGATATTGACGTATGGTCAAAAGACGTCCCACGATGTCAGTTATATGACTTTTTGGGATGAGACTGTGTTAACATCAACGAATGCTGTCTGTCAAATTAATTCAAACTAACAATAAAAATGTAATATGAACAAAACGAATACCGTAAAACTTCAAATAATAGCCCAGGCTTTTATTTTCCCATAACGTCGAAATGCACGTTACCATATTGGGTAAATTAAAAAAAATGTAAATAAAAGAAAACAAATTTTGAAATCTTAATCTCAATGGTTGATGACATTTTCAGTACAGTGAATATATCTATTTATATTCATTTTTAAGTAATTGAATTAAGCTAGGGCACGCAGTTTGATTAAAATCACTTTAACACAGATCTACCACAAGTTTTTTTTAAAGTAATTCATAAGCTTATCCATTGATGATTTGGATATCAATTGCTTGTTCTTTGAAGTGTGAGAATTGTAAACAGATAATGCACGGAAAAGATAAATGCGGCATAGCTTAGTGTCTATTAAATCTCCCATTACGTTTGTGACATCCGTAGATCAGATCGCATCTTTTAATGCGAATGCAGATTCTCTGTAATATGTTGAAGAGCCTAGAGCATTTTATTCAAACAATCTATTTTTCAGTGCATTTTCTTTCCGATAACAACACATGCATGTAGCAGACCTAGAGAGATTAAAAGTGGCAATATTAAATTGGGGATAGCTTTTCCTCCTTCAAGCACAGCTTTGTTGCGTTGCTCGATTCAAATAATCCGTAATGACATGTAGAAGATGAATTACCAGAAGTGCTTCTTCTCCTTCTTACAGTGCTGTGTAACACTGTCGTCCGGGTAATGAAAGTGCACCATCTCATCCCTCCTTCAATTTTCCACGTTCTTCTTGATTGAATTTGAAAGAATTTTAATGAGTTCTTTGTTGGAAATAGCTCCTTTTTATTTGGGAGATTTCACTTTGTAGAATATTGGGGAAATGCCATGTCATAACATTCAAAGACGGGGTCCAAGTATACCACCTGCTTTACTGAACCACTTCCATGGGATAATTTCCAGAGATGCTGATGTGCGCACAGACTAAGGCTATTCTCTCACACAGTCTTAATAATGTAAGTGGGAAAATCATTTTGAAATTGCTTGTAAAAGGTCATTTCATAAAATGCTATTTCTTTTCATGATGACAGCTGCCCTTATTTAATTTTTTTTCGCTTTTTTTGGTCCACTTCCTTCTGTATGAAATTCAAATCATATTTTTAATACTCATTCTAAAGGCAGAGATAAAAGCTTATGACATTAACCTTAAGTACTTTTTGATCTGGAACAAAAAGCTGAGAAACAAAGCACAGAATGCAGGGTCGGTTTTAGTGCCGGTGTGAAGAAGAAGACTGATGATGACTACGGTTGTAATGAGTGTTTCATATAGCACAGCAGAAGTCCCAAAGAGTGCTTCCTTGAGAAGACTATAAACTGCTCTCTCACAAAGCCTTACCTGATAAGACAATCCAAGCTTATCTTGCTCAGCGGTGACGGGAAAGAGAATGACAGGGAGGATTTTCCGTCTTTACTTTCCTCTTTGTGGACACCTTTGAACTCCTGATGGCTGGCTCATCACAGTTCCCAAAGAGCTGGCCAGTTTATAAAGTGGTTTATCATGGCGCCATGTGAAACTGAGAGAGATCATTCGAAATTCAAGCAAGCAGTCATCATCCCAATTGCTGGTATAGCACATGCCAAATGCAACATTACCATGTTTTACAGCAGCCGAGGGCGTAGCTTATAAAATTACCGACAATTATGTTCTGACATAAATTCAACAACAGCTTCAGCCATACATTAATAATGTGTGTTTTTGTGACATAATTTTGACATAATTCTATTACTTTTGCCCCTTATGAATTGCAAAACAGCAGATGGAATTAAGGGCGTTTGCCGGAATGAATCAATCAAACATCTGGGCCGGGAGGCCTCTGTCATTACTCCTGATTTAATGTGATAGATCCCCTTTCAGAAGGCCACCCCAGCTCCATCCATCACCTGTGCATGAGGTTACTCACTATTTCCCAGCTAACTGAGAGGACAGGCTCTTATAGAAGAAAGGCGCATAGTGACCGGAGGGTGTTTTGAAATACATTGAGTGTGAGATTGTGCCAATGCCTTTTGAGGCATCTGCCTATTTTAGAGTATGCATAATTACATAACGCAGTGCTTTAAAATAAGGGCCGGGGGGTTGAAAGAATTATAGAGAAAAAAAGGCTTGAATACTTAATTGCCTGTAACTGCATGAATTAAATTTGTTATTTTTGTGCATTGCGAGTTACTGCTGGTGAGACAAAGAAGAGCATTAGTCTTGACCTGTCGCTTAAGAAACGAAATAGTTTCTGTCTGGGCTAATTATAAACACGTTTTTTTAATTGCTTCATCAGCTACTCATATTGCAATAAATGGCACAAATGATTTTAGTATTTTGCTCTAAGGAAGATCCATTGGTCCACTAGGCTATGTTTACGTCAACTATCGGTTCCAGTTTATTAGCTCACACCATTTTTCAAACAACAATTTATGTCCACTTTAAAAGGTAACTTGGCGCTCTTATGTATGTCTACATGATATATAGCTACAGTTGAATTAAAGGCTTGTTTGTTTTCATTGTGAACAGTTTGGATTGCGTCAGTCGGCTCAAATAAAACTGTGCTAAGAACTAATTTGACATATAACATAGGTGCAAAGAAACAAGTATCCTTTCATACTTTCCATTAAAATACATTTTAATCATATACAGTATATCATAACAAATTGACTTAATTCACTTAATATGTAGACATGGATCAGCCGATTGACTATTCATAAAAAAAAAAATCATTCATATAGATTTAGAAAGATTTGTTTTTCATATGTATGCTATATTTAGTCAATTACATGTCATGTGTTGCTCTGGATGAAACCTATAGGAGTGGCAAAAAAAATTAAAAATGCATGAGTCACCAAACCCTGGGGTATTGTTTGTCTGTCTTTTGCCTTGAATGATTTCAGAGCTTTGTGGCAGTATTTTCTTTTCTTTTTTTTTCATTTAACTTTTTTTCTCCTCTTTTCTTATAAAAGGTATTGGTTGTAACCACAGGGCAGGCTTCTATGAGTCTTTCTGTCGGTGCAGATTTCTGTCACGAAGTGCTTATTGAGCGTAGCACCTGTCAGCTGCACATTCGGAGGCAGCTCCCGACGCATGGCATTCACCCCCAAAATGAAACATGCTCTGAGAACCTGAGGCTAGAGATGCAGCTTGGCAGTGGCACTGGTTGCCCTGCAGGCCTCCTTCTATCATGTCCAAAACAGTAGAGAAATGTTAATGTGAACAGATCATTAGGGACAAGCCTGTTTACTGTCTCTGTTTTTCTCATGCAGGGAATTTGGCCGATGGAAAGTGAATAACTTGGCTGTGGAGCGGCGGGATTTCCTGAACTCCCCCTTGCCTCTCACCTCAGAGTTTATAAGGAACATTCGACTCCTGGGACGCAGACCCACTGTCCAGCTAATTACTGACAACCTGATCAAGAAATATGGGACCCATTTTCTACTGTCAGCTACACTAGGAGGTAGAAATGTTTTTTTGTTCACACATCCTCCTGGTGGTTTATCACAAAGGTCATTATACATACTTTGCCTGAGCTTGGACCAACTCGCGTTTTCTTTACTTTTTTTTTCCAAAAGAAACTGATAGATCTCATGCATATTTACATCTCAATTTCCACAGTTATGAAGCCAAGGAAAATCACTTGCATGTTTTGCCTCCTACAGCTTTATAATGTATTACTTCTTCCAGTGTTTTGAAGGGGGAGGCAGGTGTAAACAGACGGCGTCTTTGTCCACAATAGGTTATCTTTCTGAAATCTGCACACATTATTTTGCTCGGGTTCTCAAACTCGGAAAAACCTACGCTTACAAGTTACTTCACGTAATGCAAACAGTATAGGCTGTACACAGCTGATGTGGCTTTCACTGCTCTGGAAAACAAGCAATATTGTGTAAGGTTAGAGCATGAAAATGGAGATGCAAGTCATGGCTTTGCTGCTGAGATTTGCCAGGAATACAAACTGGCAGAGATAATCACAGAGCTGTATAACAACAATCACACTGATATGTGTTATATTATAGGGCTGGGAACTGATACAAATTTCCTGATTTAATTATGCTTTATAAGCATTCAGTTCGATTGCGATCTATTTATAGTTAAAACTTCCATTATGCTTACATTGTTTTAGGCTTATTCAAACTGGTAACTCGTCTTTTTTTAACTGTTCATTTGAGTCATGTGTGGGAATCAGGCTACACTTGTCGTGCAAAGGTTTATGATTCACTAAAAAGAGCCAGTTCATCTGAGTCATTTGTTTCTGAATCAACAAAAGAACATTTCTATCCATTTATTTGTAGTACAAGGACTTTTTTATTGCTTTACAGTCAATACAAACTGTCAACTCACATTCCAAACTCAACCCAAGATAAATTATGATTTCCTGTGCCATGGTGCCGAAGATTCAACTGGAGTCTTCAATGCTGAAAAGTAGTGCTGGAAACACTGCTACTTGATACACATCCACCGAAAATAATTGTAAGGAATGATCTTGGGATTTTAATAATCAACGTAATGAAATAATGAAGGATTGTTCAAATGAAGATCATGGTTAATTAGAAAATCATGATTTTTGCTTAGCCCTGTCATCAATCAGCTTAGACGAACAGCTTGCATCAGAATCCATAATAGATTCTGCAGGTGCACAAAATAGTTAATTTCTTACTGTAAACAATTTTATATCAGTTTCTTTCATTTTGTCTAGGAGAGGAGGCTCTGACTATATTTGTGGACAAGAGGAAGTTGAGTAAGAAAGCAGAGGCGAGTGACTACACAAGTAACAGCACGGCCGTGACTCTGGAGGCCCTGCACCAGCTGGCTGCCTCCTATTTCATAGACAGAGAGAGTACTCTGCGAAAACTGCATCACATCCAGATTGCTTCCACTGCCATCAAGGTACGTCATTAGTCAAGTCAGAGCCCACAGCTTCGTTCTTTCAACTCCTCAAGAATAATAATGTACAGTGTAGCAAAGGGCATTTTATTTCACTATCCCTGTTGCCATGATCCTGCAATGGAATGTGTCATATGCTATGAGTGGGTATCCAGAGATGTCTATTCACTGCTGTATATGTTCTGCGAAGTGAGAAAGGAAAACTAGCTTTGGTTGTACATGTTATTCAAGAATGAGATTTATAGATGGCCTACGATGCTGAGTGTGGAGTTGTTTATGGTGTTGTTCCAGTGTTGCAGTAAATATCGCAGCACTTAAATTTAAAAGGGCTTTAGTTTTTAGTCAATTATCCAGCCAACTTACTGGATTGCCCAATTATCACATTGTCAAAGAGTTTTTACTGATCTCTGTTATTCTCTATAAGAAGGCCAATGAGAGTTTAAGAGATTTTGGTCCTCAGATTTGACAAAATGTCTGGTTACTGCATTTTGTCTTTGCATAGCAGTATTTTGCCTAATTTTTCTGTATTATATGGAAGCTTGTTTCCGTATATTTAAACATTTTAAAAGACAATTACTACTTTTTATCTTAAAATAGTGAGTAGACATCGCACAATTCTGACTTTATATTACGAAATAGCAGATTTATATCGTGCAATTCTGACATCTTTTCTCAGAGTTGTGATACATAAACTCGCAATTGCGAGTTATACACTAAAAAAAAATGGTGCTAAATAGCACTAAAAGTGGTTCATTGGCTTGTAATCATAGGGGAACCACTTTAAGCGCCATATAGCACTTATCTTTGTCATATGGTGCTATGTAGAACCTTAAGAGGTGCCATAGAGCATGTTAACCACCCCAGAGAACCACTGAAGAACCGCTGAAGAACCAAACTGGGCTTAGTGGCGCTATATAGCACCATGACCACCGCAAAGAACCCCTGAAGAACCTTTTTTTTTCGTGGAGTGTAATGTCCAATTCTACAAAAAAGACTGACAATTCTGACTCTGATAACACACAATTCTGACTTAATATCAAGCAAATCTAACTTTATAACTCACTTTTGTGACTTTATATCATGCAATTTGAGATGTACTCACAATTGTGAAAAAAAGAAAGAATTGTGACATAAAAAGTCGCAATTACCTTTTTTAAATTATGTGGTGAAAACAAGATTACATAGAATCATGGTACTGAAACAATGATGGATTTGTATCTTCTATAACCAGCTCAATTTGCTATTTTGCTTTAGTTTGCTGAGTTTGCTATTTTGCTTTTGTACTTAAGTATATGTATATATTGCTTGCTTTTATTGAACTGAATATATAATAAGCAAATTATTAAGCTTTTTTAAACGTGCCTTATAGAGGAAAGCATTATTATAGTGCATCTTGAGACAAAACAATGGCACTGACATATTTAAGGTATTTTAAAACAGCTCAAACATGCATTTTAGTCTGGGACTTGTCTGTAAAACCAGGGGTAAACATAAATTGAAGAAAATTAAAAATAACACTTGGACATATTTTTTTTTTCCTAAAGTATTGCATGAAAAGGCTCATCAATAAGTGAACATAAAACAAAATAACTTTAATAATTTGCCCATTTTTAATATAATTTTCATTATTAGCCTACGTCTTTGCCATATGCCATGCCTTACTTTCTTAATATTTATATAAAGCTAATAAAAATTCTCACATGTCAGCACAAACTCATTTTAATACCCAAAGAAAGCTTTATGCTTCATATTTGTCATATACTGTATAATGATTCATTCAATGCACTTCTTGCAGTTGCTGTTACACTTTTGCTGACAGCCATTACAATTGGTCACACAAAGCTGTACAAATCCCCCAAACAGACATTTGCTGTATCACAGCAGCACACTGTTTGACACATATATTCCAGACCACACTTTGATGACCACCCCCCCATCCCATTATATACAACAGCGCTTTCCCTCAGCACAGGACTGCTGCAAAGCTTAGACGGTTTTATTACAGTTGGGAGGGCAGATCTCAGGTGTCACGGCTATGTTTGTCTGTTGCTGGTGAGAAAAGCAAAAGAGCTCTGTGAGTGACGGAAGCAGCCTGCCAGGCAGGACGGTGAAGCTCCAACCGGGCAAGAGAATGAATCACAGAAGCAGCAGGGGCCTCTGCCACACGCATCATTTCCGCAGGGCGTTGACCCATGTCTAAATTTCACGGGACAGACAGAGGCGAACATTTCTCCATATGAATTCCAGATTAAACAGAGCTGGAGTACAGAATGAGGTTTCTAGCTCCCCCCACTGGGCACCGTTTCCTTTCATTGGAAAAGCCTATTAGTGTGGCGGTACGCTGGCACTGTGAGAGGGAAACACAGGAGCGAAGCACTCTACAAAGTTAGGCTTTATCCCACCTTTGTGGTCCTGCCCAGGTTGTTTGTCTAATGTGTGAAATCTCAAGGCATTCTGCAATCGGCGGGGATCATTTTGCTCATGATTTGACAATTTCTTCATACCAGATCAGCCAAGCCAGAATTGAATTTCTAGCAGCAATAGCTTCAGAAACACACACCGCATCAGATTTGTAACCGCAGGGAGACACAAACTCTTTTGCAGAGAATTATCTGTTGTGTTCTGTTATAAGTAGCATTTTTTGAAGCAAAACCATCCATCCCATGAAACAGCTGTTTTGGCTAATGTTCTGGCAAGGTGCTCTCAATGTAATGAACAAACATTCTTCCAGAAACGGAAATATAATGTTCGTTCAAAGTTGTCTGGCCTTTGATAATATTCTAAAAACGTAACATAAAAACATAATTTTTACAACCTTCATGGAACGTTTTATTTGGACATCGAACTCTACGTTTTCATAACCAAGAAAAAAAAATGTTTTAATACAATAAAAAAATTGAAAGTTCTGAAAGTTCAGAGAACTTTTTCAGAAATGACATCTTCGTAACTCAATGTGAATGTTTGCAAAATGTTCTAAGCACATATTTTGTTAGCTGGGATGCTACTCTCAGCTGACATCCTCCATTCTGTCCAGTCTGTTTTTGTGTTTGAACAGCATATTCAGTTAGATGGCCTCTTCCTGTCTCAGTGAGCAGTTCGCAACCAAAGTAAACTGCATGGGGACCAACTTTTGCAACAGGTCAAAATCCTAGCTGTGCGAGAACATACATTGAAAATCTGGTTTTGTAGTCTTGTCTAGTGTTGTTTTCAAAAAAGAAATGCTGAAGCTGTGGTATTTGTCCATCTGTGAAATTGGAGTAAAAAAATAACAACCTATAAGCAAAACGTGGTAGCTTATACCTCCTGTCAGAATATTGTTTGAGGTCTATTGCAATATTTGATTGATCCTTAATAGATGCTCGCTATGCCGCCTGAGAATCAACAGCAGACTGTCGATGTTTCACAGTAAGCCAGAACAGCAGAGGATCACACAAATCCAGGTGGCCTATAATTTGCCATTACAAGGTATTTCGTGACATGCAAAATATTTGCTTTGAATAACAGCTGTTATCTGTAAAGGAAATCTAATAGCATGCTCCAGTTGTTCATCAATTAGTACCCCTTTACCATATGGCACATCATATGGTGCATTAAATAATAAAGCATATAGATGTATCATCTGATTGTGTCAGATATGGTCATTGTAAAAAATAAGAAAATAAAAAAAATAAAATTGCTGCTGAGCTAAGCTTGGTGCTTTATTGCAATTCAAGCAATGGATTCAAGCCATATATTCTGTGGTAATTAGGATTTAGTCAGGATAGCAGAGTGCAGTACTTGTCATATATATATATATATATATATATATATATATATATATATATAAATAAATACAGTAACAACCATATTTTTTGTGAAATATTAACACATTTTAAAATGTAATTTAGTTCTGCGATGGTAAAGCTGACTTTCCAGTATCACTACTCTAGTCTTCAGTGGCACGCGATCCTCAAGAAATCATTCATGTTGATTTGCTGTTCAAGAAAGTATTATTATTATCACAGTTGAACAGTTCTCTGCTTATTTTATTTATTTGGAAACTGTGCATTCTCTTTTCAAGATTCTTAAAAAAATAAATTTTTTGATAACAATTCAGAGAGTAAAGAATAAAGAGTCTTTACTGTCACTATTAATATATTTAACGTATCCCTACTTTGTAAACATGTTTTATTCATTTCTTCCCAAAATAAATCTTACTGACCCCAGACTTTTGAACAGCTGTGAAAGAGTATATAAGATTGTATAACCCTGTGCAACATTAAAGGTCAAGTTTGAGTCAAAAAAAAAAATCCTTACCCCAAAAATCGAACATCCATATAGTGCAAATCTACTTGCTGCAGAGTTCCCTGTTACCAACATTGGACTCTTCAGTGGGTTTGTGATGGAGTGGCAGAAGACAACCTTGTCTTACCTTGTCTAACTGTCAGCCTGGAAAAGATATCGTCTGACAGGCTGAATCGAAAGAGATCACTGAATTGATGAAGGTTCACTGGCACCATAAGAGAGAAAAGTGTGAATCAATTATGCGTGCTTCTGAGTGTCATGAAGAGAGAAGGATGACTAAAAAGAGAAGGAAAAAAAATTGAGTGTGATCTCTTATTGCAAATGCGGATAATAGTGGAGCTAGCTTGCAGAAAAGGTCAATTGAGATGCCGGAGTCAATAGGCCTACACAGAGTCTGACCATTATTAAGTACCCTCAGCTAAGGTTAGATAATGTTTTGCATTGTAGAGAAAAATGGACTTCTGTTTTCTGTGTGGGTGTGAAAGAATCTCTGAATAGGGAAGCTAATCAATTAAACATTTCATAACGGAAAAGGGGGGGGGGACAACATTGCAGAACAGCTTGCTTGGCTCTCTCAATAAGATGAGAAGAACTGTAAGTGATTATCTGAGAGGACCACCACTGCATGTGCATTATCACCATGTCTGAGTCAGCAAGCACAGGAAGTTCTTATAATGCATCTGTTCACAGCCAGGCTGCTTTATATTCCTTTTAACAAGGAACACATGGGGAAAGGAGTTTATTTTTCATGTAAAATACCACGGTACAGTAACCATACGATGAAACGAATAATTCTTTGGTGTAAATTTTGTTTCCCAGGTAACTGAAACAAGAACTGGCCCTCTCGGCTGCAGTAACTATGACAACCTTGATTCTGTCAGTTCTGTGCTGGTTCAGAGTCCCGAGAACAAAGTCCATTTGCAAGGTATAAAATAATTTGTTCAAATCACGTATTTTAAGTTTTAATACTATGAGAAACATTTTTTAATGTTTCTTTATGGCTCTTTCCAAAAGCTAGTGAGCTCTTGAAAGCTATTATTGCTCTTGACAGGACAAATCATAGATACCTGATTTCGCTCATAAGTCCATTTTGACATTGTGTATAGTGTATGCATTTGTCAGGCTGAGAGGCAGCTCACTAGGTTTGGAACAGAGTCAAAATCTTTGTTCTTGTACTTAAAAAAAAGTATTGCTAAGAAGTGTTGGCATGTGCCACATTTCAGGTACCGCGGCACACATCCAAGTTTATCATGCACAATTCCGTTCATAGGTTTTTAAATCAGTAAGAGGTTTTTTTTAGGTCTTTAAAGAAGTATCTTCTACTCACCAAGGCTGGCAAATATTTCACAATATTACTGTTTTTGCTGTATTTTGGATCAAATAAATCCAGCCTTAGTGAGCCGAAGAGACTTCTTTTAATTTTAAAAAGGTAGTGTACGTACAGTATGTGTGAACTAGGTGACTCTACGCTATCTCACGACCAATTCGTGGTGACCCTACGCTATCTCACGACCAAATTCGTACGAATTTGTACGAGTGATTAAAAAGTGGCTAATTCGTACTAATTCATACAACCTCACTCGTACGAATTTGTACGATTTGTCCAAACCCACGTGATGGGTAGGTTTAGGGGCGGGGTCAGGGGTAGGTCATTCGTACAAATTCATACGAATTGACCAATTCGTAAAATGTATAATTTATCAAAAACTTACTAATTCGAAATATTGAGAGTGAGGTTGTACGAATTGTTACGAATTAGCCACCTCGTAAAATTCGTACGAATTCTCGTGAGATCGGGTTGGGTGACCACATGACCCTCTTTATCAAACTGCTTAACTCAGGTGACCCAGTGTTCTCATAACAATCTTTCTTTTCTTTGTATCTGAAGGTTTGCAGGTCATTTTGCCAGATTATCTCAGAGACACTTTCGTCCAAGCAGCTCTTAGTTACATTGCCTGCAATGGAGAGGGAACATTTGTCTGCCGAGACAATGACTGCTGGTGCAAGTGTGACCTCAAGTTCCCAGAGTGCAACTGCCCCTACATGGATATTCAGGCCATGGAGGAAAGTCTTTTGCGAATCTCGGAATCATGGGCTCTTACCTACAAAGAGTTTGAAGATTCAGGTAAGAGATTCAATTCTATCATATTTCATTTAAATACTTGAACGTTTTATTCCGTTTTTCATGAAGAAATATCCCAGCTCAGCTATGAAAAAAAAAAATGTTTTGCAAACGTTCCCATAAAGTTATGAAAGCGTTATTTCTAAATGTTCTCTGAACTTTCATAATGTCCATTTTTAAAAATGTTTTAAAACTTTTTTTTTTAGTTTGTTTGTTTTATACGACCATTAACATTACATTGCAAATAATACAAATAATATTGGAACATTACTTTTAAACATTCCCTGAACATTCTGACTTCTGACTCATGTAGTAACATTTGATGAACATCCAACTAAACCTTTTCAGGAATAAATAAATAAATAAAAAAAAGATAAATATTGTTTTTGTGCTTACGTTTTGAGAACATTATTATTATAAACCAGATTACTTTGAGGGAACATTCATATTAATGTTATTCAGCAAGGATGCAATACATTGATCATGTAATACATTGATCACAAAATGACAGTAAAGACATTTATAAAGCTACACTAGAATAAATTTGTGCATAACTGAGAGAACCTTGCCAAAATATTAGTCAAAGTTCTGAGAACATTCCCTGATAGCTGCAGGGACTGCACAGTCTTTGACCTAAAGCAATACATTTTTATTAGTTGTAGCATATTATGGCATATTTTGAAATGTTATTAGTTAGTAAGTTATAGAAGCCTATTTTATATAATTATGTAATTTACTCCAGTCCAATCATTGCTGATGATCAACTACTTAACTAACTTAACTAGTACTTTGAATAAAGTCTATTTTTATGTAATTTGCTCTATAGGCCAGACTGATGAAACATGAACAACTTTTAGGGAATCCTGACATTCGCCATGCACACAGTGCCCTTCAGAGACCATGTTGGATTAGAAAAAAGATCCCGCTCAACATATTGCCTTACAGTACGTTGAGGAGGATTAATCACCCATAAAATGCTTTATTGCTCATCCAGCATCTTTCATCAAGCGTATGAATGAGAGCACTTAGCATAATGTTTAGGTACTGTATTACTGCCTGTCGAGGTCAACCCAGAGTGACCATTAATGCTTGAGCAAAATTAAAACGCATGGATTTTTTTTAAATTTCACACTCTCATCTTTTTTCCGACTTCCCAAAATATCCCCGAGTTCAATTACTTTCGAAGTTTATGTATTAAAGCTAACAGGAAGAGCCAGATATACATACTTTCTCAAGTATCATAGATGTGTCCTTCTGTTAGGGAAATCAAAGGCATTCAGCATTCTGCCCCATCAGCTAAAATGAAATGCTTTGAAGGGGCTCCTCGAAAAATGTCTCTTCGGTGAAACGATTCCTTCTTATTGTCAAGCAGAGTGAAGTATAAAGGCAGCGCATCCAGGCATTTAGCCAGTGTTCAGTCAAGTTTACATGACAACACTCCTATATCTGAAATAACTTTTCATTTCTCCTACAGATGAATTCAAAACATTTCTGATGAGGCTGCCACAGAATTTCTTCCTGAACTCTTCAATGATCCAGCATTTGTGGTCGCTGGATGGTGTGTTTCAGCGGCGTTATGAGCAGCTGGAAAGCAGCATGAAAAGTATCTTCAAGCGAGCCCAACGAGTGGTTTACAAGCTCTTCAGCCTCAGTAAGAGGTGCCAAAAGCAGCCCCACATCAACTTACCGCGGGAAAGGTGAACACAACAGGCTCATTATCTCCTCATTGTTGTGATGATAAATACACTGATACTTAATTCTGAAATGGAATAATGTCCTCATTTACTGCATCAAGTCTTCACATAGTGTTTATCATAATTACTCGTGTTCATGAGTGGCCCGCATTTCAGACTCCACGGGTTGTGGAAAAGAATGTTTGTCTGCGTGCCTCAGAGTGAAAAGAAGCACGAGCGTTCCTGTCTCTTTTGTAACTATACACAGTTATATGGTTAATAAGAAATATGTTAATGGGGTAGTCCACCTTAAAATCAAAATGAATTATTAATTTACTCAGCCTGGTGTTGTTCTAATGTCATATGCCTTTTTTTTCTTTTATGGCCCAGAAAAGGATTTATTTTTTATTATTATTTCCTGTTGTGTTTTTGTTGATTTCTCACAACTTGTGTGTTTTTTTTCTGGGCGACATGGAGTAAACTGTGGCACTAATAGCGTCTCACGAATTTGCACGTCTTCCAGCCATGCAGAGAAACCCAAAAAAGGTCCAAAGTTAAATAATACATACGATTTCAGATTGTTTTTCATAAAACCCTATTATATATCCCCATTATATTATAATAATTGGAAAGTCAAGTCAAGTCACATTTATTTATATAGCGCTTTTCACAATACAGATTAAGCAGCTTCACAGTGATAACATGAAAGTAGTACAACACAGATCAATAATATTGTTAAATATTAAATATTAAATATCCCCGACTAAGCAAGCCAAAGCAAGGCAACAGCGGCAAGGAACCAAAACTCCATCAGATTGGTTGGAGAAAAAAACCTTGGGAGAACCCAGGCTCAGTCGGGGGCCAGTTCTCCTCTGGCTTACATTCATATTTATATATAAAAACATTTATATATAAATATTAAATATAAAAATTGTTTATATATAAAACGGCGCCATAACATATCGCCGGCATTGAGTCGTCTCTTCACAGGCGTTGGTCTTCTCATCACAGGCGTTCCCCATGATCCCCGTGAGAGGCTGGATACAAAACTGGACCTGACGAACGCCATTTTTCTCGGGACAAGCATCCCGAGATAACAGCAGATGGGAAATAATTAGCATAGCTGATGTTCATGATGATTTCCATTATACGGGAGTCGGTGTTAGAAAACCACAAACTCTCTGCAATCGTAAACTCTCCGCAACCCAACCATACGCGCCGACCCATTTGTCTAAAAGGATGTCGAGCCCCACTGGTGCGTTAAGCGGTTTCAGTAGCAAACAGTTCCGTATGGCATAACATAGGAATAAGTGGTGAGCATTATGTGAATGCTTGACTAAAGAGATGTGTCTTTAGTCTAGTTTTAAACTGTGTCAGTGAGTCAGCGCCTCGGACCGTATCGGGAAGGCTATTCCAGAGTTTTGGAGCTAAATGCGAGAACGCCCTCCCTCCTTTAGTGGACTTAGATATCCCAGGAATGACCAGAAGCCTTGAATTTAGTGATCTTAAGGAACGTGGTTGTAGGGCGAGAGAAGGTCCGTTAAGTACATAGGAGCTAAACCATTTAGGGCTTTATAGGTCAGTAGTAGTACTTTGTAGTTGATACGGAACTTAATAGGTAACCAGTGTAGAGATGATAAAAGATGATGATATAGGGCATGTGTCGTATTGGAATCATGCTGTGATACTTTTTTTTTAAAGTATAATGCTTTTTGATATTCTCTGTCATTGTATTGACTTTTTTTTTTTAATTTCCTTTTTTGGTCCATAAAATAAATGAGGGCATACATTAGAACAACACCAGGGTGAGTAAATGATGACTTAATTATAATTTTAGAGTGAACTACGCCTTCAACTAATTAATTAATTAATTAATTAATTAATTAATTAATCACACATTTTGTTTAACAGTAAAAATCATAAATAAATCTTAAATGTACTATTTACATATTTAATGCCCAAATCAATTAGAGAAATTAATCAGAGAAATTAATTTATCATTTAATCTATATTTTAATATTATTTTAGCATTATTGTATCATTGTCACCCATATTTTGAACCCACCATTTGAGAAAATGCGATTTAATGCAGTCTTCAATTTTTTTTTTTGACTTTTTCAATTCCTTTGGTATCAGAACATTTATAGGTTGACATAAAACATGAAGCAATTGTGACATGCTGAGTAACATTTTTCTGCCTAATTGGCACATTTATTCAAAGAAACAATACGTACTTGTCTTTCTTTGTAGAAAAAAAAGATATTTTTTGTGGAACAGAATTGTTTGTGCTAGTTTTAATCTTGCCATCTGCTGCTGTACCAGTTTCGGATACATGACAATTTAATCTCAACAATCAGCGTTTAGGCAGACTAGAACTGATGTTTATATTATCTTTCCTAAAATATAGGCCACTGTCGTATTGGCTGAACCACTTCCAGTCTTTACTATACTGCTCTGAGAACAACCAGCTAGGCTCCTTCTCAGAAGAGTTGCACACCTGCATTTGTGCATATGACCACAGTTCCTGCCAGGTACCTACACCGTGCTCTGTGGGTGAAGGTCCCGCTTGCGCTGCTTGTGCTAGCGACAACCATACTCGCTGCGGCAGTTGCAATGTCGGCTACACGTTAAGTCAAGGGTCCTGTCGACCGATGGTGGCGGATTCCACAGAAAACTACCTGGGCTTCGAGACTGATCTTCAAGATCTGGAGCTACGCTATCTCCTACAGAGAGCTGATCGACGCTTGGAGGTCCATGCTATCTTCATCAGCAATGACATGCGTCTGAATAGCTGGTTCGATCCTTCGTGGAGGAAGAGAATGCTGCTCACGCTAAAGAGCAACAAATACAAATCCAACCTAGTCCATATGCTCTTAGGCATCTCCATGCAAATTTGCCTTACTAAAAACAGCACTCTGGAACCTACGCTCACTCTTTTTATCAATCCCTTCGGAGGGAGCCACTCGGAGAGCTGGTTAATTCCTGTAAACGAGAACAATTTTCCAGACTGGAAGTCTGCTAAGCTGGATCTTCCGCTGGAGTGCTTTAACTGGACCTTGACTTTGGGCAACAAGTGGAAGACCTTCTTTGAGACGATCCACATTTACCTGAGGAGCCGTATCAAAACTCCCGGCGCTGGGATCAATGAGAGCGTTTACCTGGAGCATTTAGAAATAGACGACCCTACAAGAAATCTGGGGTATATGAAGATCAACAGCATTCAAGTGTTCGGTTACAGTATGCATTTTGACCCTGAAGCAATCCGGGACTTGATCCTGCAGCTGGACTACCCGTACACGCAGGGCTCGCAGGACTCGGCCTTGCTCCAGCTGCTGGAGATCCGAGACCGGGTCAACCGTCTATCCCCGCCAGGCCAGCAACCTCTGGACCTGTTCGCCTGCTTATTACGCCACCGTCTCAAACTGACAGCTAATGAAGTGGTCCGGATTCACGCCTCACTCCAGTCCTTTAATTCCCGTCTCCCCAATTCTCTGGATTATGAGACCACTAAACTTTGTAGCTAACGGCTAAAGCAGCATAGCAGAAAGCAATACAACAACTGTAAAAATGCAGAGTAGACTGTTAAAGTCAAAGCTGCAATGACTTTTAGTGGACACTGAAAACGTTTTTTTGTGACTTAATGTTCACTAGTAGGTCATCTTGCTCAAACGAACAGACTTATTTTTATTGTATAGTACACTGAGATGGAAGAGGAGGTTTGAAAAATATATGGAGTGTTCGTTTGTAATTTTTTATATGCTTTTTTTGTTTTGTTTTGCTTCAGTGACAGTGCACTTTCCTTGGAAAGAATACAGTGATGTCAGTCATTTTTGTAGATAAATTGTTATTAAAACATCATGGTTGTAATGGCTGCATTATTTATCAGCATATTTTTATTGCTATGTGACAGTTTAGTTTATTGGAAAATGAAACACATTTTATATTTGCAATTGAGTGCACTTAATGGGAAATTAAATCCATTGAACATGATATACAACTTTGATAAAATAATAATGAAACAGATTTATTAATATAATTATGCTTGTTAGATCCATGTCTCATCTCTCATCGGAAGAGAGAATGTAGTTTTATTTTACCTTACTCTAAGCATTACAGCATTTTTTTTAAGAATTCACTATAGAAACAATGTCCTGTACATTAGCGGTACAGGAGTTTATTGTCATTTCATTGATATCATTTTTTCACCTTTATTATATGTCCCATTTGAACCACATTGGCATGTAACTCGTTTACAAGTTGGCTTAGAACTTTTTTCAAAAAGTTCAATAAAAGCCAAGGTGCTGTGTCCGAAATCGCATACTCCCTTACTATATAGTGTGCAAAAAACAATAGGACAAAAGAGTATGTACATAGTATTCGAAAAACGGTAGGGGGTATACACAAATACCCTACTCCATCCACCAATATTCTGCAGTGCACATTCGATGGATATGAGGCTATGGGAGAACATTTATGAATTTTAGCGAATTAAAGCAATTGATGCTTGTAAGTCAAGTGACATGCCAAATGTAGTATGTTTGAAATTCATTCATACTAGGCTTATAGAACATACATTGGAACAGTCAAAAAGCAAATTCAACCTGACAGTATGCGATTTCGGACTCAGTGAAGGTGTAGATGTATTTTTATTTTATTTTTTCAGTTAGGGTCATGTTTAAAGGCATGGAGGATGGATCAAAAATGATCGGGGAATCAAAATAAAGGGGTCTGTGAATATAGAATTGGTCAAACTTGAATGGAACCACATATATGCAGTGTTTGGGGCTGTATGTTTTTATTCACATTCTAGCTAAACCTTGTTTTTTCACAATTTGGAATTCAGGATTTGTATTTGTCTAAGTCTGTTTTTATTATTTTTAATTCATATCTTTCATAGTTGAAAACTGGCTTATATTTACCATACTTTGTTACATCAGAACTTTTTATCAAAACTATATATATATATATATATATATATGATTAGAAATGAGCCTTACATTGGAATGTAATGTGACAGTGATGCCAAAATCGGGCAAAGATTGTGGAATCCAGTGTGCCTTTGTGAATTTACGTTTTTTTGGCCACCTCAGTACAATGCATATTATTTTGCTGTTCACGCTTGTCAGAAATGGAAATTAATGTTGTTTTTTCCCCCTTCGGTTCAGCTATTTCTTACTTTTTCTTGCATTACGTTAATTGAGACAGTGTGAATGCTAATTAGTTAGAATCAACACATGATGACAGATTACCTTAATGCCAACAAAAAAGTGTCAATCGACCTCTTCATAATCTGTGTTTGCACCTTTTACCTAGAATTAGCACAATGAATAAAATGAGCCTTTCCTAATTCCCTTAGCTACATCCTTTTTCAACGTTTGCATATTATTGTGCTGAATAATAAAGAAAATGTTTCACGAACAACAACAGATACATTTCAGACAAAGGAAAGTTTTACATATAAATATCTTGCGAAACACATTGAAAACTTGTGATACACATTGAAACACTGTCAATACACTTGTATGGTTCCTATGGGATCTTTCTATAGTCCTTGAGGCCCTGAAAGCTCCCCCTTTTGAACCACTTCAATCCGTGGATCTGAAGTACCTTTCACTCAAAAACGTTTTTCTGACAGCCTTGTCATCAGTTAAACGTGAGACCTAACCACACAGTCTTTCAGCACTGCGTGTCTCGCACTATCTAACGGGCGGAGATACACGTTCTTTGTGTTGTTTGTTTGGGAGTGCAGCATGACCAATCAGCTCTCGAGGGGGCTGGCTGTAAGCACCGAGGGTGGTACCCACCGAGGGAGAAAGGTGTTCACCTCTTTTTTATTTATTTACTAAATTCCATTTATCATTTACTACATTTCCTAAATACATAAAGGTGTGGTTTATGTGTGTGTACCTTTGCCTCCTTCGATTCTTGTCTTCTGAATGGTCCATTGATCTTGTTGAACACACCTTTGAGTGATAGTGAATCATCAGCTTTGAGCAAACCCTGACTGTAAAGGTAATTACACAAATCTTGTACAGCAGGTGTTACACAGAGGAAAGTGAAACGCTGGATAGCCTTCAAGAAGTTGAGTTGGAGGTCATGAATGCTGCAGCACGCATAACAGAGAAAGTTGATGAACAATGCAGTTAACTGAACATTTTTGTCAACCAGGTTAAGGGCAGTGTTGCACAAGTGGTTGATATTCTAGATGCAGTGAGTCAGAAAGTCGCTGGTTTATCTGACTCATTTCAGATCATGTCTTCTCTGAAAGAAGCTCTCAGCTGCAGAATGTGTACCAGCATTCTTAGTATGACCATTGTAGTTTCTGCATGGTGTGGCCAATTTGAATGGTGTGGGGAGTGTGTGCAGACCTACAAGTATCTCAATGGCAATGATGCATGCTTTTTGTGCAAGACTGCAGGGTTCTCCAGCAAACTTATGTTTCTCAGGGGTGTGAGTGAGGTGCTGGAAAAATTGAGATGATCATCTTCTAAACGGAAGATCATCCAATGCAGTTCAAGTCATTACAATGGCAGAATTCAATTTTGTTTAGATAAAAGTTCTGTCAGTTTAGAGTTCTCTATACCAAACTTTTTTGGGCATCATACACTTTATTTGTTTTGTGTGGCAGATGAATTAAAATGTGATCATCACAAATAGTTTCATTACAATGTTTTACTTTGTGTGAATGATTTTACTTTCAAACTTTCTTGGTATTGATAAGCGAAGTTTGATTTAAACCCTACGTGGCACCTCATATCTTAGAGGCACTCTGTAAAATCCAAAAGAGTAAATGATCGAATCTTCTTGGAGTGAAGAACTAATTTTGTCTTCCTCGAGCATCAAACCGCAATGCAGCTACTGCAACATTTTTACATGTGAAACACCCCATGCTGTTGCAATTACTCTGCGAACACAAATGACCAAGGGAGCAGTTACTGCCAGAATGCATACACAAATCACCTGCTTGCTGCACCGAGAGCCTGTAAAATGAGAGCTTGCCAGTTGTGCTGAAATGAGTTGACACGTTCTTGTAATGACAAATATGACAATAAGAAATGGCAAAACATTACATAGACCGTCGGTCTTTCTCGCAGCCTGACAAACAATTTATCATGCTGCTGTATTTGTAGTGAAAAAGCTGTGGAAAAGAAAAGACTGAGCATAGCATTACATTTACTGTGCAGCTCCTCTGATGAAGATGGAAAACTCTCCAATACAGACAGAGATTAAAGAAAGAGCATACATCAACTTAGTAGGTTAGCTCTTTATTCACTAAGCACTCTAAGGCAGAGCCCCAAAGCTTGATCAATAGTGGCCGTGTTACCTCCTTGATCTCTTCAATGTAAACATTGTTAAGTTCTCGCGATTCACGATGAAGATGCATTGCTAACTTGACACTAACTTTATCTTGGGCCTCACTATAGGTTTCCAGAGGGCCAGATACTGCAGTGAACAGGAGGCAGGCAAAAGGTAGCTGTCTTCTGCCAATAAATCAATGTGCAGCTTTATTACCTGAAAGAACAAAAGGATCTGCAGGGAGATCAATGCCACCAAGAACCACAGACTCACAAACCAGTGGCATTTTGTTGTCCAGGGCAAGGACCACATCAACATCAATTTATTGCTCACACTGCCCTTTCATTTGATGTTGTTTTATGAACACAAATCAACCACATTTTTACGTCCAATACAATTCAATTGTAAATTCAATCACGTCATTGTATTCCCTTTGCTGTCATTGTGGCAGAACTTTATATGGACGCTCTAAACATGTTTAATAAAGGATTTTCTCACTATAAAGCATCAAGGCAATTAACATTGAGAAACGTTTTAAAGTCATTTTCCTCGTCCAATGAATAGTTTCAGTCACAACAGAATCAAGTTAAAAATCTGTGAGTAACAGTATAGTGTCGTTACATTCTTGAATGAATCAGCGTTTGTGAACAAAATCGGGTGAGTAAATGATTAAAATGACTCACTCATAAGACAGCTGCTTGTTCAGAATGAATTAGTTGTATGAATGTTTAAAGGACTCACTCATAAAGACATTCATTTGTCTACTGGCATAACAAAATAACCTTTAGAAAGTCGCTGAAACAAACAAACAAACAAACATTAAAAACAAGACAAAATTTAGTTACATTTCAGATAGTAGAGCACTTGCTAACCAGCCCGATCTCATGGGAATTCGTACGAATTTTACGAGGTGGCTAATTCGTAACAATTCAAACGACCTCACTCGTACGAATTAGTACGATTTTTGTGAAATCGTACATATTTTACGAATTGGCCAATTCGTATGAATTCATACGATTGACCTACCCCTAACCCCGCCCCTAAACATAACCGTCACGTGGGTTTAGGCAATTCGTACGAATTCGTACGAGTGAGGTCATATGAATTAGTACGAATTAGCCACTTTTGAATCACTCGTACGAATTGGTCGTGAGATAGGGTAGGATATTCGGAGAAGGGACATTGTCATTCTTAAGAGCATTTGACTGGACAAAAACCTGTGTAGTGCAAGACTAGTCATCAATTTTGTTCTGTTTTCAAGTTGTTATTTTAGACTTTTAAATGTGGCTATCTGGGAAAGTTAGTTAACTTTTAGGAGTAGCAACAAACTTCAACTTAGTGCATTTACCATCATACATTTCAAATTTTCACACACAGAAGATTTAAATAGACCATGACTAATACAAACTACTTAACAGTGAATAAACAAGTCAGTCTTAAGAGCCAGAAGAGCGAGAGAGATAGAGAAAGTATTATCCTTAAACACATAAAGTTAAGAAAATAAATTATAGAGGTCACTGATCTTAGATATACACTGAAGAAATGGATTGCCTCCAGAAAAGCCATTTAAGAATCCCGCTGGCTGGCATAAACAAGTAAAAAAATAATAAAAAAATAAATTAATAAAAAATAAATAAAAACTAAGAGGACACCACTGTGCTAAAAGCTGTGGTTGGTTGGATTTGAGGAAAAAAAAAGTACTTTGACAATTCCTCATATCTTTTCGGACCTAAAGGGGAACTATTCCCAACCTGGGTAATTCTATCTTTAGACTACTCTAGTTTCTCTAGAGAAAACTAAAATTCCTAAAACTAAAACTCCTCTCTAGTTTCTCTACAGAAAACTAAAATGTTCCACTCCTGAAGGATTATGGAGTCCCACATTATCCCTCTTGATCACAACAAGTGTAAGCATTCCCTTAGGGGAGAGACTACACCTGCTTCAAACTGAACTGTTTGATGAGCTTTGCTGTAATGAAGAGCCAGAGGAATAAGAAAATTAGCATACAGTTCCCAGAATGCAACTGCATCAGAAATGAATTAAGTTGAAAATAAAGAGTAAGGCAGATTACTTATACTTAACATACTATATGCACTTAACAACAAGATACTTTATGGATTTATGCATTCTCATCAGTCCAACAAGCATGATCATTGAAACTTTTAAATGAATTGCACGTTCTCCTGGCACTATGGTTATGATAGCCTATAACCTACTAAAATTAGACAATTTAGGGCTATTTTTGTCAGCCCAAAAGCATGAGGTCTGACTTATTGTGTTGCTGGTGAGCCAAACATCTGATTCTGGTGGCTGAGGAGGTGATCCTAAAGACAAGTTCAGCTTGACAGAAACAAATAGGACCCAATCAGTCCCAACTCACAAGAACCAGTCTATGCTGGATTTCAAATTGCCAACAAATTGCTTTTGGGGATCCCTTAGCTGGGTTCTAAATGCATCTCTTATTAGATAATCCCCTTGTACACCAAATACTCATCTGGGATTTTTAGTGGTCAGAGCAGGAGCCATTTATGACAGGACTAAGGCACATTCTGGGAATGTCTTTTATCAGAGAGCCTGTTTGAGACTTCTTATGTGATTGTGCATGTGCATTAGTATATGCAAATTCAATTCAATGAAGCACTTTGGTTGAACTGTGATAGAATATCGACTTTAAAATGCAAACTATTTGCCTCACCAAGCATATTGTATCTGTGCATATTTTAATTTTAATTTGGTATGGTTGGAACAACAAATGATGCATTAACACAATATGTTGATGGCTTTATAAATTCAGTGGAATATCTGCTGAGTCTGTGAGAATACTCAAGTAAATAGACAAGTAAATACTATTACAGAACAAAACATTCTTCTTGAATTTCTGTGAATTATACTCACCACAGAAAGAAATTCAAAAGGTCTAAATATATCATTTATTGTGTTACAAAATGTAACATCATTTGATGATGACACCACAAGCGAATTGGCACAAAAAGTAGATTGTTTATTTCAGTAATATTCAGGCTAGGCTAAATGACATTTCAAAAATATTTTTTTCCATTACGGGATCCAAGAATCATTACTTAGATTCAGATTTTCACGAGGTGCTTCACATGCATTTAAAATCAAGTTAATGAATTGTGGAAAAAATAATGCTATAATGAAATTAAATTGTAAAAGAAAATTATGAACAGACAGGCTTGAAAGAGAGAGAAAATGCTGTTCACATTACTGAAATTACTGATGTTTTTTTTCAAAGTTGCCACCAAGCATGGTGTTTCATGTATTCAGAGTTGTTTTAATTAGGCAGACAGCTGAAATCAACGCATACTGAAAAATGCAGAACTGCATTAGTCGTCTGTAGTCTAGAACGTGCTCACTACAGATTTCTAAGGGGTAAAACACTGCGTCGGCTACTTTTCGTGAATGCAGTGGGACACCTTCGAACAGGAATCTCGGTAAACGCCTATGAAGTATGCGTCTTTCAGATCCACCGCTTTAAAACAGTCTCCGGGTCGAATGTGCGCGAGGATCTGTTTTAATGTGATCATTTTGATTGTGTGTTTAGCAAGTCTTGTGCAGCTGACTGATGAGAGCAGCCACCAGAGGGAATGGAGTTCCTTAACTGTGTTTGAAGATGATTGCTGTTGCACAATGACAAGATGTGAGCAGGTTAAGCACACTTAGTGGAGACCTGGAGTACAGACAGTAGGCCCTGCTTCAACTGATGTGGGTTTGGGTCATAAATGGACTGAATCACCATTAGCTGGCATAGACATGTTTAGCATGCTCGTAGTAAAGGATGTCTGGCAATTAGATGACCGAAAACAGGAAGCAAATAGAGGTATGTGAATTGGCTGAATTAACATCATTTTTATTCATATCTTTCACATCTACTGCAGTCAGATTGACCATGGTCACTCTTAAAGGGGTCATGAACTGGCTTTTTAGATTTTATTATATTGTTGTCTGAGCTGAAATTATGACGTTCGCTTGGTTTTTGCATTCAAAAATATCAAAATGAATAAGTAATAAGCTATTTTCTACCCTAGTTTTCAGCCCAGCTCAGAAACACTTGATTTTTATGGGCGTCTCGCACTGAAGACTTGGAAGTAAACGGCCACTGCTGTGAGTGGATGACCGTTTTGCATTATAATGAGTTTGAACTCACCTCGTCGGTGTACGTAGGAAAAACTGTTTTGAAAACTCCAATGTTGTAAAATGGCAACCAGAATAATTTGCCCTTACATGTTCAACCCAGAGTCCATGTGTTGCGCCATTCAATTCTATCAAAGGCCTTCACCACGCCCAGCGTAATGACTGCAGAGGAGGCCGGATAAGAATTGGATCTATGAATTATGTGTAATAGTCGCCTGATATTGTCAGATGCCAATCGACCTTTGAGAAAACCAAGTGAACGATCCTGTCTATGCATTTATTCAGTCCATGAGCTAGAGTTTTGCGAAAGGTTTAGCATCAGCGGTGATTACACTAATAGGTCGGTAGTTAGCACATTCTAAAGGATCTTTGTCTTTTTTTAAGTAGAAGGGTTATCAGAGAGCTGTGTTTTGGTCCCTACGTAGGGCTCCATTTCCAATTGCAAAATTAAATCAGTTTAAAATAAGTGGTGATACTATATCCCAAATGGCAGAGATTCATTCAGTGGGAATTCGGTCAATACCGGGAGATTTGTTTCTTTGACATAGAGTCAGGGCCAGTTTCAATTCTTCAAGTGACATGGGACAGTTTAACATCTCCTGATGCTGTTAATTAATTTTAGAAAGATGAAACTGTTGAAGAAAAGATGTATGTTGCTGGTAACCTGAAGAACCTGAAGAGTTGTTCATAATAGGTTTTAAAAGTCTGACTTATATTTTCAGGTTGGCTGCATAAAGTGTCTTCATTCTTTATAGTGTGTATGTTTGCTCTGTATCCATCTGCTTTATTCATAGTGCTAATAATTTGCTTGGTCTCTCACCGTTGAAATAAGATGGCTTTGTTCGGTGCATAATGAAGTCAGCTCTGTTCAAAATAATCATTTTAGCTCTTTAATTGCACATAGTTCTTCCTCCTTCCATTGGTGTTTTTAAGGTCCTGTTCCAATGCCTGAATCTGTCTCTCCAACTCATTTATGCAGCTATTTCTAGATTTCTGACGTAAAGAAGAGAAAGAAATGCATTTCCTTCTGATGAAGTATTTTGTTTCCTCCCATAAGATTTATGGATTTTTTGAAGAACCACTGTTGAAGTCAATAAACTTTACGAAGGAGGTGCTCAGTTGTGATAGAAATGTTTGGTCATGGAGTAAGGATGTGTTAAATCTCCAAAGTTTACGTCCAGAGGGAGTGGAAAATGGGAGAAATAATATATTACCCCTTCTTCAGACCATTCCCCAGTAACTGTATGTATTAAAGGAGAACTCCAGCACAAAATGAATCTAATAACACCTAGGCAACTGTTCTCTGAGATTTGTTTTCATGATAATCAAATGTAAAGAGTTATCTACTTAAATATCCTAGAGACTGTAAAAATACAAAAGTTAGAAAACATAATCAATTGGGTCCATAGGGGAGGAGTTCCAGTGATCCAATGTCACCATTTTTTTTTTTTTTTTTTTTTTACATTTTTTTGTGTTTATGCACTATACATCATCTAATCATGACAATCACCATATCTATTGATTCCTCATGCAAAGACAAAAAGAAAATGTCTGTAGGATGTATTGCTGAGATTCTATGTAGCTTTAAAGTTGTCATTTTCTGCAGCCAAAAATCTAAAAGACTAAAAGCAATGGCGTCCACTACCCAGTGGGACAACCTTGCTTGGAGAGAGCCTTTTCCTTCAGCTTCCCACCATAACACACTAAGAGCTGGTCTGAGGTCATGAAACATTGTGTTTTGTCTGCATAGGCGAGGAGAACACGTACTGAGAATAATACTATTATTCTTCTCGAGTCTTTCTGGTAGGACTCAAGTTTGTATAAACCTGATGGTCATGTTATTTAGCATGATTTGAAAATCAATCTACAGAGCATCTTATGCTTCAATGGAAGCAATAACATCTCACTGTTTGTACAAAAGCTGTAAATAAGCTCAGTGCCCCAAATGTGCTTATTTGATTAGTGACCTAGAAATACTTCAGAATAAAAAATGTATTCATAACATTTCTTTGTTTTCAGTGTTTCAAAATACTAAACCCCAATACAGTATGATCTTACAAGTTGGCTCACACACTGATGGTTTAAACTGAGTATCTGTGCATTGCATTGATTCCATGAGAAAAATGCATTTTTTTTTTCATGCAAGAATAAAAAGTCTATTTTGACTGTTGTTGTTTTTTTTAAATGGAAGTGAAACAATTAGCATGTCTTCATGTGCAATTATATTACTTTTATCTCTTAATGTTTTATAAAATGTCAATTTTAATGGCTTTGTTTTTGTTCTTGCTGTCACAGCCGACATTTCCTGTTGATGTTCTACAGCCTTGTGCTGAATATGGAAATTGAGTTGTTGTTGTTTTTTTTTTTTTTTTTTTTTTTTTTTTTTTTTTTTTTTTTTTTTTAAAAAGACAGACTAGGATTCAGTTTTTCCTTGAATGCAATGCACAAACATTCATCAGCGGGGTTCTGATTTTACATTCTGTTTCTATGTCTCTGTGTGTGTTTGACACATTTAGTCTCTCTTGAGAGCACTGCAATAGCTGCTATGTTGAGTCCAAATGGAGGAGATAGCATTATAGCCCTGGTATGTGCAGCACTATGACATCTCAATGTTTAGAAGAAAATACTAAGGAATAAATTAAAGCTGTGAAGCCCAATAATACATGCTAAGTCTGGCATTAAAGTACATTAACAAGAAAATGACACTGCACAACATGGATGAACACAATGTTTGAGGAGAGTGTGAGGCTGTCAGTCACCGCATCGATGTGAATACTGGCATTCAGAATATTACCAACGTATAGTATGACCAACATAATAATTTTCACCGGAAAATGTCATCTGAAATAGTAAGAAACATCCACTTTTGTTCTGGTTCTGACGTAAATAACACTGATTAAATCTAACATTTGCTTATAAGTTATCATTTCTCGCAAAACCCTGCAAAGTTTACTTTGTTCTTAAATTGTTAATGTTATCAATATGTATCCTTGTTTTTGTATGGGTCCGGTTGAGGTCTCTTTTTTTTTTCTGTAGACACTCAAAAGTTCGAACAAAGTCTTTTGCATTTTACAGCGGGTGAATATCTAGTTGTCACTGGTGATTGTCGTTTGAACCTTTCTGGATCTGCCATCAAATTGATGTTTAATTATATCAAGTGCAGTGAGAAAAGACTATAAATCTCCACCTCCAGCATCCTCACACGCAATATTGTCTACTAGCCGAGACTCCTTCTTTATGTGTACAGATGAGACGTATTTACGCAAAGACATGCTTGAATCTCCTGCCGAAATCCACCAGTACCAATGGAATTAGAAACATAGCTTACCGCTTTGAATCGAGCTAAGGCAAGCAGAGTTTTGAACACTGGCAGGTTATGTATTTTCTCAAATATGTATTTTGGATCATTTTTAACCCCCCAAAAAATTAGACTGCAGCTTTAAATGAGTGAATACATCATCAATCTTTCTTCTAGAACACGTTTTTGTCTTACCCTGATTCATTATGGTAAGCTAAGTGTTGATATTTTAGACAGGACGGGATGATTTTCGCGGGAGACCCACAGTCATAAACCCACTGATGACACTTATAAGCCTGAATTCCTGTGGTTGGATGTTTGTCAGCAAACATTTCCCTACATACAAAAAACTTTATTGACCACTTAAAGCTGGATTAAAAAACTTCACACCTGTGTGCAAAAAAACGTTTATGTCTGCCACTTTTTGTTCGAAATGCTGTGTCAGAAGAATAAATCGCTTGGTAGCAACTGGGTTGATAGAACGCATTGATGCCTCTGTGTGGGTGTCACCAATTGTTACACAGAAAAAGATAGGTAAAATTAGGATGTGTGTTGACCACAGACAGCCATATAAAGCTGTGATCGTAGTCTCTTTTCCATTGCCACACATGGATGAACTTCTCTCTGCTTTAAATGGTTCTACTGTTTTCTCTTGACCTGATTTATGCCAACAACCAAGTGCTTCAGCATGAGGACACTCGTGGCATCACTACCTATATTACTCACGATGGACTGTTTCTGTTTTTGTTGTGTTCTTTACGAATTGGCTTCAGCAACCGCAACATTTCACTGGCAATGCCCTCACTGACAGTCATCCTCACTGACTTATCAGGGGTTGAAAATTACCGGGGTGCATTTCCCATAAAACAACATAACTTGATGCTTAACTATGATAGTACAATGCATCATTGAAGAAATCAACTTGCTAGTTACAACTGTTTCCCAAAACCATATTGTTACAAAGTGACTATATCCATGTTGCATTATTTCCAGATTAAATCATAGACTCATTCTTGCATACAAGAGCATGTACACTGTCAGAAAAAGTGGTATGGTAGGAGTCAATTTTTGTTCCCCAAGGTACAATCTACACTAATGAACCCCATAGAGCTTATTATTGGACCTCAATATACATATATGTACCCTTCCTTTTAAAGGTTAAGGTACAAAGTAAAGACTACAGTGTTAAATGAACTCTTGTGTTCAAGTGTGTTAGAGTTAATGAGCTAATTAAGTGATTCATTGAGTAATGATTGACCCTTATTGAAGACACCTGATTAGAGATTTTCCGATACCCTTTTTCCTTTCCCGGTATCGATTCCGATACCTGGACTAAGGGCATCGGTCGGTACCGAGTACTGATCCGATACTTCGGTTTGTACAGTTTCTATGCAGCTGCAATTTATACTAGCACTGTATGTATTGACATAATTATTTTATGGTGTGCTTCAGACTTATCCCTTAATTAAACATGAATACAGTGAACTAGAGTATTTTCATTATCTGACATTTCATGGCAATATACTCTATTATTTTTATTTCTTAAGTAATAAAAAAACTTAAAATGCTACCACAGATCTAATACTGTAAACTGAAAAAGGTATTTTAGATTTACAATATTACTGTATAAAAAAAGGGCAACATATAAATCTAGAAATCTAAAAAAAAATGATATATGAATAATGTAAGAAAATAATCTCTTTATGATTTAAAGTCCATAAACAATTTTGTTAAATAAACGGAATTTCGTTTTTGACAGCGACTGGACATCCAATACACTAAACTCAAAACATCTTGTCAGTTATATTTATCGCTCATTGGCTGTCTTTTGAAAACATTTCTCTTTGTTTGAATGAAGCTTTCAGAGATTGTTGATGGCGTGGCTTATTGTATCGAAAATTGTATCAGATCGGTACATGGGTAGAAGTACTCGACGATACCGATGCCAGAATTTTTAGTGGTATCGGTGGGATTTCAGATACTAGTATCGGAATCGGAACAACTCTACACCTAATTTTAACAAGAAGTTTTTTGTTTTTTTTTAAGACACCATTATGGTGACTGGAGTTTGGCTCTTGACACTTAAACTATTAACATTAGATTTTGTTTGGCTGTTATCTGAGTTACAACTGCCAGATGAACAAAGAGAAAAGTTGATCAAATGGTGTTAGTTATGTTTTGACATTATCATAATTTGATCCGAATCACAAATCTCTTTTAGTTCTGTCTACCTTGTTGCTTACAGCAGACTGTGATTCAGCAGTAAATGTACAAACGGTACAAAAAAGGTTATCTGATAACAGCTCGCGATTGCCAAACTCTGATAATCTAGTCAGTCTTTTTTTTATGGTTTACACAACAAAAATATTGTTCATGAGTGAATTGGATTTTGACTACTATATTGAAAAAGAGGTCTATTTTATTGTGTGTGTAAAAATGGAAGAGTAAACAAGATGAATGAAGTTCACTACTCTGTCTTCACGCTTTTATTGTTGGACTGTGTTACATTGTGTAAGAGATTATTTGCTCCAAGTGAGAATGTTCAACCCGATCTCACGACCAAGTCGTACGAATTCGACGAATGATTAAAAAGTGGCTAATTCGTAACAATTCATACGACCTCACTCGTACGAATTAGTACGATTTTGCTAAAACGTACATATTTTACGAATTGGCCGATTCGTATGAATTCGTACGAATGACCTAACCCTTACCCCGCCCCTAAACTTAACCGTCACGTGGGTTTAGACAAATCGTACAAATTCGTACGAGTGAGGTCGTACGAATTAGTACGAATTAAACATTTTTTACTCATTCATCATATTCGTACGAATTGGGCGTGAGATAGTGTTGGAATGTTAGTGAAATTGAACACAGTATACCAATGTTGTCTCAATTAAAAACATTTGCACAAAGCAAGCCGATCCACTTTTCCATGTTGATAAGAGTATTAAAATGAAAATAATAATAATAATAATAATAATAATAATAATAATAATAATAATAATAATAATAATAATAATAATAATAATGGGACAAAAATAAATCAAGAGACATTTAGTATAGATAAGAATATGCGATTAACCGCGAGTTAACTGTAACGTTAATACGATTAGTCACGATTAAATATTTTAATTGTTTGACAGCACTAATATATATATATATATATATATATATATATATATATATATATATATACAACATTATTCATAAAAAAATCAATATGTGAGTGTCGATTTGTTGAAGTGTTAATTCAGTCACAAAGCAAAGAAAAACACCTTTACTGGTTACACTCAGCCTACAAATGGCTTACATATACAGTTGTCTCTGCAAATTAAGCTGGAACTGAAAAAGTACACTGAAAAAATACAAACATCAACTTTAATCTCAATGAAAAGGAATGTATCTCAACAAAACAGTGAAGATGCAGGTATATGGCAACAAAGCAATACCCAGCTAAATTATCCAGTATGATGACTGATTGGCAAGTGGAATGAATCAGACTTGCTGCCCAAAAGAAGGAAAAAAAAAAAACTTCTTTGATATAGGCCTACCCATCTGGGTGATCAATGTGCTATAAGAAATTGCTTTACTTTCATCACTGGAGGATAGATACTTCCTGTGTGCATGCTCTGGGTCCAGAGTCAGGTTTCACAAAGTCATCTAAAGGGAACTTTAAATGTATTCTGACTCGAAAGGACTGAAAGGGAATAACCAGTGAGAAAGGGTTGGCTGTTTTTTCTTTGGCTCCAAACACAGTGATGCATGCACAATTGTCTTTAATGTCAAGTCCTCGTGTCACTCAAGACAAATGATGCTCTCACCCCTAATCATCATTATAATTTAACCTCTACTTGGATTCAAAATGATCTAGCATTATTTGACGGTTATCCTTTGTGTACGTTCTGAGCCATGAGCAACCTGCAAGCATTAATTATAGGTCCATTAAAGGGGGGAAAAAATACATAATCAAACAGTTTGCATTTGAAACGTGGGATTGAATAATCAGCATGCAGAATGCATTTTTTTTTTAAATGAAGATCACCTGAAGGAGTGAAACCTTCATGTCAAGTCTGCATAATCACATCACTTTCATCTGCTTTTGCTTAGATTTATTGTTAGAGTCAATTAAAAGCTAAATGTGAATGATGCAATAAGAACTATTTTCATTTTGTACCATTGCCCCTGATGCAATTTAGAATTGGGATTTTGTGTGACACATTCAAAAATGCATTTTCAAACAGCCAATTATTATTATTCTTTATTATTATTTGAGCAGGGCAAACTTTTGGCTTAGGCCCAGGCATTACTTTGTCCATAATTAACTCAGCTCTAAGCATGATCAAGGTTGTTTTGAATGTGAAATTAAGGCAGGCTTTTTTTTCCAGGCTTCGTTTGATTGGTGTGGCAAAGCAGTTTTTACAAAACACATTTTTGCATTAATAAAAGGTTTTTTGTTTTTTGTTTTCAAGTCAAGTTTGATGCTGAATCCTTAACACTTCACACTGAAGAGCTTTTAAGAGTCATGGTTTAATGTTATAGATTTTTTCAAGGACAAGTCCATTTTAGTCACTACTAATCAAACATCACCTTTGATTAAAGTTTCTGAATAGGCCAGATTTGTAACAAGTTAAATGCAAGCCACTTGACCTTTAAGAGGGTTAACATCGCTTTTAAGTGAATAATAAAGGATCTCTGTATTTAAGATGTGTTCTTCTTCATGCACAGATCCCTTTTGGTAAAAAAAAAAAGGACCAAAGGGATTGAAGGTATAAAGACCCTGATATTATCAGGCATTTTTCACCGCCAAAGTCTTCGGTGTCTGCTTTAATGAACACATTTAATGGCCATAAATAATTGGCGTGCTCTCAGAATGTAATTAAAATAAATAATTTTATGTTTTAGCTTCATGCACATTTTGAAATTCTTCAAATTCATTAAGCTTATTCATGATATCATATTTGGCATATTTGACTGAAGAAGCCCGTGTTTTCTTTTATTTTACAGCTCATTTATCTTCAGCTTTTGATATTGTGATTCTGTGCGCAATGGCACGTCTGAGTTAATGTTGCAAATCTAATTACTCCACAAGTCACTTCATGTTGTTTTCTGACAGATATCTGACACAAAATAAAATGAATAAAAAATAAAAATACATACGGGGAGTCTGAATTTTACTTAATGAAACTAACAGCAGGTGATTATAAAACAATGGACAAGATCCAGCAGGGTTTATCATTACAGCACCTCGCTGTGGCAAAACTCTTGTATAACAAGGTTCTGGAGCTGTTTTTCAGACCTGGATGAACCTTTCTGACTCATTTCACAATAAAATACCATGCCCCCTCATCAAATGTTAATAGCTGTACCCTACAATCTATATATCTACTAAAGTGTATCTTATATAATGCAGTTCAATGTGGCTAAGAATAAAAAGAGAAATTGTTGCTTATTTTATCGATTATGTTATCTCAGTAAGAGAGGAAGCTTTTAGGCTGAGAGGCCAACTCGCAGTGGAAGTGTTTAGGTGTTAGAAACTCTTATGCAGGAGGAAGATGGATATGACATTTCTGAGGTGAGCTAAAAACAACATCCCATTAAAAGAAGCAACACATTAATTCATTAATTCACATGACTTCCTTTTAGCACAGCAGTGCACTGCTTTTGAAGACATTTCCGTTTCTCCTGTTTATCAAGTACATGCAAGCTATGCTATAATCCTTATCACATGGGATTATTTTGGGTGTGGGTATGTTGGGTATGGCTACTGCCATCTTGGCTGCCGGTTAATGCAATATATTGTTATTGCAGGATTTACTTAGTTGTATAACTATGTGTGACATATAGCTTGTATTGTTAAATAAGCGATCTGGGGTGCTTTCCCGAAAGCATCGTTAACTAACTATAGTCACAAGTTCCGTCGCTCAGAGTAGAGTTCAGAGTAGAGAATCAATGGAAATTGCGACCAACTTGCGACCATAGTTGGCTAACGATGCTTTCGGGAAATGCACCCCTGGTTGTTATATTTGTGTCATGTGTCTTTTACAATGTGATTTTGCAGCATTGAGTATAGCCAATCATAAGGACTTCTGTTGAAAAAAAAAATAATTAGAGGTGTAACTCTTTCCCTGCCAGGATATTTTTAATTTATTTATTTATTTATTTAAGTTACCAGCATTTTTTTTAAAGACTTTTTTGTCAAAGACTTCATCTGGATTGTATTCAGAACGATCAGATTCAGAAGGCTGGAAAAAGTTGTGTTAAGTATTAAAAGTGGAAAGGTTTTGTTGAGGGAGTAATACTGCTTTCATGTGCTATGGTAATTATGGTAAATACCAAAAGCCGACGTGGAAAATGCACATGAACACCCCCTCATGTGGTATTTACTACTGGGCAACTCGTAGAATATTTTGATGGACGAGTTGCCGAGATGAGATAACCTTTGACCATTTAAAAATGGCAGAGAGGACCGCGAGAGTCGTGAATGGTAAAAAATATAAATACTATTCATGATCTAGAAAATATACAGCATATTATTTACCTTTTGAGTTTTAGTAAATCATTTTCTTGCTGTTACAGATGACTTAAGCAATCTAAAACAGTTTTAGCTAAATAACAGGCCTGGATCTCCATCTTTTTACAACATTACGACAACAAAAGCACTTGAATGCAACACACTGGAAAATACCAGTTCACAAGTGGAAAATATCCTATTTTCCATTGCACGTGAACGCAGCATAAGATTGGATGATGTCATGGGAGTCTGCCATACCTTGCTGTTGGTGAATTGACGCCACTGCCCCATCACCCCGTTTTGGTGTAATTCAGAATTTGTACATTTGAGTACTAAAATTCCAATCATTTCTTTCATTTCAAACAATGAAATTCAGAAAAAATAAATAAATAAATAAATAAAAACATTTGTCCCATCAAGGTTGCACTAAACGCATAGTGGAGAGAATGCTGAGGGTGGTCAATCCAAGCCTCCAGTGGAGAGAGAGTGTCTGACTGCGTTTTTGGACTCATTAGTTGCACACCACTGCAGTGCCGTACACATACTTGAGAGGGTCAAGACGAGAAAAGGGTACAATGGATTTTCCAACAAACTGAAAATGAATAGAGGTTGTGGCTCTATAATATGTATTGAATTCTGTGTTGTGCTTCCGATATATTGCATTTATTTATTTTATATGAGCTGATGAATAAAAGACCAGCTCTAAAGAAGACATGGCAATCGACTTTGGTTGTTTGGACATCTTTGAATTTCCTTACACTGTAGTATATTAGCAAGACATTTGTCTTTTGGGCATTTTTAGACATTTTTGAATCATACCATCCACAGTAAGTGACCTCAATATGTACCATGAACTGAGTAATGAGGCCATTGCAGAGTGGTATGTCTGCATTTGCATTGAGTGATGTAGACGTGTTTGTGACTGATGAAGCCTCGTATGTCCACCCAGTGGATTCTGGGAGATCACTTTTCATCTCCAGAGTTGAGATATTGCATTGACCTCTGCAGTCTGCAACCCAAGATTACCTTGACATCTGCTGTGTGGGTCTCAGAAAGCTAATTAATCCCTGCTGACCTAAGTTTTCGAGGGACTGTTCCAAAAGTGTCCAACCTCTGACTTCTCCAATTCCCTCTGACTCCACATATTACTCCTCTGAAAGTCTGAAATGTATCAGAATGACGTAAATGTAACAGACCTCATCAATAAAATCCTTTTCGTTATGAATGCTGTTTACCAATAATCATTCACTGTTGTGTGAACTGAATTACAAGTAGGAGAAATGATTGACTATAGAGAATATTTTGAGCAAGAATGGCATTTATGACATTATGACATCTAGTACTTAGCAATAGACTATTATGACACAGTTTTCTGTTCTACTATTTAGAGGTGCCATGCTGCTAAATTTACAGTTCAAATGATCGTCTGATGCATCAACTAACAAATCTTACCCAGTTAAAAAAAAACACAAGATTTTTCTAACGTTCCCATCAAAAACGTTATTTCTGAAAGTTCTCTGAACGTTCAAAATGTATCTTTTTTTAACTTTTAAAAATATATTGGTAACACTTCATTGTACAACCCGCAAACAACTGCGTAAATACATAGAGATTACGGTGTACATTTCTGTAATTATAGCGTACTTTCATGTAGGTGTAAGGGAAAAATATGTTTTGGGTAATAAAGGGGTAACAGCCAGATGTAAACTTGCAAATAACTTATAAACCGAAATTACGGTGTACTTTTCTGTAATTATAGTGTACCTCCGTGTAGGTATAAGGGAACAATATGTTATGTTTTTGGCATGGGGTAACAAGCAGATTTACAAGCTAATTATTTATCATGTAATTATTTTAAAACTAACAGGTACCTATTCTGTTAATATATTCCAGGCAAAAATTGTATGTCTGTTGAATAGTGTAATTGTTGAGTAATTTTGAAAATTAAACATATATATATATATATATATATATATATATATATATATATATATATATATATATATATATATATATATATATATATATATATATATATGGCTGTATGTAAGCACAGTATGATAAAAAAATAGAATTTATTGGCTTTTGTTAGATTACTTAATGTTAAGTTAACCTAGAGATGTCAAAATTAAGCTACCCTAAGCAGAGTAACACCGATGAAATGCTGCATGTAGTTATCTACATGTTTTTTTAGTAAAAAACAAACAAACAAAAAAAAGTGAAATAATATTTTTCTGTAAAACATTTGAGAAAAAAAAACTGTAAAGGTTTTTTGCATTTAATTTAAATTAGGATATTTTACTTTATTTTTACGTTTTTTTTATTATTATTTTTTTTTAATTTCATTTGACCTTTTTTTACGATTTTATTTTATACAGTGTAACGGACGAACCAACGGATCGATCTCTGGCAAATTAATGAATGATCTCTGTAGTAAATACAATTAGAATAAGTAAATGTGATAGGAATGCAATAAGAATCACATTTCCCCCCTGAAATATTTCTTCCCCCCTGAAATATAAGAATGAACAATCTTTAATGGAACTGTTAACAAATCTAAACCAACAGGAGGAATTGTTACATCTAGGATTCTCATCCTTAATTGCAGTCCCGGGAGCTCCAAGTCTGTTATTTTTGATGTTGTTCAAATTAAATTTAAAGCAAACAGAAAACATTAAAATAAAGAAAATATAAAACAGGCACACTGTTTTCACAATGTCACCCTCAACTTAAAAAAAAACAAAAAAAACAAAAAAACAAATCCCTATACAGGCTAAATGTTGCTTATGATTTTTATTGCTTGACATTTGCAATTGTTATTATAGGGCAAACAGAGAATCTCGTCAATATTTTTTCAGGGGTCCTTGTAGGATGTTGCAACTCCCAAGTTCATAGATTTATTGGATATTTTCGAAAACTGTGACTTTTTATGATATTTGCTAATTTATTGCACCTGTTTGTCCAAGTGAAGTCTGCTCGGGGCAAAATTAGCTTTTATCATTATTACGCTTTAAAGCTGTTCAGAGGGGACACAAAAGCCCCTTCTCGCCTGTCATTTTACTCAGTCTAGAGTGTTCAGCTGTTCTGTCTGGGGAAATCATCTGAAAGTTGTCTACATACAAAATGCACCTTTTGAAGCGAGAGGGTGTGATCTTCAGGCAAACATTTGTCTGGCAATCTTCTGCTTTGGGGAATTGTTTCATCAAACCAAGAAGAAAAGGTGGAGACTTGGGTCAGAGATAAAGTAATGTCCAAAATAGCATTCTTTTTAGTTAAGAGTGTCATGTATTGCACATTTTCTTGTTGTATATACTTGATAAAAATATTGTTTTGAAGGAAAACAATTGTATTAACTGTTGCTAACATTTTAGATGCAACCCAAACCTTAAAAACCATTCAGATTCAAGAGACACATTTCCAACAGAATATTGCACCAAATAAAGGCACAAATCAACCGACCATTTCACAGACTCTGTTATGCAGTGATTAAACATAAATCAATAACTTTGGCAACACTTTACAATAAGGTACCATTAGTTAACTGTCTCTTGTTGTGTGTTTTGATGCATGTTTGTATTTCTGTGTCAATGTTTTGATGTCAGTGTGTTTAGTTCAGTATTTCTCAATCCCCTGCCTGCCTGTATCTGAGTTGTTCATGTCAAATGTAAATAATGGTGTCGATACTGCAGTATCAGTATGAGCCACAATCAGACCCAGAAAGCGGCGATTAAGCAAGCTGAACCTCACCACACACGGCTCTTACAAAACGTTTCTGAATGGTAATTTGCCTATATACATATATATATATATATATATATATATATATATATATATATATATATATATATATATATATACACTTTATAGACGTTTGTCTTACACAAAATAGCATTGAACTAACTGGCTACTATATACACAAACAGTGTTGGCACTGGTTTACGTTCTTGATCGAAAAATAACACCGAAAAGTATATATACATGAAAAAAATACATTTACAACATTTGTATATGCACAAAATTCAGGTCCAAACTGTCACTTCGTAGACAAAATACCATAGTAGCCTAGTGCCTATAAAGCCAGCGCTGGCATTTGATAAAACTAAAACATTACGTCTGAAATGATATATGCAAATACATTTAAAATGATTAAGTCTTAGCCTACTTACAGGTTGTGGCCTAACAACTGCTGCCTATAGTTTTAAAGTTGGAACTGCTTCATGTTTCAGTAACAGTTTTTTGTTGAATCCGGCATTGAATTCGTGGAGATTCTGGAAGCCGTTTTTCATAAAATGTGCAGCACAGAGAGCTATGTCAATTTCAGGAACATAATCAAAAATAAATTGTATCCATTGTTGACGAACTACAACGTCCGTGAGAAGCACGAACACAGAAGACCTGACAGCTGGTGAACATAACACACTTTCGACGAGCCGCAGAAATATGGCCATGCCCTTTATTTGCATATTCCGGAGGGAGGGTTGATGCTAATATATGGGTTAGTGACATCTAAAAACCTGTTGTAGTCACATTCGAGTCATTTTTGTAGGCATTAAACTTCCTGATTTTTAAAAGATATCTCTGCTTACATTGATACTGTTCATGCACCAACAGCAACATTCAATACTATTTAAAATGAAAAAAAGGGAAATCGCAATCAACCACCCCTTTAAAAACGCTCCACCGTCACTCCAAAGTCTGCAAGTTGGACGGTTGTACGCAGTAGAGGGTGACACGGGAGTGGATTTTCAAACCTCTCCCGTCCCACTCTGACAAAAAAAAATCCTCTCCGGTCCCACTCCCAAAAAAAAAAAAAAAAAAAAAAAATTGGAGAATTTAAATAATTTGCGACATAACTACTCGATCACCAGTGGCTCAACAGGTAGATATATAGGCATATAGAAAAACTCGTCTTCCAGGCATTTGACCGACCAGGGGTGCGTTTCCCGAAAGCATCGTTAGCCAACTATGGTCGCAAGTTCTGTCGTTATCAGCATAGTTCAACGAGTCGTTTTTTCCCGAAACAATCGTTCCAATGAATATTCGCAACCAGCATCGCAAAGTTGTGTAGTTTGAACGACAGCTCTCGACCTGTGGTTAGAGGCATCATTTCTATATTGCATGACATTTGGAGGTAATAAATCATTGTCTTGAGCAAAATAAGCAAGCTGACATTCAGTACAACCGGTGCCTTTATTTAGAATACATACAAATGTAATTTAGGTCTTTTAGTTTTTCACAAGATTTAAAGTAACGTGTTTGAAGAGTGCGCATGTATGTAAGAACGAGCCAAATATTGAGTCTGGGAATAAAGCAAAACAACCGAGAACAATTTGAAATAGTCCTCAGATGACATGGGTGTAATTTATATTAAAAAAATCTAGCGTTAATTGGATCTCAAACAGTTTAATTAAAAGTAGTTATTGCTCCAGCACGTGTGAAACCAAAGTGGTTGAACGATACTTTGCGACAATGGGTTTCGGTAAACAGTCGTGACTAGCTAGCTGATTCTCCAACAATGCATCGTATTATAGTGAAGCAGTGAACTATGTCGTTGTATGGGAAACGCACCCCAGGTTGACATATATATATATATATATATATATATATATATATATATATATATAAGTAGATAGTATATATTAGACACTGAAAATGAAATATTGAAAACAATAAAATCGGATTCCAAAAACAAATCAGAACACAATGCAAAGCTTCATGGTTCATGGAAAATCAACATATCTTAACTCATTTCCCATAAATATCTGCCTGCCTATATCCCTTCATCATTTACAATATGCTCTTCTGACATCAACATCTAAATCTGTTAGGTGAAAAGGAATGGCTAGCGTACACTTTCAGCACCTGCTCTACCATTTCATGACCCTGTAATGATCCGCAATACTCTCAGGAAACACATGTAAGCAAGGTCTACCTCTCAACCTCCAGTCTCCACTGTGATCTTTCACCTTCATCCAGCTCTTTTCATCATTACATTTCCCAAGAGCTCAGTCCTTCCTGATCTCCCCTTCCCTACCTTTCCCATGATCCCTCCAACTCCATGCCCTCCACCTCACCCCATCCATTCCCTCCAGCAGTGCTTTCTGCCCCCAAAGCAAACCTCTTTTCTACTACATTCGTTCTATCACCTGCACCCACAGCCGCTCTCTGATTAATGGAGCTTTGATCTAGCCCTTCTCAAATGACGGAAGAGAAATTTTCCTTCTGTCATCTTTGCCTGTACCTTTCCATTATCTCGCCAGTCGACCTGCCATGTTTACCAGCCCCGATTGCTCCCTTTCACCCATACTACAGAGCCTCCGTCTGTAGGCTTTTGTGCAAAACGAATATGTGAGTGATTAATCTTTCGTAAAGGAAAATATTTATTTCAGAATTTTCTTAATCCCTATCTGATTTTGCAGATGAGTAGATTCATTTGCATTACATTACAAAAACGCCATTAGCCCTGAACTCATTCATGCATGCTCAATATGATAATGCATGTACCATGGTGACTTAGAAGGTGTGTTCCCTGCAGACTGCTGAATTGTTAAATATATATATATATATATATATATATATATATATATACATACTTTAATTGCATGTCGTGGTGATCACTGTGTATGATATTCTTTTTTTTTTTTAATTATTGTTATTTGTCATAATAAGCACCACAGTCAAGAACTGAGATCAGTGTCACATGCTATTACAATTACATGCATGGGCAGCATCCATCCAGTATGAAAACCATCAGGCAATATGCTAATATCTACCAGATGCAATCACAATGTGACTTTACATATTACATTTTGAGGTAAACTCTCCTAATTTTCAATGCTTGCTCCAAATACTTTTTTTTTTTTTTTTTTTTTTTTTGCAGCTTCTACTACAGCCATGCTCCTTGAGACATGTCATGGGAATTAAAATGAAGATTATCACTGCATGAAACACACCCAAGTGTGTTATCTTGATGAGGTGGATGTCACAAAACAAAGCAAGGGTAATGTTCTTGGCCTTGCTCATTCACTGCACGCTCTAATACACAAATGGAGCACCTGAACACCCTTTAAAGACCCGCAGACACCCTAGTGTGTAATGGTGCTTTAGGATTTGGACCAAATTACGGTTGGGATGCATCCCTACAGTGAAGAGTAATTACATTTGATTAGCAATATCAGATATGGGCTCTCAATGAGTCTAAATGCACTGGGCCTTTATCAAAGAACTCTCAGTTCGATATGTATTGAGCACACAACCGAACTGAAATTTCAAACCTGCAAACCTCATGCATTGATGTTACTTCTATGTAATTGTGAGCAGTGGCACTTTGCAGATACGATGCCTGAATATCTTATATCATCAAGAGGTCAAGTCTCACAAGACAGCAGTGTTAAATTACTGCTCAATCATTTTGATAAATTGTTAAATAATGGCAGGCCTGGCTAATGGAACAATGTTTCAAGAGCCTTTTCACAGTCTCAAAACGAAAAGCTTTCATTTATCATTTGCATATCTCATTAAAATTCAGCAGGAGCATGTCCATTACAGAGGTTAACCAACATATCGCAGGTTAAAGACACATTGCTATTTTGTAGTATCCATTTTAGTAGCAATAGTTGAAGATTTAGAAATTGAATCATAACTGATGTTGTTATTTTAGTCAACATGAAATCAAAATAGACCCTATTTAATACACAATCCGGCACTTATTGTATTTGGATTGAAAGCGTGTAATTTGACCTCCGTGGGGCCGTGAGCAAAAATCTGTTAAGCGGCCCTCCTACCCGATCCATGAGCCATGTAAACCATTTGCCATTGCCACACAGTCACACCTGACACCCCAGTTCTCCCACTACAATCCTCCCTCGTTAAGTTAGTACGAAAGAAAATGGAAGTCCTGATTAATATCAATAATTCACATTTTAAACAGCACAAATCTAATTATTGATATTAAAAATTCATCCTGTGAATTAATAAAAGCTAAAATGACTTGACACTGCACGTCACTGTGTTTAAATGATAAAAGCAATAATTGATACTTAATGGTTATTACTAAGGGATGTGCATCCTTGACCAGTTTGTCATGCCAATCAACATTTTAAAAGCAATATAGTAAAAGTCAGTAGATTGCTTTCCATCTTGCTTCATTGCAGAGTTTTTGCTAAACTGACTTGGAGATTAGATTGTGGCGAACAGGGGTGCGTTTCCCGTACAACGATGTAACTCGCTGCTTCACTACCATAGTACGATGTATAGTTGGAGAAATCAACTAGCTAGTTGCGACTGTTTCCCGAAACCCATTGTCGCAAATTATTGTTCAATCACGTTGGTTTCCTAATCTCACGACCAATTCGTACGAATTCGTAAGAGTGATTAAAAAGTGGCTAATTCGTACTAATTCATACGACCTCACTCGTACGAATTTGTACAATTTGTCCAAACCCACGTGATAGGTAGATTTAGGGGTGGGGTCAGGGGTAGGTCATTCATACGCATTCATACGAATTGGCCAATTTGTAAAATATGTACGATTTAGCAAAAATGTACTAATTGTTACGAATTAGCCACCTCGTAAAATTCGTACGAATTCTTGTGAGATTGGGTTGTTGTTTCGCACGTGGTGGAGTAATAACTACTTTTAACTAAACTGTTTGAGATCCAATTAATGCTAGATTTTTTATATATAAATTACAGACATGTCATCTGAGGACTATTTCAAATTGTTCTCAGTTATTTTGCCTTATTACCAGACTCAATATTTGGCTCGTTCTTATATAGTAGAGCACGTCCGCACATGCGCACTCTTCAAAATCAGTACTTTAAATCTTTTGACAAACTAAAAGACGTAAATGACATTTGTATGTATTCTAAATAAAAGGCGCCGGTTATACTGAATGTCAGCTTGCTTATTTTGCTCAAGATAAGGACTTATTATGTCCAAATGTGTGGCAATATAGAAACGATGCTTCTAACCACAGGTCGAGAGCTATCGTTACAACCGCACAACTTTGTGATGCTGTTTGCGAATGTTCGTTGGAACGATGGTTTCGGGAAACACAGACTTGTTGAACTATGCTGAAAACGACGAAACTTTCGACCATAGTTGGCTAACGATGCTTTCGGGAAACGCACCCCAGGACGGCCGAGAGGCGTGAGAGAATGGCGCGAGGCCGGTGGTGAGATTGCTAATGAGCAACACCTTTGAGAACACCAGTCTTGCATTTCCCACGGAGGAGCGGAAGCATAAAATGGGAGCTACGACGTAGATGATCGAGAGAGGAACAGGCCTGCTTTTGTTTGTATTTTCTTATATTTTATTTTGGTAGCCAGCAGTCATCCATGAGGGGCTGCTGTCAGGTATTTCTATTTTATTTTTCGAAGCCAGCAGTTCCGTGAGGTATTTTTGTATACAGGTATACAAAATCCACAATATATTTCTAATACAGGAACGGCAAATTAGCATGTTTGATCTGGCCACAAAGAGCATCCTTCTCCAATTATGAGGATGTTTATTCTGTGTTCGCAAACAACATTACATCATTATTTTATAAAAATTGTTTCACAAGTGCCTAATTATATTATTTTTTGAAGAGCTCATTGGGAATGAATGGGAATACAAATAGAACAGGTATATGGAATTCCTTGCTTTTGAATGTTGTTTCATGTTGACTGTTATGTGTACAATATTGTTAAAAGTTGACACTCTTGTCATTTGTAGCCAAATCATTTTGACTTAGCAACAAATCCCAACTATAGACATTAGACTGTCAAGCAGCTCTCTTTTCATTCAGAAAAATAAATATAATGTAACCTGGATTCCCAAATGAATAGCCTCAGGATGAAAAACATAGCTTTTCTTCTTGGATAGAAATAATAAGGGGACAGAAGAGAAAATATTTTGCATTATGACAGATGGATCATCCTGCAAGCATCATCCTGCCCAGAACAGCAAAACAATAATCACAGTTGGTCTCACATTTTCCATGACAGTTCCATTTCAAGGCTCAATCTATAGAGGTGCCTAATAAACAAAGTCAAAAGGTGTGTCGGAACAGAGGATGACTTTTCTTCGCTGGTTGTTGAACACAGCATGACATATGGATTAATAAACTCTGGTACTGTAGATTTCAAAAACATGTTCAGCTAGCCTCTTCTCATTTCTTGTTCATACTTATGTGTGAATCAGTGGTATTCAGTGGTCTTCTGCTTTTTGGATTTTTAGCCCAGTGTATTCAAATTCTAGTTTCATTTTAATCAAGTTACTCTACTCGTGTAACTGTTTTTAAATAGGGAAAACGTGGAGGTGTTTGGTCACTTCTCTGCTTGGCCCTAATTGAATGAACTGAGCTAAGTTAGGTACTATCAAAGTGTCTCGTGCACCAGAGCGATTGAGTGCACGGACTGAGATGAGAGAGGTATGTGTCAACTCGTCTTAGTTAAGAGAAAAACATAATTTATTATGAAAAAATGGTGGAGTATCCCTTTAAAGGGTCAGTTCACCCAAAAATGTAAATTAAGTAAAATGCGTCATGGATATCTCTTGATTTCTCCAAGGAAGAAAAGGAATAGTCGAATAAAGTTGTTATTTTTGTTTGTTTGTTTTTTTTTTTGCACAAAAAGTATTCTTGTCACTTGATAAACTTATACTTGAGCCACTCTAGTCACATGGAATACTTAAACATTTTCTTTATTGACCTTCTGGGCCGTCAAGTTTTGATCCCTTAGGCAGCCTATGTAGCAGTGATCCGCCTCTCAAATTTATTCAAAAATATCTTCATTGGTGTTCCAAAGATGAACGAAAGTCTTACGGGGTTGGTACAGCATGGGGGTGAGTAATTAACGACTTAATTTTCATTTTGGGGTGAACTAACCCTTTAAGTGTCTTTGACATTGACAGTGTGCTTTCATCTCACTCTGTATGCGAGGAAATAAAAGACAGGGATTACCTTGATAAATAACTTTTGATAAATATTAGTCATGCATGAATACACTGAAGTTGTGAGGGTGATTCAGTGTAGGGAAATTGAAGCTGCTTATAAAATTAAATATTGAGTTCAGTCCAGTTCAGAATGCAATCAGAAACTCTGGAAAATGTGACAATCACAGACTTGAGAGGAACAGTGATTTGAAGCAAATTTGGGAACAATGTTCTTTATGGCATAGATTGAGAATTGATTAGCTTCTCTCTCTCTCTTTCTTTTCCTTAGAACAGCCTCACAAAAGTGCTTGTCATACTTATCAGCCAGGAATTGCCTGCTGTGCTAGACTGAAAATCTCTAATGCACTAATTATGAGAGAGAGAGAGAGAGAGAGAGAGAGAGAGAGAGAGAGAGAGAGAGAGAGAGAGAGAAAGAGAGAGAGAGAGAGAGAGAGAGACCAAGTAATGACCTTTTCAGTGTGCATTGGGTCTGACTACAAAGAGAGTTGTTTTGAAACACATGTTCTGATTTTAAAAAGAAAGCAAAAATAGTCATGTTGTTACTGAAAATTTTATTTCACTAAGCAAATTTTAGTATGGTATACACTTTTTTTTTCACAGTTTTATTCACCAGCCACTAGAAATCGGATTGCCACAGTCAAGTTTAATTATGCCCCAAATACTTCATTTAAGCTGTTTATAATTGTTTTTCAGTCCAAACATGCTTCCTTTCTGATCTCATTGTGACTGTGCCTTATTCACAAAACTGCTTTTAATTCATGGCACATTTCACATTATTACCGCCTGTAGAAAGAAGATGGTATACAAAAGGTGTCTGCAGCACCCCCTGTTTTCACAGCTACACAATTTTTATTAAATGCAACACAATTTTTATAAAGAAGTCAATACATTTCAATCAGTAAACCTTCCATAATGAATTTAACTCTAAATTGTAAGTGGACTACAAACCTTTTCTCTTATTTAACTGTCCATCCATCCATCTTCTTCCGCTTTTCCGGGGCCAGGTCGCGGGGGCAGCAGTCTAAGCAGAGATGCCCAGACTTCCTTCTCCCTAGGCACTTCCTCCAGCTCTTCCAGGGTGACACCGATGCATTTCCAGGCCAGCCGGGAGACGGAAGTCTCTCCAGCGTGTCCTAGGTCTTCTCCGGGGTCTCCGCCCAGTGGGACGTGCCTGGGACACCTCCCCGGGAAGGCGTCCAGGAGACATCCGGAACAGATTGGCAATCAAGATCCAAGAGATTCCGGTGCTTTCTTGAGATGCTCACTTCAAATGCTTACTTTCTCAAAACGTGATAGTCTATTATTAATATATATATATCTAAAAATACTCAGTAAAATGAAGTTATAGGGGGGAAAATGCCCCAATTATGAGTTCCCTTTTTTTTTTTATATTTATAACACTATAGTTCAGCAATATGCTATCACACAAGCAATTTGTAATGAATGCTATTTGTAAATAAGCATGTTAATATTAAGTAACTTAGATTTTAGACTTATTGTGCCCTATCAAATGCCCGCCGCAAATGACTTTGTATACTGACACATCAACCCGATCTCACGACCAAATCGTACGAATTCGACGAATGATTAAATAGTGGCTAATTCGTAACAATTCATTCGACCTCACTCGTACGAAATTAGTACGATTTTGCTAAATCGTACATATTTTACGAATTGGCCAATTTGTATGAATTTGTACGAATGACCTACCCCTTACCCCGCCCCTAAACCTACCCATCATGTGGGTTTAGACAAATCGTAGTAATGAGATCGCACGAATTAGTACGAATTAACACCTAACTGACGCCTTGGGAAGCATTTTGACCATGCTTCAATATCTGACGCTTTAGGTGCCCTTTAGCGTCAGTTAGACGACGCCCTATCGCGTGTAACCCTACCCCCCACTCCTAAACCTAACCGCGTCATCTAACTGACGCTTTCCTTTAGCTAAATAGTGTTAATATTGTTAAATATTGAAGCATGGTCAAAGGTGACGCCTTGGGGTGAGAATACGTTGTCTATTGAAAGCGTACGTTTTTAGCAGGAAGGAAAAATAAGTCTGCATTGTCATTTTGTAGAATATTTTTACAAATAATATTTTGGCCTTACACTCTACAGCCTTGCACTCAGATCCAATGCATAAGATCAGAATTGTGCCATTCGCATTGTGTTTAGCACATATTTTGTTTGCACAATTGCTCTGATACCGTAATTTGATGCCAACAAATGTCTTTAATGAATCTAACACTAAAGCAACACAGACACAAAGTGCATTTTTGTTAATAATCCCCTTTGATTTAATTGATTCTTAAACATCTAGAGAAGTTCACATGCCCCCAAAGAGGAATTTAATTTCATGTTTAATTGCCAGTAAAAAGAAAATCCATTTGATTATGTTAGCATGTACAAGATGGAGCCAGCGTGGATAAGTCTGTTTATGAAACCACTAATCACCCTTTTAAGCTGTGTAATTGTTTTAAATCAACTTAAATGCCTTCCCCAAATTCCCTTCTGAGGGTGTTTCAGCAAACAGATGACAACACATCCCTTTATGTTGTGACTTTCCAGGAAGCATCTTATCAGAAGCAGTCTCTTTGGCTGCAGCATGGCAAGTTCAAGAAGATGAAATCCCTGTCACACATGTCACACCTTATTTGAGGCCAACATCCGAATCCCTCAGAATTGTGGTTGCACAAAGCTGTTATGAATTTGTCACCTCCTGTCGGTTTATCTCACTTTACAGGCAGGCAGACTCTCTCTTTTCTATCTTTCTCTGCACTGGTCTTTTATAACCACTCACACACACACACACACTATCCCATACACATATGCACAGTATTTTTTTCCCTCATGAATCAAAATTCCAGAAAGCCCGTGTATCTCTCTTTTCAGAGCCCAACCAAAGGTCTAGCTATTATCGGCAAATTATAAGACCGAAATAGAGACGCTTGTATCTACATATGTTAACAGCTTCTTTTTGTCTTTGTCCACACCAATTAGATTTGCACAAAGTCTAATATAAAGCATTGTTCATTTACAAATGTTAAACCCTTCCGCTTAATTAACCATTCTACCCTTTTGGTCATACTTTACAAAGGATAACCAAAGAGACTGATAATTTGCCTGAAATTATAGACATTTCAAAGACTCTTTGAAAGACTCATAACTCCTCAGACAGTCTGAGGTCAGCAATGACCACTATGTAAAGTGACTGCTGGTTAATATTGTCCAGATCAAAAGAGAGTTGTTCAGGTAAATTCATCTAATTTATCATGATTGGAAGATGTTGAGATCTTCAGTTTGAGTATGAGTGCAAAAAGCAGAGAAAGCACAGCAGAGGTCAAATGCAGGCAGCCACGGCTCGTCTGTATGGGCAAGTGGGGGCTGGCATAGCCCCACCAAAATATTCATCCAAATATAGACCTCTAAATGCACTGAATTAATAATCAATTATAAATGTCTTCAGCATTCGCAACAAATATTTTTTTTTTCATTTTTTCTAGATTATGATAGTTATAAAATCGTAATATTTGTGTATTTTTTATATTGTCTGGTTATTATACTAATTGTTCTGGTAAAGTTAAGGGAAGTATATATATGTAACTATTATGACAGTGCTTACCGTGGCTGCCTGTCACACTAAGGGATGTAGACACATATCGCACTAGCTGTAAATACCCATCTAAAATTTCTACCTTTCATATACAGATAAACACAGTGAAATTGTGGCTGTTTTGCTGCTTGTTACTACCTGAACAAACAGTGATGCCTCACGCTCATTCTTTATGTGTGTAGTGTATGTTTGTGTGAGTCAGGGTAGATGGGTATTAAATAACACTTATTCCACCGGGGCAGGTGCAGGGATGCCACCTCACATAACGGTGTCTTCATGCTTGCTTTGAAGTTTTTTACTTGAGCTAGGGGATGTATCTCTTCCAGATGTCACAATTGGTGGCAGGTTAAACACACTCTCAGACAGAATGTAGAATAACAACACCAACACAACAAGAACTTATTAAATGAAGAGAAATTTATAGGCAGAAGTGAGTTGTGCTTTTGAGTTGTGCTATATTTATTTTTTTAGAGAAAACAGAATATTTATATTGATCTGGTTGATTACAAAATTGCAAGAGTAACTTATAAAGCAGTCGCAATTTACTTCCCAAATGTTGTTTGAAAGCACAACCAAAACAATGTTCTTCTACAAAATCCATTCCATTTTTTTTAACCACTAGAGAACCAAAAGTTACATAGAGTACCTTTAATTATAAGATGATGCACAAATATGTTACTCAAAATGAATAAATTGTATATGAAATCTAAAAATAAATACATAAATAAATACATTTATTAGTTTATAAAATGTGTAATTTTACAAATTCTTATAAAAGTCTTAAAAAAATGTCTTAAGTGACACTTTTGTTTTTGTATCTTGGAAGGTAAGAAAAAAAAGGCTTGGTAAAATAAGCGAATGCTACAGCCTACACTTTTTCTGGGTAATATGCATACACTTTTATATATGATTCACAATTGTGTATGAGGATCAGAATAAATATTATTGCTGATTTTGTTTTAATATGTCATATATATATAACCTTTATTCTTTTCACTGTCAAAGTAAAAAAAAAAGCTATGCATAATCTGAATGCATTATATACACTAAATACTAAAATATTATGCCAAACTCCATTATCAAGATTATTATACGCACATGTGGTTACAGATAGTTGTGTTGTGTGGCCGTTGATATGAAAATAGTCAGTTGCAATTTAGACATCCTTGAATGTTTAGTGAATCTTAAATCTTGGCATTAGATTGTTACAGTAGATTAATTAAAGAACATAAACAAAGAGAGAGATTTACATTCCACTGCTGAAAAGCACTTAAGACAAAATGGAGGATTTGTATGTATTCCACTAAAATCATTTTTGCAACAGTCCATCATACAAAAGCAATTAGCCTTCATGTGTCCAAGCTTTTCGCAAGAAACATTACTACACTTCTGAGTCATTTTGTTCTCATGTGTATGTCAACAGACCCATTTATTCCACCATTAAAGTGGCAAAGAAGAATGGATTCATAAATTGCCCGTCCAATTAGTTATGCTTGACTTTTATTCCACTCCCATTGTGGGCACCCCAGTGTTTTTGTATAGTGGACAAATAGCAGTGCCGGAACCCAATATCATTGGGGTCACAGTGTCATTGTTGGTATTCTCACCTTGACTGAGGGACCAGTGGAGAGTATCACATGCTGAAGACACCATCTGGTCTGACTGAGGGAGAGTTGACAGGACTGACTCAGACCATCTGACCTTGTTAAGAGCAGGCTGTGAGGTTCAGGAGATGCCACTAATTATATAACATGCATTGACAGACACATACTCACATTGGCTTAAAGCAGTCAATCGTGGCAGTGCTCATGGACACACACAGTGAACATTGCTGGATTGACAGCTTGGATAGTCTCTGTGTGCTGCTGAGGTAAACATCAAAGTTCTTTGGCACTCTACTGTGGTGCTTCAGTTTTCTGCGAGTGTGTGCCGTACTTCAGAAATTCATAGGCAACTTATGTTTACTTACTTTGTAGTCGTGGTAACAGTTTAGGTAAGCAATAAATTATATAGTGTTAACATCAGCAAACATTGTTGAATTTTATATTGTTTTAAATATATCATTAATGCATTACAGCTACAAATATGATTAAATTCAATATTTTATGATTAAATTCGACATTTTAATAAATATGCTGTATTTTATTTTTCAAAATGTAGCATAAATTTTAATTAGAGATGTCAGTAATTTAAAATATTAGTTACACTTTGCAATAAGTTTTCATTTGTTAACATTAGTTAACTCCCTTTGCAGATAACTTGAACTAAGAATGGACAATACTTTTACAGAATTTATTAAACTTAATGTTAATCTCAACATTTACTACTACATTTTTAAGGCTATGTTTACACGGAAACGATTCTGAAGAGAAAACGCAAAAGTGGCGTTGCGGCATCTGCGTTTAGACGAGCGTTTTGTGCGGGGAATTCCGCGTGCAAACGGTGACGCAAAAGTATGTGAAATTCAATGTAGTATGCACTTCAGGCAGCTAGGAGTGCATACTACAGCAACACCAAGTGCACGCGCCTGCGTACAAACTTCACAGTCAAGCAGACTTTTGCGTTTTTACCGTTTACACGGGAACGCGACGGTGGAGCGTTTTTAAGATTTCCACTCTGGAGGGTGGTTTCACTTTTTTGCGTTTTTTAAGCCTCAAAAACGTCGTCGCCGTGTAAACGAAAGGCACATCCGATAAAATATTTTTTTACGTTTTCACCCGCGAGCGTTCTCGTGTAAACAGGGCCTTAGATTCAAAGTTTGAATACTGCTCAGATAAATACATTTTGAGAATCCAAGTGCAGTAGTTTATTAGGGCAATCCAGAATCGTAATTCATACAATAGGTATAAACACAGTCAAAACCTCCAAAATAAACACCAGGCCAAATAACTCAAGCACACTGTGTAATCCAGGAAACAGGCCCATCCAGGAAAAAAAGCAAAATGTCCAAACCATGAAACTGTAAAGCAAAGTGACACTCAAAAAGAGAGTGTGACAACATACAAGACTTCGCAATGAAGTTGACTAGACAAGGATTATATAGGCAGAGTTAACAAGGGTAATGGCCCCCAAGTGGGTAACAGGTGATCAAAAAATAATTAGCCCTGGCAATGGGTTATGGTAAATGCAGTCCATGACAGTCCATAGTCATTCAATGATGTAGGGTGGCCGAGAGAGCTCAATGCGCTGCAACTGAAGAAAACACATGCAAATAGAAAAACACCCGCAACCTTCATCAGTTTTACAAAACATGTGCTCCAAATACTCACAACACAACCAAACACAAACGTGCTGCAAATGTTCACAACACAACCAAATACAGAAATGCGTTGCAAATAGAACAGACCACAACAGAAATGTTTCCAGGGGACCCCAATAAGTGACGAACCCAGCTGGGATGGGATTCAATATTGCATACAATAACTTTGTATGCAATACTGATCGAAAATGTAGAAGATATTAATCTATATATAAGTTACACAAATTTTGTCATATTATGTTTAATAAAATACGTTTCATAAGAAATGTTAGGTAATGCAGGGTCCAAAGATGAGAAGGCAAATTTTAAAGTTGAGACACACATAGATAGGCACTTTTTTTTGTATAAAATGTTTTATTTGATTTATTTGTATTTTTCTATTTGCATGTGTTTTCCTCAGTTGCAGCGCTCTGAGCTCTTTCGGCGACCGTACTGATGAGCTAAAAATACTGTGCATAACACAAATTGACCCAAACTCACACGACTGCTCTAATTCAGTGTGCTATTCAGGGAAGCTGTGAGAGAAAACGTACCGCCACACTTCAGAGCACATGGCACCCACAGCCACTGCCAAATTATTTTTCACAGCAAACAATTTATTGTTTTCTCAGAGCAGCATTCGACTTGAACGATCTTTGTGACTCCCTGAAGGAAATAGTCACACTGAGGCAGAGGAGAGCATTTCATGAAGTGGGTCCCAATGACAGATGGCATTTTCACAGGCTCTGGCAAACCTGGCCCCACTGCTGGAACGCCAGCTAATTGCTGTAGTGGTGACCATCATGAAGGAAGTCACAACTAACCTTTTGTCTGTCTGGAGTGAAAGCGTAATTGTCAGAGAAAAAAAAAAAGTCCAAGGCAGAAACTTACTAAAGTTGTGCTCAGAAAAGTTCAGCAGGTAGAGAGAACTGAATTGTCTTTTATTCAGGAAAACACATAAAAACACTACTGTGGAAGAAAACTTTCTCTTTTTGGCTCTCAGTCACAATACAATATCAGGAACAGTAAGTTTCTTTTAAGTAAAAAAAATAAAAAAAACCTCTAAAGTGAAGAAAACCCTTAAAATCAGCATGAAATGTTAGTTACGATAGTCTGTTCTTTGCTATTTCTGTGATCATATGAGAGTGAGAGGTTGCCCCGCACTCGCGGAGAAGAGAAACACATCAACGGAGAAAAGGAGTAGGGGAATAAGGGACGGAAATTACTTTGATTACTTTGACAAGGGCACGTGAATAAAAAACAAAAACAAAACAAAACTGATAAAACATTATAATAAATACTAAATAATAATAATAATAATAATAATAATAATTCTCTATTTCGATTTTTTGGTGATTATTTAACTTTATTTTGTTCAAAAATAACAACATTTTTTATAATAAATGAATACATCAACAAACCTTATTCCAAAATGTGTTTTGTCTTATAGTACGGTGGTTAAACCCAAAAAATAGGCATTTGACTTCAAGTCATGATGTACCTTAGGGTCATACAAATAAATTTATCCAAAGACACAATTGTGATCACACTTTGTATCAGAAATAAACATGTTGTTCCGCAAGTACTCTAGAGCCCATATCTTTGCTTCTGTTATCGCTATAATGACACATTTTGGTGTCAAAGTGTACATTTTTTAGGGTCAAGGAATCCAATAAAATTGGTTTCAAGTCAACAAAAAATATCATTTTCCCCATACCATGACAATTGGGGGTAAATATGCACATTTCACATAAAAATTGTGTCATCAGTTTGACTTTACTTATCTTTTCATTCAGGAGACAGTCAGGAGTAGCCTGTAGCAAATCAGTTCCAGCAACAACACATCCCATGTGCACCAGAAGCTGTGACAGCTGTTGAAGGTCAGAGGCGACAGGTTAACACTTTGAGGTTCATATGATTTTCTCATTAAATAGAAAAAAAAAGTTTTTAATGTTAGATAACTAATAACTAGCTAGCTAGTTGACTATGAGAGAAAAAAAACATAGAGGGAAAACCTCATTTCTCGAGAATACTGAAGCTAAAAAGATCCTTGTATCCTTATATTACAACGCCCTTGCTGCAGCTTGCAGACCTAGGCGAGGCAGCACACGCGCCAATTGGCTGCTTTACAGCAACCGCTGCGACCTATTGAGGGACTGCTCGTGACGTAAGCACCAATGAGGACGCCAGCGCCGTCACGTCCTGCATGAATGGTCGTGGCTTATGCCTATAAACAACCGGATACGGTTGTGAGGTAACTGTTTATTTGGCATACATTTTTTAATAATAATAATAAAAAAATTGCATTGCATACATCACCTCCAATTGTCATGGTAAGGACAACATTATTGTCTTTTAGTCAATTTTATTGGACTCCTTGACCACAAAATGTACACGTTGATACCAAATTGTTCATAGCAACAGAAGCAAAAAGATGGGCCTGTCAAGTATGGTCGGCGGCCATTAAAAAAAAAAAAGTGTGTATATAAGATACAAAATGATACAAAAATCTCACTTGTGTCTTAGGATAAATTTATTTCTATGGCCCTAAGGTACTTCGATAGGGGACCTTTACATCAAGTCAAAAGTCACTTAACCTCCCTACTATTACCCTGACTCACAATGAAAAGTCTATTGTTTATATTCTAGACATGTCGGGATGGTTTTCAAGGGAAATTGCGTACATACGTCACTTGTCCATGCGTGTCTCATCATCAACATTGGCTTGGCTTTTCAGAGATGGCGAGAAATGAGGGATTTCAAAAGTAGTAAAAGAGATGTGGAGATGCTGTTGGTATTTTATTGAACAGATATATCACCATTATGTAGATATTTAACAGAGTTCATTGTAAAGCATTATTCATTGTGAATGGTCATTTTATTATGGGTTGCTGTGCAGAGCTGTTATTTATTTTCAAGGAAGTACCGTGTCTATTACTGGGTAGAGCTACAGTAACATCTTCAGCTCAGATTGAGATCCTTTGAATCTAAACTGGTTATGTATCTTAAGCCCAGAAGTGAATGTTTTATGAGCACCAGGATAACCATTCACAGTCCATCAGGGTCGAAGGACAACCAAAACAATGTTCTTCCGGAAAATGCATGGTTTTGTTTTTTGGTTGTGTTGTGTATTTTTAATAGAATGAATAATCTCAATACATACAACACTTACACTCACATAGTTTTTCACAGAATCTTCTATTTTAGTCAAGATTTAATTTTCATAATATTATCATGATATTAAGACAATTGTAGAAGAGATTATACCAGTTCAGTAAGTCCAATTTAATATGGATATTTACATTCCAGTTTATCATCACAAAATACTGAACATCTAAGGGAAAGATATCCTTACATTACCAAGAAAAATGTCAATCTTAATAATGCAGAAGCAGTTCTGAACAGGCTTTGTAATGTTGGCTTTGGACAGAGCGAATGAGCTGGCCTCCTGATGGTCTGTGATGACTCTGGCTGAGAGGATAATCACTGATGCGTCCTGTTTTTCCCTCCACACTAGAGTGTTTACATCCTGGTCCTAATGGAACACACATGGTTTAGCACATTGTTTAGCCAACAGTTTATCATAATTAAAGTCAAGGAGTATAGCCATATGGTGTCTGACTGACACTTCCCTCTGAATATGCTCCCAATAAATCAGTTGAACTTGTAGTTGTGCAGGCGAAATAGTCTTTTTCAATACAGTTTATTTATTTATGTAGTATTATTCAATCATAAATTGCATTATTTATTTATTTAAGTTTATTTTCTTTATATTATGCATTTGAATGTAGATTTTGTTTTAACCTTTTGGGAGATTATATTACTTTGGTTATTTTCTTATTTACTATTATCAAAAATGTCATAATTAAAATAATGTTAAGTATAACACTGAACATAGAGAAATTATAGAGAAGGATATGAACTCTATCCCCACTGTATCACTTAAAGAATAGAGTGGGGATGGGTTAAAATGTATAGACCTGTTTAATAGGTTTTTTTTCCCCTTTACTTTTTACAGACCTGTTACCTTAAGGGTCAAAACCCTGTGTAGTAACAACAGAATCACTCAAAATAAGCAGGTATATCCTGAGTACTTTCATAAGCAAACTGATATGAGAAGAAGAGCTGTGTTTTCATGGTCATTGTGTTCACTTTCCACTGCCCTCAATCTCTAAGGGCATCTCTCAAGCCATGCAACTGTGGATGGCATTCACCATGGCTGTTGAATGATGGATGTGTGTATATCTGAGGTCACGAGGGGCACTATTACACTAAAATCATTTTTTCTAACCTACTATTTAAGGGAAACAAACAACCAATGATTCGAATGCACTAACCACAAAATAATAAATGGAAGTAGACAAGTGGTGGTTATATCTTAAATGTGTTCCTTGTATTCATGTTGAAAACATGTATACCACTTTAAAGAAAATGTTCAGTTGACTATTTTTCTTACTCAATCTTTTCTTAATAAAAGTATGCACCTTCAAAACATTTTTTAATATACTTATCAAGATAAACGTTAGTTCTACAGCATGTATTAATCAGCATTTATTAAGTTGTATCTATTTAAAATGTGTTAATGTACTGTGAACTAACAGCTAACTAACATAATAACTGCTTATTAATAACAAAATACTGTGTGCACCAATTCAAATTTGTTCTACCCAACATGCAAGAATAAAAGTAAGAAACTTAAAACAGGGAATGATGTCACAGAAAAACAAACAAAATAAATATCATTTGACCCTTTTTATTGAAAAGGCAATCCAGGGCGCAACCGAAAGAGCCTGCAAATCTCGGATTCTTTTTAGTGAGGAGATAGCAAGAAGGAAGAATGGGAGAAACTTCTCTGGAACTTCTTCGATAGGTTCGAAAGGAGCAAGGGAAAGACCTTCTAATTCAACGGCCCGATCCCAGGTCGGCACCCTCGTACAAACTGCTGCAAGGAAACAAGTTATAAGCTGGTGTCTCTGAAGAGAAACTCCACTGAAAGGGACATGGTAAGCAGCCAGTGCCGCCACATACACCTTTAGTGTGGAGGGGGATAACCCTGAGAAACACAGGAATTCCAGCACTACACCCACTGGCCAGTTAACTGGGTCCTGCAGGTGTTCTCCCTTAGTAGAATTTCTGACAGAGTGGAAAAGCCTTCAAAAAATATATCATTGGGTCCTGCAGACAGTAAAAAAGAGTTATGCTATCCAATTCAGGTGTCATCCACACAAATTCAGAGGGGCTCTGCCCATATCAGAAACATATCAGAATATAGGCCTAAATACAGACAATATTCACACAGGGACAGATTCACACATAGCACAACTGAAGGCACAGATGCTGATGCGCTTGAGTTTTTGGGGTGCTTTATAGTTTCTTGGTTGATGACGTCACCCGCCCATGACGTTCCATCTCTCCATTGGGCTGATTCCATGCGTGCTTCATGACGCACAACGCAGGGGCGTTCTCACAGCGTTCGACGCAGCTCGAAGTTCCCTTGAAAGGGAACAAATCATGATGGTTCACAGAATAATCAGTTGTACATATCTGTGTTAATTCAGTTATTTAAAACAAATGCTTAACATTCTAGATGTGAACTGATACTGCATGCTTGTCTCCAGCTGTTGTGCTGTTAAGGTGTAAATTACACTAATAAAGTGATAATGAGGAAAAATCAACACATACCATCATTCAAATGCCCTGGAAAACAAGTCAATGAGACCCGTGCAGTAGACTAACCACAGTAATGGGTCTGCATCCAACCGTTTTTCCAATTTCATATTGAGCGCGTACAAACAGATTCCCAAGCCTTGTATTGCTCCTCAAAACCACTTCCATATCTATTTGGAAATGGAACCGTAAATATCTTTAACAATCTGATCAAAGTGCTCAAGACCGATGACGCATGAGTGCATCTGCTGAAAAATAATCAAAAGTCACTTACACATACCAGCAATTCACTTTTACTAGCAACACATGTTCTTAGAATCTTGTCTCGCCAAAAGCCTCCATCTGTGTATGTGGAGCTCCCAGGGGCTCTGAGGGACATGCAGTGTCAAACTGCAGCATTCAAATGAGTAATGGAAAAACAAGCTCATAAAATGGCTCTGCTGACCTTTCTGCAATCATACACAAGCAAGTGGGGAAAAACTGCAAACAACACTTAAGCATTAATTGCTCCCAAACAGACAAATCTCCATGTCAGCGGCATAGCAAAGACCCTTAAATATGCACCAAAGGACAAATAATAAAAAGGAATCCATATTAAGACTGATTAAAGGAACAATTTATTTAAAAAAGTTCAAGTCATTTTCATTTATGCACTCTAGTGGTGATTCAAGCCAATATAACTTTCTTTCTTTCTTTGAATGAAGGTCCGCTTTTCCGATTGTCCAATTTCTGACATATGCAATTTCTTTCTGATAAATTGGTTGACACAGTTTACAAAACTAATAAAATGAATTAATAAATAAAAAAAAATAGAAATAATAATTCAATTACAAATCGGAAAAAGAATGGAAAAGCACGACCAGAACAGTCTTTAAAAAGTATTTTTTAACGTCCCATGCAAATTTTAATATGGGTTTGGAACATGTTGATAATACAATAGGGGGTGAAATAGATTCACAAGTGATCAGTCCTCCCCAGACATTTGTAATTACCGTGAAATCAGAATAATCAGCATCATGGCACTGATGTCTAATGATGGTGGACGCTCAATCTAACTGATTAATGCAGAAACACAAAAGCCAGGGTTTGTTTTGGTTGTTGTGGGTATGAGTTGCATTAGTATGGTTGCGAGTTAATCATTGTTTGTGCATTTGTTGAAATTTTCTCATTTTATAAGGATGAGATTTAAATGGAAATGCGCAAGAAAAAAAAAAACATGCTCAATTAGTTCCTGCCCAAGGCAAATTTAAATGAGACCCACCGCAGCTTTGCCTATTAAAGAGTTCTCATGACCCAGTTCCTGCCTCAGAGCTGGTGGCAGCTACCATGACAGAATGAATCAGTCAAACATAAAGATCCACTCTTGATCGATGGAACCATCAGTTACACTAACAGTCAAGCTGGCCGCTGAACACCTTTGCCCTCCTTTTGTCATGTAGACCATAATGCAATGCTTTGTTTTCTGCTAATTGGCTCTCCCCAGTATATAAATCACTGAAAAAAAATCCCTAGCCACATGAGTTATTTCCTCTGAGAGTAGACTAAATCTAGTGGAGGAGTGGAAAGTATTCTCATTAATAAGCCAGTGGCTGGCAAACTCTTTTGCCCTTATATATACTGAGATTCGTGTGACCTACTGATTTTGCCATGCAGAGACCAGTCCATAAGTAAAGTGAAGGCTTGTGACAATCTGTAATAAACGTCTGATGCCTACTAAATCCCGGCTATCAGCTACTGACAAAACATCAATTATTGTGGAATATATTGTAGGTCATAGTCTCAAAAATATGTCCAATCCTAAAGACGTCCTTCAGAAAGCGTAGAACACCACTTCGGTTTGGACTGTTGCAATACGTTTCATGCTAGATGCAGTCTTTTAACACTTAAAGGTACACTATGCAACCTTTAGTCCTCTAGCGGTTAAAAACAAAAACAAAGCTGCATGCATTTTGACAACTATATATCACACGAAATACGTTCTGAGGAAACTATTTTGCAAATCGCAATTACGTTACATGCCAACATATAAGCAGTGCTATTACGTTCGTCCTTAGCCTAATACTATTGCAGTGCTATTACGTTTGTCCTGAACATAATACATCCAAAGCAGGTTTCTTTACAATTTATGCATAATCGTGGCATTAAATTTTTGACTTTGATACACTTTTAACCTTAAAAATACCTTGTTTAACCATTTTGTAGTATTTAGTGTATTTACACAAAAAGCATTTTCTCCAATAAAACGCAACATACTGATACATTCACAAAAGACATACATTTTATTAACTTGATGTAAACCAAATTCAAGAATCCATACGTTGGTTGCAAGAAACAGATCCAAATTCAGTATTTTATCCAGTGATCTCATCTTCATTTCTCAGCAGCGACCGCAAATCCGCGTTGGTGATGAATTCAAATTCAAAAAATGCGCCTTCAAGAAGCGTTACGACATGTTTTACGGCAGTCATATCAAACGCTCATTGGCCCTGCTTCGTCACAGATTGCGACATGCCGTGTTTCAGTCGGTTTCAACATTTCCATGGATTAATATTAATAACTTTAATTCTGCACTGTATCTCATACACAACTACTATAATACTGCCAGAGGACTGCGATGTGAACGACTTTTGGTAATGTTAACGTTAGCGGTTTTGACATTTTCCCAATAAATAAATTATTGTGAAACGTATAACGTTACTTGTCTCTCTGTTATGTTTTTTTTTTTCTGTATAATTGTGTTATCCTAGTTTTAAGGAATGGTTATGTTTAGGGGTAGGATTGGGGTTAGTGGCTCAAAATATATTTGTAATGCTAAAACTCATCTATGTCCATTAGTTTTATCCTTTTTATATTCTGTATAATATGAATATGTTTAGGTTTTGTGAGTAGGATTAAGGGATCTTGTTACATTTATCTTTAAAAGTGAAAGTATACAGATATCGTTATGATATGACATAGACGTAAATAGTTAACGTTTTATAGCTGTAAAAACGTAATAATGTTACGTTTAAATGTTACAAATACGTCCATATTATACGTTTTTAGCATCTATCAAAACGTAAAATATGTACGCTTTTCATATTTGAAAATTACGTATTAGTATCTACGTATTAACAATGAGACATATTACGTTAAGGACCAACGTAATAGCACTGCTTATATGTTGGCATGTAACGTAATTGCGATTTGCAAAATAGTTTCCTCAGAACGTATTTCGTGTGATACAGGGTTGCATTTTGAAGCAGAACATTGTTTTGTGCTTCAGCTCTGGAGTGCATTTCCTGAAAGCATCGTTATCCAACTATGATTGCAAGTTACGTAGTTATTATCATAGTTCAACAAGTCTGTGTTTCCTGAAAATCCAACTGACATTATCAAACAGCATTGGAAAGTTGTGTGGTTGAAACGAAAGCTCTCGAGCTGTGGTTAGAAGCATAGTTTTTAAATTGCATGACATGTGGACTTCATAAATTTGTATCTTGAGTAAAATATTCAAGATGAAATTCACTACAACCTGTGTCTTTTATTTAGAATACATACAAATGTGTTTTACATGTTTGAGTTTGTCATTATATTTAAAGCACTGTTTTTGAAGACTGTGCAAAGTGTGCATGTGCGAACTTGCTCTACTATGCAAGAATGAGCCAATTATTGAATCTGGAAATAAAGCAAAATTTGTTTGTCTCGAAGGACTTGTCTCCGGGTTTTTTTTTTTTTTTAATTCTTGATAGTTGGATGCAGGTGTAGGGATATTATAAAGAGCAATTGATTGGACACAGACCTGTGTAGCCCAACACTCCGCAAAAAAAAAAAAAAAAAAAAAAAAAAGTTTTTTTTTTAATTATTTGAAGCAAAAATCATTTAAACTTCATAAATGTCTCTTCTATAACATTTTATCATCCTTGCAGAGAAAAAAGTAATAATTTCTTTTTATTGATTTATTTTTTGTCTTCCTAAAAGTGATTTTTTTTCAATAAGGTGTACACTAGCAAATACATAACCTTGACATACATGGACTAAAAACCCGCAGATCTATTTTCTTATGTTATGTCATCTTCCCACAATCACAATCCTCTGACCTTTGGGTACATTTGGGTACAGCTGCATGAAGGTCAGTCATATCATTTTAGGTTTAGCAGCTCCAATATTAAGATTCAAATTGATAAAATGACTTTCTGCAGCTGTAGCATATCAAGATTTATTATCTCTAGACATATCAAGAGGGCATTGTGTTTCAATACACACCGCTTCAAAGGATGAGCTTAGACAGATGCATGAACAAGCCTTAGATATCCTCTGACCCTATTCAAGTTTTCATGGTGCACATGGGGATGCAGGGATGAAGCATGCATCATTATGCACATATTTCCAATGGTCAGCTGCAACCAAATTTATAATGTTTATTCACCAATGCAGGAGCAAATAAACACTTGTTACAGTTCATGTGCTTTTTGCCTTTTAGTACACTTATAATACAAATATTGTCCATTGCCCTGAGCAGAACCTTACTGTGAGACAGAAATGGCAGATACACTGCCTGCAGTTCTGGTCAATGAGTTCTCATTTTTCAGCCAGATAATACCCAGGCTTGCTGCTTTAGTCTGTTTTCAACAGAAGGATAAGAGGGTGCTGAGCCAGTATTCTTCATTCCTGACACTTTGTTAGCAAGCTTATTTGTTTCCTCAGTCAGACTTGGCCATAAATCCACATTTTAAATAATAAGAGACAGACCAGAGTTCACCATAGCTGTAACACCAGTTTTGATAAATAACAAATGAACAGAGATACCGATAATTAAAAAAAAAACAAACAAAAAAAAAAAACGCTATGTTCCCAGACAGCACACCCATATACACTACATAGCATTTTATTTTTCCTGTTTTTCCCTTTTTTATGTTCTACTTTTTTAAAAGATGAAATAGGTTTTGACCTGATGCGACACATCTAAATGTGTCATGTTTGAATTGAACTCAAGTGCGAATGAGTTTTGTGAGCTCTGGTGGAGGGGAAGATATGTAATGGAAAGTGAATAACGACTCTGTCTGTTCCTCACAAAAAGCTCACGTATGTGATCCTACATGGATTCTCTATGAACATCAGGCAAAGGTATCAAGCAACCTGGATTACCTGCTCTTGATTATATTGGACAAACAGATTTTCCTATATTATGGAGGTGGATTTAAAGATGTTTAAAGTGTGTAATTTAAGGTGGTTATTGAGCTGTTGAGGTTTTTTTTTTCAGTTATTTTGGCAAGAATGGAAGATTAAAGACAGTTTGTTTTCAATTGCTGTCTAAATAAGTATGTATAAAAATGAATTGCAATAGGGACTGATTAACTATGCTAAATATCAGTGTTAAGAAGCCAAAAGCTTTTTTGAAGAAAGTTCGTGCAGAATTTCGAAGAGGAAATTTGATGAGAATGAGGGGCCATGTCACTGTAAAAAAGAATAATTACTTTCACAGCACAAATCAGTACAAAACAAGACATTTTTTCATCTTTTAAAAGTAACATTTTTACAAATGTTTTGTAAAAATGTTACAAAACATTTTTCATCTTTTTTATTTAATCACAGGAGGACACTCATTGCACTTTTCTGTTGTGAAATTTTAAAATGATTTGTGAGACAAGAGGTTAAACCGCCAATACATGTTGGGTAAACATAATCTAGGGCTGTTTTGTGGCTTATAAACTTGAAAAGTAAGACATGTTATGGCAAACCTCAACTCATTATTAAGAAATGTCAAGTCTCATACGCATTGCTTTTTTTTTTCTTTTGCATATCTCAATGTTTTGAGAGAGAATTTAAATAACGACCAAATATTACACTGAATCTTTTTTTTTTTTTTTTTTAGTTTACAACTTGTGATCACCATATATAAATGTCTGGTACTATATTCTAGTGGAGCATGAAATAAATGTAAATTCTTGTCTAATTATAAGTGTAATGAGATTCAACTCGAGAAAGTAAGAACTCAGGGTCAGCGTTACTAAGGCTCGTGCTTTTATTTCTGTTTCACAAATCAAAACAAAACGCGCTCACTGCACTTTAATAAACTCTACACTGAAAAAAAAATTGTAAATGCGACACTTTTGTCCAGGTCCTGCCAATATCCAGCAACTTAGCACAGCCTTGAAGAGGAGTGGACCAACATTCCACAGGCCACAATCAACAACCTGATCAACTCTCTGCGATGATTTCAACATCATCTCAAACAATCACTGCAATAGTTTAGCCAGATAATAAGCAAACCTGACAAAGTTTAACTTTGCCATTTTAGTGATAAGTGAAAAAGGTGATTTTAATCAGCCCTCATATATACAGTGAACTCTGAATGAGCCCTTCAGCCAAGAATATTACAAATGCATTTAACTTTCTGACACCAATTATAATAAGTTCTGAGAAATATGAGTAGCTGGAAAAATATATGTTTTGTAATTCCAGCAGGAACAGAACAGGCAGTCCTTGACAAAACGCTGGTCTCTGAAGGGGGTCGTTGAAAGCCTTGGAGCAGCGAGCAGAATGCAATTAAATAACCTAAACACTTTTTAAGTGATCATATCTCCCAGCTGGAGTAGTGAAGCAGTGTCGATAGCGCGCTGTATTTCCCAGCATGCGTTATTGCTTACATTACTATAATACAATGCTTCACAAACATAGGTTCTATAATGATTTCTTCATGTGAAAGTAAAGTAAAAATTAAACAGGGAAATGCCATTTATAATGCAAAAAGTTGTTCTTTGCTGCTATCAAAATGAAAATTAAACCACAGTATTTCCATTAAAGCAAACAGTGCAACATTTCAACACAGAAAATAAGTTAATATAATTAACTTAGAGGAAGGCATGCCAGCACTAATAATGAGATACATCTTAATTTTGCTGCATGAATGAACCTTATACCCCACACACCGAAGCACTTCAAAGGTCATTGTACTGTAGCACATTCCCAAATATACCTCTTAGATACTGCATTTAATATTTCACAGAGTTAATAGTTTGTCGGTCTGTAGAGGTTCTGCAATTATGCATGACCAGTCTGTGGGGATGATTAAAACTGGTTAAAGTGTCAGAAGACAAGGGAATTAACTAAAAGTATTTAATTATACTTCAAGGACATTAATCATGCCAATAGTGGGCCTCATTTCCTAGACATTTTAATCTTCTTCACGGTGTGACTAGCTGTCCAGACAGGTGCATGACAAAAACCTGAACTTGCAACCTGCTCTTTATGCTCCATGCATTTTAGTTCTTCAATTATACTTTTTCGTCTTAATCCAAAATTGATTTTCAAAATATTCCTTATCGGGACAAAACAGTTCCAAATGTGTTTGATTTAGACAGATTTTAAGGAATAGCTCCCATAAAAAAATGCAAATTGTATCATTTACCCACGCTTGTCACACCAAAACAGTATTTATTTTTTCTTTAGAACATAAAATATTAATTCTTGATTTTGAGCTTCAAAAAGGACGAACAAGCGACATTAAGGCATGCTCAAAGTGGCCAATACGACTCATGCACTATATTTAAAGCCTTCTGAAGCCGTAAGATAAGGACCTTTTTTGTGAGAAACAGACCGAAATTTTATTCCAGTGAGCTGTTAACTGCTGCAACCAGATTAGTGAATTGAATTGGTTCAGTCTGATTTTAAAATTATCATTTACTGGTTTTGTGAACTTGAGCAACAAATTAATTTGAAAATATTAATCTCATTGTAACCCATGACCTTGGGTGGATGAAATACTCTGAATGATACCAATCCACAATCTGACTTGTAATGCAGCCTGGAATGAAACCACACCGTGTTGGTTTGCTTGGCCAGAGGAGAACTGGTCCCCCGGATTATGAAATTGCTGTTTTCTCCAGAGTTGCTTTTAAGCTGAATTGAGCTCATTTCAAATGTGATGATCTTTACATAGTTATTGAAACTGAATCAATGCTGAACTGACCCCAACTGAATAATTACACTATTTTCTTTTTAGAGCTGCTTTACAGCAGAATTGAACTCTGTTTGCATCACTGAATCATTATTTTCTTGTATATCCCTGTAAAGCTGCTTGTAAACAATATCTATAGGCCTATTTCACAAGAATGGCCGCCAAGACCGGAAGTAGGGTAAACGTCTCTGGTTACGTATGTAAGTTCCCTTAAGGGTACAAGACGCTGCGTGTAAACACTGTGGGAACGCCCCTGCTTGAGTGTGTCATGAGGCACGTATGAAATCAGTCCAATGGCGAGACGGAACGTCATAGGCGGAGTGATGTCATCGACCAGGAATGTATAAAGCACCCCAAAAACACAAGTGCGTCAGCTTCTGATAAGACTGAAGCAAGTGCTCACAGGCATCCTGGGAATATGGCATAGACAAGCAGCATCTCGTTCCATTCATACATCTAATGCATCTCATTTCATACGTAACCAGAGACGTTCCCTATCAGGGAACTTTAAGCTGCGTGTAAACGCTGTGGGAACGCTAATACCAACGCCGCCATACGAGCAAGTGTCCATCGTGTGAAGTCAGAGCGCACATTCGGACAAAAGCACCTGCGCTCCTGGAGTGGAGCTAAAGTTCAGATGATAAAACTTGACAAATGTATGCGGTGAGGACCAACCTGCCGCATCAATAACTTGTTGAATAGATTCTCCTGACAGGATAGCCTTGGAGGCAGCCATACCCCTTGTTGAATGAGCCCGGACAGCCAAAGTAGAAGGCTGACCGGTAGACTCATAGGCAAGTGAGATGGCCTCGACCACCCACTTGCTCAACCTCTGCTTAGATGCAGGACAGCCCTTCCTATGGGATCCAAAACAAACGAATAGCTATTCAGTGTTTCTCCAGGGCAGCTCTATGGACATACGCATCTAGGACCCTAACATGGCAGAGGAGATTTATTTTTTTCTTTGTCCGACCACAAAAATGGAGGACAACAGAAAGTCTGCTGTATAAATGCCTGACAACATTAGTTGGGACCTTGGGATCGTATCCCACTCTAGGGAGGAGGAAAGGCTTCGCCATGCCAGGTGCAAATTCTAAGAATGAGGGATAGACCGACAGAGCTTGACTATCTCCTATTCTTTTTAATGAAGATATAGCCAGAAGAAAGATAGTTTTAATAGTGAGTAATTTCTCCGAAACTTCTTCAGTAGGCTCGAATGGTGCTTGAGAGAGCCCTTCTAGAACAACCACCAGGTCCCAAGTCGGCACCCTTGTGAGAACTGCTGGCCTCAGCCTCAAAGTGCCACGAAGGAAACGAGTTACAAGTGACTGTCTCCTGAGAGAGGCTCCACTCAAAGGGTAAGCAGATAAGGCAGTCACGCACACCTTTTACTGCCGACACAGGGCAGTTAACTGGGTCCAACTGGTGTTCTCTACACCAAGAGGTGAACATTTTCCACCTCAAGGCATGTTATTTCCTAGTGGCCGGAGCTCTGGAGTGAAGGACGGTCTCCACGACCTCAGTCGAGGGACCAGATTCTATGAGCTGGGCCCCCTCAGAGGCCAAGCCCACAACCTCCATAGATCTGGGCGGGGTGAAGTATTGAACTGCTCGCATGAGAGAGAAGGTCCCTCCTGATCGGAATCTCCAGAGAAGAGCAGTCTTGCGGAGCGGGTTTCCCCTCGGGGAGAACCCCTTGGCCCTGAGCCACCACTGCAGTGGTCTCATGTACAGCAGGCCACGAGGTAAAATGTTGGACGCTGCTGCCATCAGACCCAGAATTCTCTGATATTCTTTTACAGTGAGTGACTGGCCTAGCTTTGCCTGTTTGACGACTTCAAGAATCGAAGCTATACGAGCAGGAGATAGACGTGCCTGCATTGTCGTCAAATCCCAAACCACACCCAGAAAAGCGGTTCTCTGTTGTGGAGAAAGCACACTCTTCTTGGCGTTGAGCCTCAAAAGATTCCCTGTGAGCTAACATTTAAATATTATGTAACATCATTATTTTTCATCACATCACGTCACAATATTTAACTGTCTGGTGTCCCTTTATGAAAGGAAATATAATTCCATATGATTTTTTTTTAACAAAATCCACATGATTTCACTCACAGCCTACAATCAGACATCATTTCAATTAATGTATTTATTGTTTTTCGATATATTAACGTTGAATGTGAGCAGCAGTTATTTGCCATGCCATTTAAATGAATGGAACTTTTTTTATCTAAGCAAACGTCAAGAATTTGTAACCTTTGTCCAATTTCGATCTTTTCACAGCTCCCTGAAAACTATCAACAAAACTGAAAACATCTGCTATTCTTACTTTTGTCAGATATATGAATGACTGGGCGAAAAACAAGCTGTTCACAGTCCATTTTGAGAATGAATGTCGGTTGTAGCAGGTGGCGGCGCGACCAGAGGTATTTTTGACGTCTGTGTCTGACGTGATTTGTCCCCAGTTGTTCCATGAAAACACGGAAAGCTGTGAAGTGGTAAATTAAGTTGTTTCTTCTTTGGGTTAACATAAACATCATAAAAAAAAGTATGCAACAGGAGGGACCACTTTTAGTCTCCGCATATTTGTCCTCCGACTGCAACTGTGCTAGTGCTAAGCGTTTTCACCGGAAAAGAGTTTATTTCCAGTCTCGGTCACCATTTTGTGAAATAGGCCTATTAAAACACTGTATAAATAAAGGTGACTTGACTTGATCTAGTGCCATATTTTACTGTTTGAGCTACATTACTTGAAATGAAACCTGTTGTTTATTTATTTATTTATGAAAGCTTTACATTACATTCAATTTTTGGGTAAACTATCAACTTAAATAAGTCGTCTCTTTGAGTCCACAGTCAGGAATCTGAAGCAGAAATGGGATGGAGAGTGTTACTGTGCTAACCAAAGGTATGAATTTGTTTCATAATGTACACCAACTCCTAATTGCAGCTGGCAAACATATATTGGAGACCATTAATATGCCTGTCCCAGTTGCCCACAAAATATTGCTTCCCTAACTCACTTTGACACTCTAGAATCTGTAGCTTTCTTTGAGGTGTTCCCATCTCATTAACTCACCTGCGCAAGCTTTAGTGGATTAATTCTCTTTGAGGATGACAAAAAGTGCTCTTGATGTTTACAGCAAATGCATTAAGGGGATATATTTAAGAATTATGCTTGGGCTCAAATCAGGTATGAGTCATTTAAGCATGTAAACATTACTTTGATCAAATCTTACAAGTCTGTTGGCAAACATTTTAATTGCTTACTTGGGGCAGTTGTATATATAGTCGATGGCTCTTGCAAAAGTTTTTTTCACCATTTTCACTTAATTTGCTCTCCCTTGGTCTGGCCGCATTTACTATGTGCCACTCATTTTGAATACAGTAATTTGAATCTCATTGGTGTGCTAGGGATTTTTGATGAGCAAAAAAACAAAACAAAAAAAAACTAAATTGAATTCCAAGGTCATCTGAACAGAGAAACCTTGTCATCTTTCCTATTATCTTTGCTTGATCTCATCACAATTAATGACTCTCTTAAAATCCATTTGCATCACATCATGCAAAACAATTATAGGTTTCTTCGATTTTCTTTCTTTAGGTTTCTTTCTTCTATCTTGAGTGTAAATGCAGAGCTGGTAGTGTTTGGAGGATTTGAATCAAATGGGTTTGATAGTTTTGTGATGTGTTAATGATATGGTAACTTTCTGACTGGTTTTGATTACTTTTTTTAACCTTTCATCTGTGACGGAATCAGACCAATAGGGGAATGATAATATAATTCCACTGGTGGCTCATGACGATGAGCATCTAAACTTTATTGTCTTCTCCTTTGCTTGCACCAGGGGGCTTCGTGGTGAACACGTGATGTAGACAAAAAACAATGGCACAATAGCTCCACACAGGTCAAACTTTATTTCCTTGCCACAACAAATCCACCATATGGGCAATCATATGGTTCTAGTCTGACCTCAAGGGGGTTGTTGCAAAACTCCAAAAACGTACATACTGCATATACAGTTCACTGCAGTTTCAAGCTGAAATGAACTTGAAATTAACAACTTGTATTACTTTTTAAACAAATTATGATTTCAAAGGTTTGAAATGATTTCAACTTGTATGAACTAATAAAGATTAGTTCCCTTTCAAGGGAACTCGCGTTGCGTCGAATGATGCTAACGCTTTGCGTGATGATGCATTGACATGTAAAATCAGTCCAATGGCGTGACGGGACATCAGAGGCAGGTGACGTCATGAACCAGGAAACTATATAAGCCGGTTCAAACCCAGCTGCGACAGCTTCTGTGTCTTCACAAGTGCTCTTTGTGAAACAGTCCCTATTATTTAGTGTTGTTTTTTTCTTATATATATATATATATATATATATATATATATATATATATATATATATATATATATATATATATATATATCCCTTAGCGTCATTCAACGCAATGTCTGAGGTGATTTCATGTGGCTGCATCAGAGGCTATTTATATAAAGACATGCCTCTTCCTCAATCCTTAATACAAATGTATAGGGAAAACCCGTAACACCAAAGATGGCGGTTGTATGCAAATGCCCCTCCCCTCCCGCTGGACAGCCAATCGTCTGCTTTTAACGGTCAAGCCGGGAAACATTTAAATATGTAAATGTTTGAAAAGGCGGCAGATTTGATATGCAGTGTATGTGTTCGTTGTGTAAATATCAGACATCCCAAGTCTCTTTTAGAAGTTCCGGGTGTCTCCCGCAGATTGATAGAGGCCCGCAAATTAGGTCAAATCTTCCGGAATCGCGAGCGAGCAAGAGCGCGCATTTCAAACTGTGCAGCGCGCGCATGACAGAGCGAGAGAACCCTTGCGCATGCACAATAAAAGTATAACCTCTGTGGGAAAACAGCGTTTTAAACCTTATTTTAGAGCAAAGTCATCAAACTTTTTCAGCAATTTTTATTATATTTTACTGCTGTCTCTATACATGCAGTTTTTATGTCTCGGTGACCAGTGAAAGTGCAGTTCTGACTCTCTGCCCATTCATTTAGATAGGAGCCTGGTCTTGTTAAGTCCGAAATAGCTGCCCGAGGCGTTGCCAAGATGGCGGCCAGTGGCATGACTTGCCTGAAAGGACTTTGGGTTGCATGCACCAAACTGTTATGACAACACTTACCATAGTGTATGATTTGTTAATTAATACATTTTGATGTGTGCATCCCATATGTAAATATATTAGTTTTCTAACCTAGTAAACTTGCTTGATAGCTCACCTGGTACAGCATTAATTAGTCACAACAAATAAGCTCAATGATCTGTAGAACCAGATCAATGATTTGTTTCTGTCCAGCACAGAAATAAAAATGTTTGTTATGCTGAAAATGATGGCAATGACTTTATTTAGATATCGCTAAAAACGCAGTTTAACAGTAGGCTAAATTAAGCAGATATAGCATTTAGATTGTATGGTGGTTCAGCCCGTTCTCATCCCAAAGCGCCATATACGACGCTTTTGCAAAAGCGTAAATATCGAACGCACATGGCACCCTTTAGCGCCAAATGAGACGCAGAAATATTAGGTCCAAAAGCGCCCCCTAGTGTTCTAACCCTTACCCCACACCATACCTAAACTTAACCAAAACGAAAGCGTCTAATTAGACGTTAAAGGGTGCCATGAGCGCCGCATTTTTACGCTTTTGCAAAAGTGTCAAATATAACGCTTTGGGATGAGAATGCGTTGGGTGGTTTGTTAATAAGTTTCAGGGAAACACTGCTTAAAAATTGCGCTTAGTGAATTCACTCGTATATTTTTTCATCCACATATCTCAGGAGCAGTGAACTGATTAGATGCGTATATATTGTATACACCCTTGACAGTAAAGCTGTCAGAAACATGTACCCTATCTGATGACAGGTAAATAAATGATTTGCCGAATACAGTGTATGGCTTGCACTGATACCTTGCTGTGTCCTTTAGATTGAGGATGGAAGAGGATTTGTAAAAATAAATGTGCCATTCTGTCAGGCTTCTAGAACTTGAGCTAAGCTTCTCCCAATCACACTAAAACAGATTCTGATGGTCTGTCTGTCTGTGGCAAATGCAGCAGTGTCTGATTGTGCACTATGACATTTTATAAAACTAGCATATGATATAGTTTGTTCATTGAATATAATACATATTGAACTAAAACCTCATTAAATAACAATGAATACGAGATCAAACTGTATATGACTTCTGGCGGCTTTATGTCTGGGTGTAAAGTGTAATTTTGATGACATGACTATATGGAAACTGTTTGCAAGATCTAAGTGATATTATTGTGCACATACATTATGGACATAGATCAAATGCTTTATTGTTTTACATGTGGAAATAATGTAATTCAGCACATCCAATAGTCATTGGAATAGTCATTGGAATAGTGTGATTTTATTACCGCATGAATCAGAAATGTCTGTGGAGACAATTCCCAAGCGAATGACCAAGTTGTAATTTAATTCCTGTCTGAATTGACATCTGAGTTTACGAAACGGAATTATCCCATAAGTAGTATTGAAAACCTTGTTGCACTGCTAACTGCTTAGGGCTGCTATTTCACACTTTTACAGACGAGAATTTTGTGTTAGGCACAAAGAATGCTCGTTTCAGTGAATTTACAACTGAAATCAACTTTGCAAAAGTTTGACAGAGAATTCCATGGATAAATTCTGTGAGTACTGGAAAATGGTTAGTATTAGTGACTTGAATATTTTGTTGCCCACACATAAGAGTGTGTATGAATGTGAGTTTTTTAAAAGAAGTCTTGATAAACCTCTGTTGGTAACTATCCTATCCTAATCCCAAACCTTTGGATGGTGAGTTGTTGGTAATTTGAAATAAATAAATAAAATGTATTTCAAAGATTGTTCCTTTGCTCCCTAAATTAATCCCCAGTGTGATTTTGTTAGAGATGCTTTAGAACAGCTTGTATGGTGTAAAATCTATGGCTCTAGACTAAAAGCAATACTCATTCTAATTGATGTTCTTAGCCCCCAATATCATCAATGGCAAACTCATTATTAAAGCTCTTAATCGACTGCTTTATCTTTACGAAATCCTTATCTTTTATCTGTAAACTGACTTGCAATTCAGTTCAATTTGAGACACCGTGACTGGCCTTTGCATGGGAATGTCTTAATGCATTTGATGTTTCATTTCAAAGTTATACTGCTGATGTTTCATTTATTTTTGTTCCTTTCTGCTCCCTCTGGAAATGCATAAGCCTGATGAGTCAAGACTGATTCTAAAGGTTATTTATTATTATTCACAAAAGATAATGCAAAACACGTGTAGTAGATTATAGAGCAGTTTATTTCAGAACTCTAACCTGATTGAATGTTGCTTATAGTTGGCAATTTCTTGCAACTCTACAGTATATGTGGACGGAGTTAATTAAGTGCAAGATTTTGATACACATGTGGGTTGCTTGGTGTCTTCAGTGTTACACCGGTTCTCATTGAAGTAGTGGGATACAACTGAAAATAAGATTTGGCTCTGTGAGTATATCCTATAGTGTAATAGTACCATTTTAATGTATTTCAAATACAATTTCACAGCTGATTTGGAGCAAGACTGCCATTTCAGAGAGAGAAGTAAATGATATAGGAGAGAGACATTTCACTCAAACAAAATTTGCTCTTTCAGGATCCCGAGTTTTCTCTCACACGTCTTCCACGACGACTGATATTCCATAAAGGTTGCTTTCTAGAATGTATTAAGTCAACTTCACACTGGTTTAAAGGGGAAACTGGAAAGTCAACCAATAGTATCAGAGTGAAATCACAATCTTGCCACCATAATCTTTTTTTAAGATTAATCTACTATATTGCTGTACACACGGCATCTGAAGAACACATACACTGCACGGGGAGATTATGGGGGAATCACATGTTTGGATATTTTTCTGGATATTTCTAAATATCCAGATATTTGGATATTTCTAAATACAACTAAAGTAACATTTTTATTTGTTTTAATGCATTTAAAATCAGTCTCTTACAGTATGCTCGCCCAGGCTGCATTTATTGATATACAATTTACAAATGACTGTTTTCTACTTTAATCTTTTTTTTTTTTTTCATATCTTATCTGCACATGATCATATTTACCTCCTTCAGTAATCATTCTAATATGATGATTTTCTTCCTCTGTAATTGTAATTTAAGATTTATTTATTTATATATATATTAAATCTACTTTACTTGAGAAGCAAAATTAAGTGTATGCTTCTTTTATGATTATATTATTAGTGTTATTATTAAGTCTTTCAAAACAAACTTAAAAATAACAAACTTAATGTTAAGTTGGTTAGTGTTAATATTGATTGTGGTTTATTTTTTAATGTAATTATTTGATTTTTACCTCTATTATTGATTTGGAAGAGGCTAACTGGGTATTTATAGCAGTGTTCCCAATCGCAAGAAGAAGAGGAAGATGAGGATGAGGAGGAAGAGGAGGAGGAGTACCCACACATCATAAAATTTAGGCACATCATAAAATGGCTTTTGGTGTTTTTGACAATGTTTGGCATGACACAAAATGAAATAACACTCGTATGTCATTTGATGTGTTTAGCCCAGCGTTTGCCAGGTCTTTTATCATTATGAGAAGCCACTCTGTTGTTTAATTTGTTTCATTCATTTGATGGATATGTTTACATTTCCCATGATATCGCTGGATTTCATCTATTTTAATGGTTAGCCACAATTCAACTAATTAGGGTAAAATGGTTACTTAGCGTGCCAGGGAATTCATTTTGTGAATGTATCTATGGTATTACAGGAATTACTTTTCAGACAGTTCAGTATTGCTTGTTGGTCATAGTCTGTAGGATAGGAGCACAGTGTTTTGGATGACCAAAATGGCAAGTTAGCTTATTACTGTAAGATCCAAAAGTTCTCTGGCGAGACCAAGAATGGTTCCCTGGGACTATATGCTTTACAGCCCACCAAGTAATACATCTGTCTGTCTCTGCATCAGGAATTCAGTAGGGTACAAATCTGTTATGCCGAACTACCCTTAATGTCCAGAGACTGAGAAGATTCAACCAGACCATATGGCATGGCATCACCACATATGCCTTGTAATATCCATGAACTACGGTGAACGCTGTTTTTCTTTTATCCCAGTTCCTGATTAAAGTTTTTTGTCGATATCAGCTCTTTTAAAGGATAAGCTCAGTTTCCCTCCTGTATGTTTTTTTTAGCTATATATTTTGAGTGCACATCTTTTTTCCCCACTACTAAACTAAAGACTCAAAAATAATTAAGAACATGAAAAATAGGAAGAATGTCTCTAGCTCAGTAATGCGTGGTCGATGAAGACAGCCAACTAACTGCTGAATAATCACAGGAAGGGTAGTCCCATGTGGCCAAGAAAGTGTAAAGACATAATTTAACAGGGTCAAGAAACACATGGCAATAACTATAGAAGGATAGGTTTGTGGCATTATTACTCTGCAAATAGGAAAATAAAAACAGTGAATCAAAGATCAAATAGTTAAGTTTGAAAAATATAGATAATTTAATATGTAACTAATTTTCCTTGAAATTAAACCATTTAAAAGACCTCAGGATCTCTCAGACCACAAAAAGAACTTAAGGGTCAGCTATATTTCCACATTCTTTAGATGTAGCTGACAGTAATCAGTAGTACTAATTTTAAATGCACTTAAGGCGGGCATACACTGTGCGATGTCTGTGCGATTTCAGCAAGGTATCTACTCACACTCAACGAGTAAATCGCATGCGATGCAAAGCCAAAGTTCAGGATTTATGTGCTCACACTGTACGGTCCGATCGTCGAGCTGCGACTTGACTGCTCACACTATACGTGTAATATCTGCGATAACCCCCTGGATTGCGCATATTTACGTGTATGTGGGATATTGTCAAAACAAGCATCTGCTATCAGTATCTAGATGATTTAGCATTTTCAATTTATGCATTTAATTATTATTAGCATTATTGTATTATCATTATTAGTGGAGGCCTATAGGCTAATATTATTAAATTGATCCGCTAAATATTATAATTAATTTGCCACGCAATATTTTCACAGCACATAACCAACGTGCTGTGAGGATAATAAAATATTACATAATCTTACTCATTAAAAATTGTCTAAAACATTTAGGTCGATTACAATGAATTATAGGCATATAAAATAACTATTAACAGTCTATAAAATGTCCGAACATTGTCATAATTAATCATCAATGAAAATTAAAAACAGGTTTATTTCAAAAACATTTTTTGACAAATTAATAAAAGAGGTGTTACATCGCAGGTGGCTTGGAAGACGGTGGGTAATATATTATCTATTTTGCAACACGAACTGGAGGTAAGCAACAGTAATTTGTAGCTAGTTTGAACTACAGAACTTAAAGATCTCCCTCTTTTCCTTTTTATTTTATTTTTGCCGCAGATGAAATGGTTAAACTTCTGTTTTCGCGCAGGTGCAGTGAGGGAAAAAACACTGAGTTTAGGGCAATCGGTTCGTAGCTTTGCTTCAACAGTGCGATATAGTCACGAGGAGCGACCAAAATTTCTGACATGCCAGAAATTCATCCGACCATCCGATTGTCGATCGTGAGATGTTAATCGCCTCTCATTTCTCCCTGTACACTGCACGAACACTGCACGACAAACGACGCACGACAAAGCTGAAAATCGGTCCGACACGAAAAAGAGTCGCACGAGTAAGAATTCGGCTCAAAATCGGACGAAAAACGCACAGTGTATGCCCGCCTTTAGGCCCTGTTTACACTAGAACGCTCGCGGGTGAAAACCTAAACATATTTTATCGGATGTGCCTTTCGTTTACATGGCGATTGCATTTTTTGAGCTTAAAAACGCAAAAAAAAAAAAAAAAAGTGAAACCACCCTCCAGAGTTGAAATCTTAAAAACGCTCCACCGCCACGTTCCCATGTAAAGGGTTAAAACGCAAAAGTCTGCTAGACAGTGAAGGTTGTACGCAGGCGCTCGGACTTGATGTTGTTGTGTGGCAGTGCTTCACAATGCCACCTAGCTGCCTGGAGTGCATACTACATTGAATTTCACACACTTTTGCGTCACCATATGCATGCAGATTTCCCACCGAAAACGCTCATCTAAACGCAGAATAAAAAGTGATAACGCAACGCCGCTTTTGCGTTTTCTCTTCAGAATCATTTCCGTGTAAACATAGCCTTATAAAAGCGGAAATCCCATTGCAATCTTCAAAAACTAGAACCCTCTTCTGGGAACTTAACTGTTGCCTCATTGAAGTTATATATAAATATTACCATACTGAAGATCCCCAGTTGATTAATAAACATGGCCCGGTTCCCCGTTTAATACAAACACTAATCAATGTATAATGTGGCATTGATTGCTTTTGGTTAAAAGGCTTAAGGGTTTAAAGCGAAAAATCCGCCATGTTAGCCTGGCAAGCGCAGGTCTGAGAAGGTCCAGCAGCTCCATGAGTTGTCTTGGGAGGCAATTGTTTTTAAGATAGCCACGTCAGGCAAAATGTCAAAAGGGCTTAACCTGTTAAGCACCGAGGGACTTTTTAGAGTTCTTAATCATAGGTGTTGCCCCCTGTACAGGGGGCACTGTTTTTGCCGAATAAAAATATTGACATGGACTAAACCGCCGGCACCGTATTTGCTTCAATATAAGGACATGTTGGATCGCTGCCATTCTTGGTCACATACACCACCATGCTTACCCATTTATAGATCTTAACCATTTAGAGCCAAATTGTTTGGCATATTTTAATTACCAAAAGTGATTGTGAATTTAAACACTTTAATGCCATTACAAAATAACCTAGGCTAATTAACACCATATTAGTTCTAATACCAAACAAAGTCAACATCATAAATAGGCCTGTATTCATTGTGAATGTATGTTATTATTAGTCTTAAAATGTCCATAACAAAAAAAAATCCTCGTTGAGCCACAACATTGTCAACATACCATATTGACTTGTACTGCGCTTCACTGATTTCTAAAGACTGCTGCATAGTGGTGGCGACAAGCGTCTTGAGCTGAAACAACGCTAAGAGAGAGCTTACGAATTGTCCGACCAACCTTACGAACGTGTGACTTACAATACTTAGCATACGAACGTGCTGGGAATTGTGCCATAAAGTTAAGAGAGTTAAGGAATAGATTAATGTCACAAAACTCTGGAGTTCTGGTTGTACCTCGGATATATAAAGGAGGGAGAGCCTAAACTCTGGAATAGCCTTCCTGATAATGTTCGAGACTCAGACACAGTCTCCCAGTTTAAATCTAGATTAGACATCTCTTTAGACAAGCATTTGCACAGTACATCGCATAACCTTGGACTCCAGCTATATCAGATGAAATGCACATGATTACCGTTTGCTTGAAATTTGGACACAGCCACCTCTGATAAATTGCTAACACAAATTATGTAAAAACATGCATTTTATTTTTGTGAAGCTGCTTTGAAATTATATGTATTTTGAAAAGTGCAAAATATATAAATTATATTATTTTATATTAATTAAATCATTTTGAAAATTATCAGTATACAAAATGTTTTAAATTGAATTTGTCATTGGCAGTACACCATCATTAAAATACACAGCCAAGAAAACAAGGTACATGATTGTCAACGGCAAGGTTCAAAGTGGCTATGATTTGACATTTCTTTTACACAGAGTCAAAAGCACGTCAGAGACACCTCTGACACTCAGAGGAAAGGCATGTCAAATATGAGTTGGCATATTTTAGAGTGCCTTTTATGCAGCATTACGTGTTGAAGCAGCATAAGTTGGCTTATTAGAATCTCGCAAACCCACTGTAGTTCTGACACAATACCTTAAGGGTTGGAAAACAACTGGTTGAGAAACCATGTTTTGCATAATAGCCATTACATAGGCTTCCCATAACAGTGGACAACTTGAGAATTTATCACAAATGCCTTTCTGAAACTGAAGTGTACCAATTAGAGCAAGAGATTTCAAACTGAAAGCGGACACTATTTAATTTAGTCAATTGTGTCATATATTCACCGAGGTCTAATGCTTTATTTTGGAACAAATTATTTCCCTGTCCTTTCCATTGTTTCACCTGTCATAGAAAAAATGCCGACAAATATCCGACAAATGATTCCTTCTAGTCTGTCTTCAAAATGAAAAGTTAAAAAAAAAACACTCATCTTTCACACTTCACCGTCATCCTTTTTGAGAGGATGATGGTATGAGGGGATATCCCCTGCCAGGCTTGTCTTCTCTGATCAGAAAGCATGGAGATGTTCACCCTTCTCTTTGATGGACTCCGACAGAGCAGCCCTGGCATTTGAGTGTTGCACACTATGAACAATGATCCATCTTCGGGCATGGCTTATGGAAGTATTATAAAACTGATACATTTCTGCTACACTTCTGGACTGACTGCAGCTATGCATATAGTTTTCAATACCTGTTTAACAAGGATAATTCTAAAGTTTAGGAGTTATATTGTAAATGTGAAAGTTCTTTGAAAATCAACTCTAAAGAGCATTGCAAAAGGGTAAAGATTAAGTAAATCGAATGCATAAATTACAGACAAAATTAATTCCATATACTAGAAATCACAGTGAATTTCCTAAACATTTTCTAGAAAAAAGCTCCCTGAAGAAATACACTTGTGAAAAGCCTCAGAGAGGCCAACAGTCACTTTCAGGGGGTGACAGAGTTCAGTAGCTGAAAGGGATTTTGGAGCATGATTCAACCATATCAAGATCTCTGCTTTCAAAAAAAAAAAAAAAATAATAATAATAATTCGGAGGACACTGGGCTGTGTGTGTGTGTGTTTCTCTAAGAGCATAAGGAAAATATTTCAGATTTCACAAATATCAAGCTTTTAAGCTAAATTCAAAGCAATTGGTGTGACACAAACTTAACCCTTTCCAAATTCCACAATAAAACTATAGTTGGGTGAATCTCAAAAAACCTGTTAAGAAATGCCCAGGTCACATTTCAGCCTAAAACTACTACTATAAAATATATTTTTCATGAAAGCATTATTTTAATTCAAATGAAAATTTTATCATTTTAGCATGTGTAGTGATTTTACTTTCGCCCATCCAAGGACGCGGAAAAATGATAGGTACTCACGTCACCACTGATGTCGTGATTTTTGGATCACTCATCACTTAAGGTGTGGTTATGAGTACATCACATGACCATCTTCCACCTCTTCCTCCTCGACACTTTGAAGGAACGCCCTTAGCATAACGCATTGAAGTATGAATAAAACTAATCCGATACTGATTGGAGCCTAAGTGCCTTCAAGAGCCTTCAAGTGCCTAAGATCTATTATTGGATGCAACCTCCCATCCTTCTTGCGAAATATGAAGTAGTTGTCCGTCTTGCAGAGGAATACGTTCTATAGCCTCCTTTACCAGCAGGGAGTTTACTTCTTGTTCCAATACCCGATCCTGCTTTTGGTCGACTACAGTCCAGACCACCTGTTGGACTTTGTTGGATGGAAACTGAACTCCAGTCTGTACCCCAAGGGAACCAGCCTCTCGAGACAGGCTTTGGGTATCGTTCGAGATTCGTTCTCGATCCCCTGAAGTGGCTCTCTGGCAGGGTTTGGGGAAGTCTAAACGATTCTCGATGTGCGGACACAAGTGCTACCAGGCCACAAGCCTGTTGGACAGGACCGGCAGGGTAAAATTGAAAACGATTCTCAACGTTCGTTGCTCATCATTTTAATTCCTCAGAATTAAATGGAGCCATAAACACTGGATAGCCTGAAATAAAATATCTAACTTCTTAAAGTGAGATAATATTCCATAATTTTAATTTCATATAATTAAATGCAGCCATAATAATAATGCTAAAGCTACGTATGTCATTAATTATGGAGCAAGAACCCCCATAAGGAACCATACCGCCAAAGATAAATTATGTTCAATAAACTCAAGTAAACTTGCCAAAGTGGTCTCGTCTGAAATTGAACACAGCGTTAGTTCAGACAGGCCACATAGGCATAGGCTGCGATGAGCTGTCAAATCGCTCCAACTACTACCGTTCTCCTATTAGACCGGAAGAATATTTATATATGCGGCACTTCCGCCTGGGATATACAGTATGCTTAAACTGCTTGCAGTGATCACTGGTGAGTTTTTCAACCAGTTCAGCAAGTTTATTTGTAGTTACATGGTTTCTTTTCATTTCAAGCATCTCATGAATCACCCCATGCTGTAATTAAATGTAAAATGATGATTACCTTAATTTTGGTCTTCTAAACACCTCCTTTATCATTATTTAATTTATTGAAGACTTGTAGTGCCATTAATAATCTTTGGTTTATCAGGACGTTTATTAATTGCAATGTGTATGCAGCTTACACTGTAATCTATATTAAAAGCTTGTCTAATCAATATTAAATTCAGTTGGAGTGGTACATTATTAGCAAGAAAGCACAAAACAAGTTTGAGCAAGTAGTATTTTTACTTTTGATTCATTTTACAGAACATTATGCATACATAATATACAAGGGGGTGGCTTTTTTTATTGTGTTTGATTAGAAATCTTAACTGTCATGACATAAAGCACAAGAATTATATTGTCAAGCCTCTTAGTGCACTCCACACACATGTTTTTTGCCATCTGCACCACAAAGGGTACAATTATTTTCATGCTTTCATTGGTGAATGTAGAGAGAGATTCCAGTGAGCGATGTAATCAAGTGAAACTTGAATGCTGTCCAACATTCCAATGCAGCAGCAGAAGCCCACACATTTTCCAATTGGTCTTATATCTAACAGTGAGCTATAGAGGTCTTCATAACAAGGGCCAGAGGACATAACTATGTCCCTTTTTAAAGTTTTCTTCCTCCACATTACAAAGACCAATTAAGCTGTTGTCAAGTCTCTTCACTGTGCTACTTCTTTACAGCCATGTCAAATACAATTAAAAACAGTACAATTAGAAGCTTATAATACTGTGACATAAAACTTCAGTTCCCTTTCGAGGGAACTTCAGCTGCGTCGAGAATTGACACTATGGGGAATAGTGTCACTACTTGATTGGTGTTCGTGATGACGTCACATGTTGAACCGGAAACTATAAAAGGACACCGGCAGCATAACAGCGCCAGCTTTCAATTGGTCGAAGCAAGTGGTTCTCAGGAGCACGAAGGAGTGGTCGAGGGAGCCAGCGTTCCGTTCCCTTCTCAGGGAACGAGGGTTACAGTCGTAAAACAACTACAACTGTTTGTACTAAAAACCCTAGACCTTAACTCTAGAGTTGTTGGTATAATCAACACTGGTATAATACAGTGCAGTGACCCATTTGTCTTACATGTATAACATTTCAAGATTCTATAAATGTCACCACATTGCTTCATTACAGTCAGATTAATGGAAAGCAAAAGAGAAGTAACAGAAAGTGAGAAAGATATAAAAAAACAAACAAAAAAATATGATCCTTCAGGATGCAATTATCCTTAAAAAAAGCTAATAGCTTGTCTTCAAGTCATATGCTCATATAGTTATCCATCCATGTGTGAGGTTATATCGCTTTGTCGTCTAAAAACTGCAGCTATAGCGATTTGGAAGCAATAAAATGAAACAACATTTGGAGTTTTTTGTTTGTTTGTTTGTTTTTTTACCATTATCACAATGTTGCTGTAATGATTTTACACACAATAGATAAATAAATAAATAAATGGTGTCACGACATGGAGACTAATGAGAGAGAAGCTCCAAGTAAATCCTTGTAAAATAGGGCAGCTGCATCAGAGGTTACTATATTAAGATGAGGGTGACCACACAGACACATCGTAAACATCTAGCCAACATTGAAACTATCCCGACCACCGTTTGGTACAGAAATGAAAAAGGTAAGGACAAGCCAAAAAGAACAGCATCACAGTCATAATTTTTGCAATCTCGTAACCTTGCAATAACGGCAATAATAAAGCCCAAGTGTCATACTCACACATAAACAACACTTATGAATTTTCAAGTCGGTTCATTAAGGTTGATAATGCATTGCTTCCCTTCATACTCAATCTCACAGTAATCAACAAAACATGTTTGCGCTGTACTAAAGGGACTAATTAATATACAGCAGAATCAATTACAACCAGAAAACACGGCAGATATAAACAGGGCAAGTTAAAAGACTCCTGCCTTGAGCCTTGGCAAGGTGAAAGAGCATGCTGTGGACAGATTAAATATTTATCGAAGGATGTCATTAACATTTAAATCAGGTCATTAAACAACAAGATGCAGTAGTGATAAAGCAATTATGGGTGTTAATAGAACAAGATGTCTCAGGAAAAGGAAATAAATAAAATAATTTGTTGTGATGCTGGTTTAAATGATCATGGCACGTTTCAAAGGTCATTGCCCCATGTCCTTTGATAAAAACCTGTTAATATTCTGCTGTGCACGTCTACTACTGTCATCATTACCTAGCAACAACTGCAGAAAGATACCTAAAATATAAAATGCTATACATTGATTCACATTTAAATATTATTAACGTTCTCATTATACATTGTCTGCATGTTTACAGTATGTCACTCTTAGTTCTGGGGATATTTAGTAGCCTTTTTTGTAGATTTTTTTGAGACAAGTGATGGGATGATTCAATGATTTACTAATGGGCTGAACTATTTAAACACAAACAAACATGAAGATGAAGATAGTAGGCAGCCTTTTAATAAAGCCACAGGTAAATCCATATAAGGAGAATCGCAAACTAACACAAAAATACATGACACCGGACAGCTAGACTGAAACAGAACTGAACATAAATACAGGTGATAATGATGGTGACTGATGAGTGCACAGATGAACCTACGCTATCTCACGACCAATTCGTACAAGTAATTAAAAAGTGGCTAATTCGTATTCGTACTAATTCATACGACCTCACTCGTACGAATTCGTACGATTTGTCCAAACCCACGTGATGGGTAGGTTTAGGGGCAGGGTCAGGAGTAGGTCATTCATATGAATTCATACAAATTGGCCAATTCGTAAAATATGTACGATTTAGCAAAAACGTACTAATTCGTACGAGTGAGGTCGTACAAATTGTTACGAATTAGCCACCTCGTAAAATTCGTACGAATTCTTGTGAGATCGGGTTGGATGAACATAATTAGTGTCCGTGATAACAAATGAATGACTAAGGCAGACGATGATGAAACACATCAATTTCCAAACAACTTTTTTTTTTGCACCCTTGAAGTGGATTTTGGGAAAGATACAGCATTTGGAACAACTGGAGCCCTTCACGAAAAGCTCTTCCATGAGGTCGTTTGCGAAGGGAACATGCGATGGTCACTTCAAGGAAGTAATATTATAGTTTATGGTCATGTGACCCAAATACACGTGATTCATTTTAAAGCTAGATGGTGAGATAACTCTTGAGTTAATTTACAAACTGAGCAATTCAAGTTGTTTTGTTTGTGATATATTTCACACATTTTTGTCATGTTATGTTTAAATAAGTTTAATAAATGTGTTAGGTAATGCAGAATCCAAAGATGAGATGGCAAGTTTTAAAGTTGAGAGCAGCAAAACACACTCACCCACAGATATATACTTATTTTAAAAACTTTTTTTGTATAAAATGTATATTTATTTCCAACAGTTATGTCAACAGCAATAATAAGAAATTTCTATCGTGAGAACATCTATTCCGCTGATGGATACCGTGCAGCGTTGTCTTGGGAACATCCCAGGGGAAAATAATTACGTTGTCTTTCGTTGAACTCTTCGTCAGGTGCATTCAAAATGACTACATAATGCCACGCAAGTGCCCTGCTCCCTCCAAATTCCCCACTTCAAGGGCTCTTCAAGGCAGGGATTCTCACTTCCATTTGGAATTTGCCCAAAGAGACCAAACAAACGTGATTGTGACAAATAAAGCCACGGTCACACTGGACTCAACTAATCGTGTGAGGTTGGGGCAGGATATTTGTCTGAGCAATATAAGACAAGAGTGTGTTCAAGAAACATGTTTAGTAACTTTACATTATTTTTTTCATTCCATTTGGTGGTCCTGGTGGTTTCAAAGGTTTCAAGTTTCAAAAAGCTGATTTGGATTTACACAGAGATTTGACATTTGACATCTGCATACATTAACACTTCTTCTTTGAGAGAATGCTGAAATAGTTGAGATAAGTGTGAACCAGCCTGTTCTCACGTAAATGCGTCTCTACAACACGCATCGTGTTTTATCGTGTAATTTATAAGCGAAAATGAGTTTTTACGTGCATATGAGACGCAGTTTTTCGCGTGCAATTGATATGCAGTTCATTTGCGTATAATACACACGCACCCCACACCACTAATCGTACAATACACATGCACCCTACCCCACACCTAAACTTAACCTAACCAACCAATGCGTATTATATGCACGTAAAAACTCACTTTAGCGTATATTTTACACGACAATACACATGGGTGCTATAAAGATGCATTTAGTGTGATCTGGTTGGTGTGAACAGATAAGATTTTTAAAGGAGCTAAATTATTTTTCAAATGGATTATTAACATAAATTTGCCCCTGATATATATATATATTTTTTCTCACAGATTGGCTCATCAACATGTAAAATGCTTGAGTAGGCTATACGGGATGTAGATAAAACTGATGCTGGTAACAGAGGTTGAACTCTGCTGTAGTACGCTTGCTCTATTATACACTAGCAGGCCTATTCAAAAGTCTAAAAAATAAAAAGTCTAAAAAATCTATGAATCTGGTGCGGCGCACAGACGAGTACAGGCAAAATCTAGAGCGAAGCAGATTGTCTCCATGGTGACAAACACTCATTCTCACTGATTTGATGTTCTCACGCTGCCTATGACACATACAACTAACATGGCGTTGTCCAAGCCAAACCGCAAAGTTGACAGAGAAAATCGTAAATTTCAGAGTGAATGGACCTATAAGTACTTATTTACTGAGCCTACTACGGCAAGGGACCAATAGCCCTGTGTGTTTACTGTGCAACGAATCAGTGGCTGTGGCCAAAGAATATAATGTGAAGAGACATTTTACTACAAAACATTTGTCTTTTTCTTCACAATACCACGAGGGCTCAGTGGACAGACAACATAGAGTAGACAGACTGGTAACTTCTTTTGAGCAAATTCAGAGTGCAATTGGCAGGTTTTGTACCGAACAAGAGAGAGCTTTCATTGCCACTACGAGTGGCGTGGATACTCAACACTCTTCAAAGAGTCAGAGACTTTTAAAGACTGCATGCTGGCGGTTGTTGACAAAATGATTGTTGACCAAAAAAATTAAAGTACCACTGTCAGACACCTCAGCTCTTCGTCTAACACAGTCTCATCCCAATTCGTCATATAACTGACGTTTTGGGACGTCTTTTGACCATTCGTCAATATACGACTTTTTAGGGCCCCCTTAAACGTCGGTAGATGACGATCCCAGGTCGTCATACAACTGACGCTTTACCTTTAACGTCAGTTAGGTGACGAGTTGGGTTTAGGTTTAGGTTTAGGTATGGGGTAGAGTTAGGATCCCATAATGTCATCTACCGACGTTTAAGGGGGCCCTAAAAAGTCGTATATTGACGAATGGTCAAAAGACGTCCCAAAACGTCAGTTATATGACGAACTGGGATGAGACCGGGTTGCTTCGTCGAGTGAATCTACTAGCAAAGGATGTATTTGATAAACTACTGGAAAACATCCAAAAAACAGAGCTGATGTCCATTGCTATCAACAGATCCAACTGGTGTGGCCCAGATGTGCGTTTATGTGAAATTTTACGATGCAGTTCACTTTCGTGAGGAGCTTCTGGGATTCATTCCACTGGAGGGTCATACGACAGGTGAAGTGCCGTTTCAAAATGTTGTTGCGTTTTTCAGTGAACATAGTCTGGATCATTTCATACTTCAAATGCAGTTTTTACACTGTATTATTTACGAGTCTGTCTTGTGCGCAAAGCTCAGCAGTGAATTAAAGAAATAATAATTAAGTATTGTCAACTTCAAGCCTTCAGAATAATCTTTTCCCACTGTTGCTTGATGAGACTTCTTATGAGCATGCCGACTTACTGGCTCATTTCGATGTGCTCAGTATAGGCAAAGCTGCCAAATTTTGAGTTTAGCTTGGCGTACGACTTCTCTAACAGGGAGGGTGGGCACACACAAGGTCTCTCGTTCGCTTACCTCGCTAATATCTGTCTCGCATACAAGCTCACTCTATTACAGTATATTTTAAGTAATTTGTGGTGTAACTAGTCAATCACAAGTGGCTCAACAGGTAGGTATATAGATAAACTCATCTTTCAGGCATTTGACCGACTGGGTTGACACTTTAGCTTTAAAAATCGTGGGTGTGGAGCGTGGGAATTGGGTCAATAGTCTGAGACTCACGCTGAAGACGTGAGAGTTGGCAGGCAACTCTTTTGGATCGTATTTGTGATCTCCGCAGTGAGATTATTTCTTTCCTTCGCACATGTAAACACCAACGAGCGGTTCATTTCTTGGAGCACATGCTTGAGCAGTTCATGGCACAAGTTCATTTCCTCGGTGACATTTTTGGACACTTAAAGTCACTAAATTCAGAGTTACACGGGCGAGAGAAATGTATTGCGGATTTGGTTGAGAGACTGTGTACTTTCAAAAAAAAAAAAAAAAAAAAAAAGGCTGAATGTATTTGTGTTTGACCTGACCACAAACCAGTTGATGCACTTTACAAATGAAACCAAAAGAATAATGTACCTTATTTAATTCCATATATTATGTACCTTAGTTACTAAGGTACTAAGGCTTAGTATGTATATACATACACTATATTTTAATTTCCGTTAGCTGATATCAATTTGTCCGTCCAGCCCTCACAAATTTTGAAATTTCCTACTTTGGCCCCCCTGCAAATGTATTTGAATAGCCCTGCACTAACCCTTCATTTGTCATGCAAGAGGGCCCTTTACGAAATGGGAGAGCAACTCTGCACAGCACTGATGAATGTATTTACCCTTTCAGTAAAGAATCCTATTTCCACTCCTTTATTATTATATATTATTGTGAGTCAGCTGTATCTCTAGGCTACTGAATAAAGGTTTGCACTGTGCTTGGCCTACAAATGTGAATTCCACATCTACAAATAAATCATGCAAGTTAAATTGTTAAATTGTTAACCAATTGACTTTCTGTCTCCTAGACTAAATCACTGCACACGTTAAAGTCTAATCATATAGCTATAGCCATATTCTGTTCCAAGGAAACGGAACAGTACAGTGGGATCTGTCGGCTTGCCATGAAATGATTTGTTGACCGACAATACCGAAATTCACACTTAATACCAAAAAGAATGAACTCCCCACTACTACCCTTGAGTCAGCCATGGGGGTTTGACAAACACCATCTGTTGAGTAATAACAACAACATTTTTTTTTTTTCTTCACAGTTTGAATTCTGGTTGAATAATGGAAATATAAACAGGAACAATAAAATATGTAATTAAGGTTTAAAAAAAACAAAAACTGGCATTTAACCGTTTTTTTAATAGATGTATAATAGAAAGTTAGAGATTACGAAGGTTATACAGAAAAATAGACTGACAAAAGAAAAAATGTTTGTCAGCCTTTTAAACTTTCATTTGACAAATACTCTTTGTACCGATTAACCCTGTAAGACCCGTGGTTGTAAAATTACATCACTTTTAGCTCTTCAAAAAACACATCTGCAAGTTTTTTTTTTTTTTTTAAAGACCAGATTTACATAGCTAATGGGTCCTATTGGTTAGTCTTGCAATGCCATTGGATAGTAAATGTGTCCTGTATATAGGTCTTGCCATAAGGTCATGAACTCATGCAACCTGCAAACTTTACTGGAACCACATATCCTGGTTTCATTGGACTGGATATCTCAACACTGAAGTAAGTAAAACTCAATAGGGCTGGGACGGTATACATTTTTTAACCGCAGTTGAAAACAAGAAATTCCCACGTTGAAGTGCTAAACACCGTTAAATAATGGACCTGGAGTTCGTCTTATAAATGAAATGAAACTCAGGATATAGGCTACTTACCTCACAGACATGAGAAAAAAAAATAGAAAGCTTGAATGTCTACTTTTAAACAAAATTTAAAATGAAATGATTAAAATGTACAGTAGCCTAGTCAGGTAAGGTCAGATTTGTTGATGTGCTAATTTGTTTATTTATTTATTTTTTGTCCCTGTACACCGATCAGAGACTGAGTTCACTGCTGATATTCTGGGGATACAACATAGCCAGGCTATATTACTACTTTATACTACTTTAACCTGCATTGATTAATTGTTTAATCTTCCTCCATTTTACATCTTATGATTCTCTCTGCAAGTGTTATAATTAAGTATAACACTCCTTGAAATTTGAACAAATGAAAAAAGAGGAAAAGACTTAAGAACTGCAAGAACTTAACATCTGTCACAAAGTTTCCCTTTTAATCTTTTGTTTTGCTTCTAAGCATCAAAGCCCAGTGATAATCAAGTTCCCAATTTGATTTGTCAGATCCATCTGATTGAAACACAGCAGGAAATGTTAAGCTTCTTAGCTAACTTTCAATTACCCATTAGACAAGTTAATGAGTTTCCAATGGTTAGAAACCTAAATAAATAAATAAAAGGAACAGAAAAAATAAGATGCAGATTCATTAGGATAGACTACAAGTGTTTAAATCACAAATGATACAGTAAATTAAACACATCCCAAAGAAATATTATAACAAGTGGGGACAGTATCATAGGAATATAAAATGTATCATACACGTTAAAAAAATTAAACTTTCTCTCTCTCTCGGATGGAATCCTGACACACTCTCTCTCTCTCTTTCAAAAAAAAAAAAAAAAATTTATAAAAAAATATAATTTATAAGTAAAAAAAAAGTATTAGTGCAACTTTACAGAAAAATCTGTCAAATTTGTTATAGACAAATTGGGTTGACGATAACAGAGTTGACGATAACAGAGTTGACAATAACAGAGTTGTTATTTTCCACCATGTTTGTGCTTTAGCTCAAAATGCTAACCTCAAACGAGATTTACATTTATTAATTTAGCTGACACTTTTATCTAAAGCGACTTACAAAGGCATGTGTCTTATCCACTGCACCATCACCACCCCCGATAAATAGTATATATATATATATATATATATATATATATATATATATATATATACCGGTATAAAGGAAATGTGTCCGATACTCATAAATACAGTTTCATAATTGTGTTAATTACAGGTGGGAAGTCTCTCATTACCTTTCCTTCTTTTAGATCCTTTTTCTCATGCTAAATTATCCTTACATCTTTATCCAGGCAAGCTGGAGTCAAGCAACAGTTGGTAAGTTATATATTTAATTTTGCTTCCTGTATGTGTTGAAGGATGCATAGTGTGTGTTTGGCATAGCAGAGGCATTTTGTCAACCTATTCATCTCTTGGAATGCCAGTTGACTCTCTCTGTACCCTTGAACAAACCATAAGGTGAGGTCAGCTGAGTCCTGCAGTGCTGTTTTGAGGTTTATTATTAGCATTGATAGCATATGTAATTAATTGCTTATGCACACTGACCTTCTAGGTCTTCAGATGTGTAATGAAAAGTCTGTCTGTAGGGGCCTCTGATGTGAAAAGTTAGTAGAAGATCAAACAAATTGTGATGTTCTGAAGAAAACAAGGTCGACCCTGGAGACCTTGAGACGGAGAGAAATAAACTCTGAAAGTGATAGCACAGTGTAGATAAAGATGCTGTGCATTTTGTTCCACCAACAGTGTGACCAATGAAAATCGATATATTCCGTATTAATTGGAATTATGGATCTTGTCGTCAAGCTGATGGATCTTTAAAACCTACTCAGTGGGTTTTCAGTGCGTAGCATATGCACGCAAAAACCATTTTTGCCGTATAAATGCCACGAGAAATGACAATCGTAGTATAGATACGCACTTTCATGAGACTGTGTTGGAATATTTTTAGGTCTTTCTAAAAAATCTTTCCCTCAGCAAAATATTTTGCTGCAATAGAAGATAATGTTCAAAAATAATAAATAATTATGGGTAAGGTTCAGGTAGGACTATGGTGGCTTAAATGTACAGATTTGTACAACTGTAATTTGCATCATGCATCTGACATCTGGACAAGGTGATATCTCAGTACACACATAACAAATAAAAAGCTTTTTTTCCCCCACATACATATGAGTAATGTTCCCCTTCTTTAGAATAACTGAATAAAACTCCCTAAAATTATTTTACAATTTGTCTCATACCTCTTCATGCCAGGCAGCCCTGTGAAAATGTGTCAGCCAAGCGAGCAGCAGTGTTTCCTTGCAGGGTTTTACACAGCAGCAAGGCCGTAAAGCACTGCTCCACTATCCTCATGTATTCTTCATGAACCATCATCCGCAGTAAATATTTCACAAACCTGCTGACTAGCTATGACGTTGATGCCCCGTCTGGAGATGCCTGGGTGTCACATTTGGAGAGAGAAATGCGATTATGCTCAACAATGTAAGCTGGTGTCACTTGACGCCAAGAGAGCTGCAAGATTCAGGATGTGTGAGATAAGGAAGTTTGTGAGCTGTGTGTGTGTGTGAGAGAGAGAGAGCCCAACTTTAGCAGAAGCATTGCTGAATGTGTGAGAAATGTGTTTGTGTGTTTTACTGTATCAGGCGGAGGATGACTGTATTGACTTATTCCATAAGCGCTATGAGCTTTGGTGCATGGTGGGCAAATAAGAAAACAGATAACAAACAGACGCGGCTACAAACTGATGAAGAACAGACTGTTGTTGTAGAAAGCCTTGTGAAGATTAAAGACGGCAGAAAGGGCTCTGCAAATCTTTCAAGTGAACATTTAATAATGATGTCAAAACCTTTTGCCCCTTATAACACAAAAGAGTAAAGCATTTTTTTGAAAAGTGTACCTTTTATTCTTCTGTAAAGGAAACATTCACGGTCTTCATAGTCAGGATCTTCAGCTGATGGGCCGCTACATACTATAGTCAATATAGACGGTATAGGGCCTAGACATGCCGGTGACTCACTCAAATATTCTATAAATAAATTACAATATGGAAGTGAAGTTTAGCACCCAGTTAATGTTGGAGCAAATTTGCACTGTCAAAGCATTGACTTCCTTAAGAATGTGAGGAAGGATTTCATTCATGTAGAAGCACCAAGGGACATATAGCAATTAATATGCAAACTAACTCATCTGAGATATGTTGTTTAGGAGAGCTGTGTCATTTATACCATTTATTTATTTGATATTTTCTTTTTTTCTTCTTTCTTTCTTTCTTTCTTTAAATATATTTAAATATTTATTTATATTTATTTAATATAAAGTTCATTTATTTTTGTGGCTGTATTTGCAATTTACATCTCTGTATATTTATTAATTTGTTTGTTTATTAATATCTGTTTCTGTTAATAGGCACAGTTTATGTAGGTTTAATTATACATTAATATTTAATTATGCAAAGTATGACTTTTATTTTCTTTTTAGACTATTTCTGTTCCTTAAAAAGAATCCACTTATGTTTCAGTGGTTCAATGGATTCATTTAAATTATATATTAGGTACGTTTTCATTTTCATAATCTTGCCTTGGGCCCCACAAAACTATGGATTAGCCCTGTCCTTTGGTTATGAAAAATCTGCCAAGTTTTGCAGAATGTTAATCGCACACAGGAACACATAGAAATCAATGTGTGTGCTCTAGTATGGCTAAGAGTGATTGTATCTGTGTGCATTGTGTTCATCAATTGCTGCAGGTAAATCAAATTTCCATTTCTTTGGCAGGAAAGTGAAGCCGCTGCCGAGGTCAGGGGAAGATTGGACCCTCCTCTCAGCTCACCTGATATCCAATCTGCAGAAGTGGCATGGTGGTTCCAGTCAGAGGCCCTAGGCTGATCTCTTTATGTGTCATCAGTTGTCATCATCACTGTAAGCATCTCATGCTCTCAGGTCAGCCACAACAATCTGTTAATATCTCTGCCTTTCTTGTGTGCACTGGGTCTTCAGAGTGTCCCACAGAGAGAGAGAGAGAGTCTTAAAACACCGTCCACAGACATAATCTTATTTTCCTTTAACAACAGGTAAAATTACACATCGATTAATAATTTTTTTGTTAAAAATCAGAAGAAAAAAACAAAACAAGTGTTGACTCAAGACAAGATAAAGATCTAACATAACAAACAACTTACAAATATTTGAAAAGATGTGGAAATACATTCATATAACTCAAAATTCATAAATGTACATATTTACTGAATATGTAAATAACAATGTAATATGTACCCGCGGTCACTAAACATTTAGTAATTGGACAGATTTATTTTACAATTGATCATTTAAAACTTTAGGCATTTTAAAGGGGTATTTTTAGAAGCAGTAAATTTAATATATTACATATATCACTATTCCTTTTTCATGTGAGGATTTACACAAATTAGGCACAATTATGTAAAATAATGAAATGTTTAAATGTTAAAAGGGGATTATGCAAATATCTTTGAAGTTGTCATGGACAACAGTGCCATAAAATACATAAATTAACACATCAGTCAATACAGATCAGCACTTTTGTTATAAACAGACTGTGTACATTAAGTTTACAGGAATTTCTTCTAACTAAATTCCTTTTTAAACCCAAGGGTGGCACTGTTGCTTTGGCTTTCTAATGTTGTTTCACCCTTTCCTGTTTCCATGTTTCCACAAAGTAGGACAGATGGCATTACTAAACACCAAATTGTAGTTCAGATTGTTCAGTCACAGTGTAAGTTGACGGAGTGTGAGAGAGACTTGTGATGTTAGCATGTGGAAGATGCCTTTCAGTTCACTTATGCAAAGTGGACAACTGCGATTTTCTAGGAAAATTAGTAGCTATAGCAAGCAAACAGGATTTTTTATTGCAAATATAAAATGCAACAGAACATACATACACATATACTAGGTGTATGTAAATAGATTATGTGCATTTATGATACAAATGTTCGATATATTGTTTAAAAAATGCAGCATTTTAGATGGCTTATTTTCTTAATGCATTTGGTTGTAATTAAATACCAGACCTTGTTCAGCTATGGAACGAAGAATTAGCTTTTAAAAAATACTCATTGCAGTTGTTTTAGTAATAACTGGTTTATGTATTATATGTATGTTAGTGTGCCCATGTGGTGTTTATGTGTAAAATGTGTAAAGCTCGGCCATGCTGTACATGCTCCGACAGTTACACGGGTCAATACACGGTAGGTGGCAAACAATCCCCTTGAATGAGTCACCCGCTAGAATGTAACTTTTATATTTCTGAGCAAGAGTAATTTACATAAAAGCGTCGATGTCAGAGTGTATGAACAGAACATTCAAAATCACATATCCTTTTGAAATGAGAAAGAAAGAGCCATAAAAAAGAAAAAGTGCATGCTGCTATTGAATCATGCAGTTTTCATAACCAGTCAATCTTTTCATACCCAGTCAATCTGATCAAAAGTTTTTCATATCTTTCCATCTCACAGATCGGTGGTCAAGTCCCAGAAAGCAACTGACGCCGACATGCCAAGAAAAGAATTGCACAAATTCTCATTTAAATGATGCCATTCAAGTTCCTGATGATGGAGCACTAAGGGAAGTTATAGATCTGTGATCCCGCATATAAGCTTGAATTTGGAGAAAGGGTGTCGATAAATTGAATTTCACTGTGCCGCAGTATGAAAATAATGAAATTGCACCGCCAAAATGCTGCCTTGAAATATCACTTCCCCTTTAATCTTTAAATCCCCCCACGAAGCACACTAGCACTGTTAATTTACCTCTCATCAGTGTGAACAAGCTGAAAACATGACTGTCATTTTGAGCAGAAATAGCTGTCATCTGAAACTCGCCCTGAGAGAAAATGAACAAAAACTATGGCAGCAATAGTGATGTATCAGATAATACAACATAATGAGGCCGTTTCTAAATCCCACAATATTTACTTCAGAATAAACTCCTCACCGCAAGCCATCAAAAAATGCTTGCTTTGTCATCTGCTGCACTATTAGCACGGCTACATACTTCGTCACTTCACAATGAGTGATTGAGCTTTATCGTTCACCATGTATGCAGATTACAAGTATCGCTCATATCTAATATGTCACCTTTCATATTAAAACACCAGAGATTTGTGACAGGAACGTGAAGGATTTGCCTTCAAAGAAACGGCTCAGGGCAAATAGACCTCAACCTGGCTCACTGGAAAAACGTGCCTCTGCTTACAAATCACTGCAGTTTCCATTGGAAATGAATACTGATGGTAAAACACTAACAGCTTTTACTGCTTTTTGCACAAAAATACGATTACAGGGGCAGGATTTCAGTTAGGCTAATAAAGACTTATTTTGCATGGTTTCTTGTACAATACAATGTTATGACCTCAAAACATCTTTATTATTTACATTGATGATTGCATCACAAAAACACCTCCATATTGCTTTACTCACCTACTAAACTAATGTAAACATTTAGTAACTTAGCTTGTTTTCGTGATTTCTTTTTCATCATCACAACATGTCTGCTGTAGTTTATATTAATTGTATTTATTAGTCTTAGTTTATTTAGTTGAATTATTATAGAACTTTAAGTTAAACTAAACAATAATGAGAAACGTTGCCTTGGCAACTTGCTGAAATAAAATAAGTTTAAAGGGTAACTAAACCCCTGGTCAGAGCCTGACTCCACCCACTGGCAATATTTGAAAATGCTGAAAAAGTGGACTGACCCAAGCGGAGATAGAGGGGACGAAATAGATGCTAAAACACTCTATCCAGGGGTAAGTTTCCCGAAAGCATCGTTAGCCAACTATGGTCGCAATTTACGTCATTACCAATAGAGTTCAATGGAAATTGCGACCAACTTGCGACCAGTTGGCCAACGATGCTTTCGGAAAACGCACCCCTGATCGTTTTCAATACTCACAATCCCAATTCCTGACTCCCTACGGAGGTTTTGACGACACAAGATGGTTTTTATACTGCCAAGGGCGTAGCTCGCGTGGTGAGCTACCTGGGTACGTCACGAAGTGCGGAAAATCCAATAGGAGAATTCAACTGCAGTAGCCACCGTTCAACCTGAAGAGGGCTGGACTAAGACGTTTTTGCACCATATATTGTAGAAATAGAGCACTTTATAAACAAATGTCAAAAAAGTTACTTGAATCAATGACTGGTATAAAGATCCATTCTTACAGACCATTAACTAAAAAAGTTAGTTAAGTGTTTAGTTACTCTTTAAGTTCAGTTAAAGGTACACTGTGTACCTTTCGTCCCTCTGTTTCGCTGTGCTTCGGATGTGCGAATGAATATGGTTCACAGCGCCTGTGAACACACGGATATCCAAATTTAATGTCATCTGAGCATGCAAGTGCAATGTTTTATGCTGTTGTTTTAAGTAATTGGAAATAACATTAATAACAATAATTAAGGATGTTACAAAATGTTTTAAAATTGCCAGTTTAATATGGTCTGTTCAATACAAATATCGTACTCACCTGTTGAGTAATAAAAATAGAAAATAGTCCTCGCCATCTCTGAAAAGCCAAGTTTTAAGTTTTCTTTTTAATTTTTGTCTCTCTCCATATCATTTTACATTACATCAGGGAATACACAAAGAGGTGTCGACGATAAACCAACACGCTGTGAGAATTTAAATTACAAGCACTCCTCTCTATCTCTGAGGAGATGTTTGAAATGTTAGTAGCTAGCAGTCTCCGCTGAGGTTCTTATTGCGTGATTCGGAGAATGGATTTTAGTTGCTTAGCATAATGGAAGTAAGACGAGGTGTGATCAAGGCTAATATCTGACATCACCTTGACCTCCTGAACGAAGCCAGAACAATAAGCCATCACAGCAGTTCTCTCGGGAACACTGCGCACTACAAAGAATGTGTTGTGGCCCCAGGATATGGGAGGTATGATGTATTATATGCATTCAGCATGAGGAGAGCCGTGCCCATTAACAGCCTGCTTTGTTTATAACAAACGCTACGTTTCTTTGCTGTACAGCGTTTGTGAACTATCGTACCACCCGGGCCACCGATCCAATGGGGTGCGGATCGTCTGCATGGCGGAATAAAAACTGGAGCATTCTCTTCTATCTCATCTGTCTCGTTAGTGATTAATTCTCCAGCCAAAAACAGTGACTTCCTCCTGCATTAATTTCCTAAGTAATGTGACACCTCCATAGAACGACAGGGCGAACAGGTCTGAAAGTGCCCGAATGCCGAATTCTTTCCTGCTATAAATCATTAGCCATTAGGGACCTGTGGGGCTTAAACGACTTAAACAAATGAACTTGTCTGATTTAATAAGACCTTCAGTTACATCAATATGCTTCATGAAAGAATAAATTGGAGGGTGAGAGGAAAAAAAAGGAAATTGTAGTAGGAACGCAGAGATCTCCCCATGCTTCACTGTTATCAACCCCTTGTACTAAGTGTAATTGATTTCCATTTATGGTCATGCATTTGCCAAGTACAATTTCAAGTTCACACAGTGACCTTAAGGCGCTGAAATGTACTATATTACATAGAAACATTGCTATGTTACAAATAAATAAATAAATAAACAAATAAATAAATTACATATTCTTTATAGGTATGGGCATTGACACAAATGTCACGATTCGATGCGATTCACAAGCTTGCGATTTAATTAAATTCCGGTTTAATATATATTGATTGGTTTCGATATATATCAGGTAAAGCAAATAAAAATATAATATATATATATATATTAATATATAAGCATTTAAATGGTAGCCCTCATAATCACTTGTTTTCATGATGGATTTATTCAAGGATTCATTAAACATTAACTTTTTCTAGCCACGGGGGTTATGCACACAACAAACTTCCGTATTATGTAAAAAAGGGTTCACTTTCGGATAAGGTCTTTTATATATTAAGCCGTTTACACAAGATACCTTTAAAGGAGCAAGCAAAGATGAGACATTTAGATATTTACATTTAATAAAATACCAGCAATAAAAATGACAATCAAGGTTAGCCGGTTACGTTAAAAGTACATAGATGTTGCCATCAGTTCGTACTGCCGTTTACACTTTCTCTGGATGCAATGAAACCTGTTTTCCTATTAGTTCAAGTCCTATTAGACCTGTTTATATTAGTTTAAGTCATCATTTTTTTAAGTTTTACTGTCATTTAACATAACTTCTGATGTTCATTCATGTTCACAGTGTTGTAGTCGAGACCACCTCACTCGAGTCCGAGTCGAGACCGAGACCAGAGAGAGTCGAGTCCGAGTCGAGTCCGAGACCAGACACAGTCGAGTCCGAGTCGAGTCCGAGACCAGAGACAGTCGAGTCCGAGTCGAGACCGAGACCAGTGAGGGTTGATTACCTAATTTACTTTTATTTACTTAGAGAAATCCTTTTTTTTTTTTTACTGAATTTACTTAGAGTTTAAAAAAATATGATCAGTTTAGGGTAAAAAGGCCACATAGTAGGTGGTGTTAAAAGTAATTTTATTACGATTTGTCATGCGCAGTTGCGCACTAGAAAATCACCAATCACTGGGCATGTCAATCAATTTAAAAAAAAAAAATATATATATATATATATATATATATATATATATATATATATATATATATATATATATTTTATTAACATACATTAATAATCCTGAAAAATATTTTGAATTGAACTCGAGTGGACTCGGGAATAAGTCCGAGTCCTAAAAAAAAAAAAAAAGTTTGAGTACGAGTCAATTCCGAGTCCAAATGCACACGAGTCCATGACAAGACCAAGACCATTAAAATATGGTCTAGAGACCGAGTCCGAGACGAGTCCGAGTCTCGAGTACTATAACACTGCATGTTCATTTGGTGCTATAACTATTAGTAAAGAGGAAGAGATGATCATGTGCACCACATTAAAGTGCGCCAAAATGGTATTTATTGTTTGCATTTTTCGTAATAAATTTGACAATTTGAAAGCAAAACTACAAATCATGTTTAGTGAAGTTTGGTCATGCATCAACTGAAAACAGACCTAAAAATAGATTATTGGGATCTAAGGAATAATTATAGTTCAAGACATGTGTTTTGAAGTTCTAAATGTAGGATTTTTTTCTTTCATTAAATAGTTTATGTGCACGTATCAGCTGTATAACAGCAACCGTTGTTACCTGCTGTAAGTGTTGGTAGACTGTCAGACTGTGAGAGACTCTTGAGGCAGGCTGCTGTAGTTTTGTCCTTCTGGGGATACAGGCTCTTACTTAGAGCTTAAGGGTGTGTGTGTGCGTACTTGTGTGTGTCAGTGTTCGGGGGGTGGAATACATGCTGGTAACCATGGTGATGGTGAGGTGCTAAGGCTCATTAGAGGAACACACACAGAAGGTAGCAGGAACTGTGGACTAGATGTGTGTGCAATTGTCTGTCCATGGCAGAGAAGCAATGGACCAAACAATGTGTTGAACTGTTGTTAGGTGGTGAAAAAAAATATCATGTTTGCAGAATACAGTCTTCACACTCTTTCAATTGAGCTGAAATGTAAGCCTTCAGCTGGCCATTTGTTCCATCCTGCTTCCTGGCCTAAAGCAGAAGCCAATCATGTTCTCGTGATACTGTCATATCTACTGTAATCCAAGCAATCTGCACTTTCTAGGCTTCTGCGAGGCACTGACCAACAGTGGTATGCGAATTAAACACATGATGGTTTATGGCAGGCCTGTTCTAGTCAATGAAAAAAAAAAATAAAATAAAAAATATATATATATATATATAAACTGTTCAAGTTGAATTTTTTGTGTAGTTTTGCCGTTAACGTGCAAAACAACAACAAGAAAAAAAACAAGAAAAAAACTTCAAAGCTCCTATGTTCCAATTTAATGCATAACTGCATGCAGATATTTAAATTAAGTTACTTCCTTCCTTTTTCTTCCTTACATTCCTTTCTTGCTTTCTTTACAGCCACTTTATTAGGTAGACCTGTTCAACTGCTTGTTTATGCAAATATCTAATCAGCTAATAATATGGTAGCAACTTGCATTTAGGCATATAAACAATATTTGAGATGATCCAACGCTATCTCAGTAAAGTGAGTGAGTAAAATGTGGCTGATTTGTACGAATTCGGACAGCCTCTCTTGAATGAATTCGTTCGATTTATATAAAACCCAGTGACAGTTGGGTTTAGGGGAGGGGTCAGGGTTAGGTCATTCGTACGAATTCTTATGAATTGGGCAACTCGTAAAATATGCACGATTTAGCAAAAATCGTACAAATTAGTACGAGTGAGGTCATAAAAATTTGTACGAATTGCCGTGAGATCGGGTTGGATGATCAGCTGAAGTTCAAAGTGAGCATCAGATTGGGGAAGAAAGGTGATTCAAGTGACCTTGAATGCGGCATTGTTGTTGGTGCCAGACGGCTGGGCTGAGATTTCAGAAAATGCTGACCTAGTGGGATTTTCATGTACAGCCATCTCAGAAAATGGTGTAAAAAAAAAAAAAATAGTGACTAGCAGTTTTGTGGGAGAAAAAAAATTGTATTGGACTGGTTGATGCCAGAGGTCAGAGGAGAATGGCCAGACTGAATGGCCAGTCACTCAAATAACCACTCGTAACAACCGAGGTTTGCAAAAGAGCATCTCTGAATGCACAACATGTCAAACCTTGAAGCAGATGGGCAACAGAAGCAGAAAACCAATGCCAGTGCCACTCCTGTTAGCTAGGAACAGGAAACTGAGGATACAATTTACATGGGCTCAACAAAATTTGACAATTTGCTAACTTTAAAGGTCAGAATTTGGTGCAAATACCCTGGCTTGTTAGTCTGGGTTTGCCCAAACTGCCTTACCGCAGCGTAACCATGGCCAGATTTTCGCCTCATTTAGGGAACCAATCACAGAACAGGAAGGGAGCAGCTAAACGATGACGACATCTATGCGACACACCGAAGCAGTTTGTTTATATCTATGGATTCAACATGGAAGCAGACGTGAAGCTACCTTTTGATGCAGCCAGATATTGTTCTGAGTAGTTTAAAATGCAAGTTTATTTCGAAAAATGAGCCGCTTTTGGCGTTAAACTTCGCGAGACCCCAGTCGTTATTGTTGTCTCACCATTAATAGCCCTAATGGAAGACCAGTAGGAGGTGCTCAGCCTTGGAATATCTGCCGCTCAGCTGTGTCCCGATAAAGAAAATGCGATAAAGAATTGTCGATACCAACTTCTGTTAGGCAGTCCCGAGTCCTGGATGAGCGCAAAGTGGCAAGACATGTTAGCCACGGAGTTATATAGTACCATCCTGCTAGGAATCGTCGTTGACGAAGTCCATATAACTTATAAATGGTAAGTGGTATTTATTAATATTATTTTGTCATTATGCCTGTAGATTACTGTGGTTGTCGACAGTGCCACTAAGTTGTGTTGCTTTTCAATATCAATATACTGCTACCGCTTTAGTAGCATAACTTTCAGCTGTGCACATGTACCCGATTAAAGTTGTTGACACTTTAGCCATTAAATTATTTTTTTTTAACTTGTGAAGAACAAGCACAAACAATTTTCAATGCAAATAACAACTTCAAGATCTATGTTAAACTGTCCTTAATTCTTGTGTTCTTCTAATTGAAACGATTGGGTATGAGCTACGTACAGGCGCATTTGATAGACATTCTTAGCACACAATAAATGGTGCCGAGCATTTGTAAACCACGCCTCAAATACGGGAAAATGTACATGTGGTTCCAAGACCCTATTCTCAATGAGAATTGGGTCTGGCGTTAGCCAGGCTACTGCCTTGTATCAACAGTTCAAGCTGATGGTGATGCAATGGTGTGGATGATATTATCTTGGTACACTTTGGGCATAATTCAAATGATCAAATCATCAATCAAATGAAAGCAAGGACTTTTAAATAGTCATAATATTTCACAATATTACTCTTTTTCTATCAAATAAAAGCAAATTTGGTTACTATGAGACTTCTTTCAGAAATACAAAAATATCATGAGTACTTTGTGCAGTATATAAACAAAAATGATAACTCTTTACTGAGTTGTTACATATTTTTTGCATAATTATTTTAGTGAAATCGAGTTTCAGTACAACACAAGTAAATTCAACTTGATTGTGCCTATGTATGATTATTGTTAACTTTTATGTGTGTATTTTTGCTATTCATAATACATAAACAGTCTCTTACACATTGTAATATGTTGTTCCTTTAATCGATTCTAATACTTTCTGTTGACGCCGTAGATCAAGAAAAAATGTATAATCAATAATTTTAGCTAAGATTGTTTATAATAAAAGCATAGTTGTTCTCAGTGTTTCACAATGACTGATCAGACTAAAAGAGCACTTTAGAAATTAACAATGGAATACATTCATCCTTTATCTCGCTGCAGTTTGTTCAGGGCAAAGTGCCAAGTTAATTGGACAGTGTTAACTGAATTCCCTTCCTGTTTCTCACCACTTTCCGTTCCCTTTTATTGCTATTGGAGGACAGGTCGGAAATGCTTATGAGGCATTTTGGTGTCACAACCCAAAATTGGCCGACACCACAAACACTGAATTCATTAAGTCACCCCTCCATTACTGGGGCCACGTCAGATAATGGAAGATTCTCCCTGATGCCGCCACTTTCTTGATAGCTATCTAGTGTAATTAAACTTATAATTGCGATGCCAAGAAGCGTTTCTCCGCGTAATTGCATGGTAGAATCCTGACAAGACTAGCCAGTTATTAGAAAGTCGAATCACAGGCATTTTAATTGACTTGGCTAAGACATGGGTGAGATTCATAAGGATTGCCTATACTGCCAACACATTATTATTATTATTATTATTAGCGTTATTATTATAATTTGGGAAGAAAAAAAAAAGAAACGTTAAAGCCATTTTGGGTGAGAATAAAGTTTTTCAATATTCCTGCAATCAATAGGCACCATTTATAAATGAATGATACACAATGAAATATAAACCATCAGCTTTGTAATGTATTAATACATTATATTGTGTTTATATATTACATGTATTAATAAGAATAATACACATTATCATCATCATACTAACAGTATCAAAACATACAGAAACTAAAAGCAACTAAAACAGCAAAATATTAACATACATTCGATTGTTAATCTATTTTTCTGAGGCATGTATTGTACAACCTGATCGCTGACAGAACAAAAGACTTCCTGTGTCTCTCTTTATAGCACTGTGCTGCAAACAGATTGTTGCTGAATGCACCCTTTTGTCTGAGTAATGTGTCATGTAGTGCACATGATGCATTCTCAATTTATGAGATTGATGAAATACATTTTTGCGAGACATTCTCCTTTCTGTAATAACTTTCAGTATCTCGAATGATACTCAAATAAAAGAGCAAGCCATCCAGATGAGTTTGCTGAATTTGAAATAACGTATGCATATGAGGGTGATAAAAAGCATTTTGATACACATCCTACTTTCCCTAATTAGCGGAGAGACTACGGTGCTGTCAACATCGAGGTCATGAGTTAAAATCCCAGAGAACACACCAACAGAAAATGTTTACCTTGGATGTACAGTAAGTCTCTTTCAATAAAAGCATCTGCAAAGTGAGTAAATAAATCTTGGATGGAACTGACCACAACATAGTGCTGCAGACGCCAAACGATGAGGGTTATGTAAAAAATAGATGTAAAAAAAAAAAGATCTTCTTATAAAACACGGACAACCCAAAAAGTTTGATCTACACAGAATATGTGTGTAGGATACTCTGCAGATACAATGTTCATACAATAAAGATGTGATGTATTCCATTGTGGAAGTATTCTGATGGCATTCTTTAAAATATTCATAAAGGAATGTAAATTAATGCAAATGCAATGTACATACAAGTCTAACAAAGTAACAAAGGGTATTTTCAAATTTCATGTCCATCGGTTTATATTGTCCTACAATACGATTTTTTAATAAAGACAGTGACTAAAATGTGGACTTGGCATATGAACAAATTTTAACATCTCTAGAAACTGAAGACAGCAACTGGATTCCTCTATATTTCACAGATAATTCAAAGGCAAATAGACCCATTAAATTAGGCCTCAACAGTTACACAGTGCTTATGGAATATGGATGTGCCAAAAAGATACAAAAATTGACCTAGTCTTAATTTAATTGGTAAGTCTTATTCTTATCCAATGCAAGGATTGCCGAAACTCATATTTTTCCTGCAGAAAACAAAAAGACTTACCAAATACATGATACTGACATGTACACGCTGAAAAAAAAAAAAAAAATGTAACACAGTCTCATCCACGACGTCATATAAGTGACGTCTTGGGACGTCTTTTGACCATACGTCAACATCTGCTGTTTTAGGGTACCCTTTAACGTCGGTTACATGACGATCCTGGGACGTCATACAACTGACGCTTTACCTTTAACGTCAGTTAGTTGACGGGGTAGGTTTAGGTCTGGGGTAGGGTTAGGATCCGATAACGTCATCTAACCGACGTTAAAGGGTACCCTAAAACCGCAGATGTTGACGTATGGTCAAAAGACGTCCCAAGACGTCAGTTATATGACGTCTTGGAATGCAACCCGATCACACTAAATGCGTCTTTATAGCACGCATGTGTATTGTCGTATATACGCTAAAGTGAGTTTTTACGTGCATATGATACGCATTGGTTGGTTAGGTTAAGTTTAGGTGTGGGGTAGGGTGTGTGTGTATTATACGTTTGGCTAGAATTAGTGGTGTGGGGTGCGTGTGTATTATACGCAAATGAACTGCGTATCAATTGCACGCGAAAAACTGCGTCTCATATGCACGTATAAAATACTAAAAAAAAATCTCATATTACACGATAAAACACGATGCGTGTTATAGAGACGCATTTACGTGAGAACAGGCTGTGGAATGAGACTGCGCTGAAAAATGAAGGTTCCAGAAAGGGTTTTTTGCTTCAGTACTGTAGGAGAACCATTTTTGGCTCTCCAAAAGAACCTATATAAACTTCCAAAGTCCTAGTGAATTGTTCTTAAAGCATTTTTTTTTCTTTCTTTCTGTGAAAACTTTGAAAATCAATCAATTAATAAATCAATCAAGAATGTTTTTACCAAATTAATTTTTGGTTCTTTCTTTATTAGTCAAGTCCCTGAACCAGGTTCCAAGGTGCAAGGGTTGAACAGTTTTGAAAAACTGTATCATCTCTGTGTAAACCTCGAAAACGCCAATCTGTAAAAACGCCAACGGCGTGCACACGGATACTACGCACTAGGTGACAAGTGACAAATTGCTTTAAATTTAAAGAGCACTTGCTTTGAATATTGTGCTTAACCACTTCCATAAGATCATTGTTCCACATCTTGCTGTAAAGGAACAAATTTAGGACAAATGTTAAACCTGAAAAGAAGAAAAAAGAAAAAAGAAATCCATTTATGATGACCTAAATATAAGACAGCGTTAGTCTTACTTGGGATTTAAATTAGCCTACAACCAACTTTTATACCTTGGAAAATTAGATGATTAAAGTCAAGAGAAAAGGCGAGTGATGGGGGTACGGGGGGAGAGATGAAACAGACCTAAGACAGAGGGATGTACTAGAGTGGGGGAGCATGTTCAGCTCCACTACACAGTACTCTTCTAAAAGAGCATAATCTCATAGAGCCCATTCTCCCATGAGTCTACAGAGAGACTGTGTGCTGCATTATACTGACAGTCAGGTGAAAAAGCTCTTGCAAACCTTGCTGTTATCATGATGTTCTGATGTTCTTTATCTATCTGTCTTCCTACAGAGAGAGAGAGAGAGAGAGAGAGAGAGAGAGAGAGAGAGAGAGAGAGAGAGATACTGCATGGAAACGGCATGATGCATCATGGTATGTGGTCAAAATGACTTTGCAGATGCGGAGAGAAAGCCTGTAAAAAAATTATATGACCATGGTAAGGTTGAGCTTAATATTTGAGTTTTTAATAATATGGAGAATTAGATCATAAATTGAGTCATGCGGATGCATGCAGTGTCTATGAAAGCAAAAGTATTATACTGAATGAATGTTTGTCTTCTTACAGTACATGAAATGATATCATCAAAAGACATTCATATGAAGTGACAATTTCTGTGAATTCCAGATACTTTTTTGGTGGAAGATAAAAGTTGTTTTGTGTCAGCAGCATTGCTGACAAGCGCTAAAAACAGATAACAGCGTGACTGTACTTTATTGTCGTCCTGCAACAGAGACTGAGAAAGGGCACCTTCTTAAGATGATGGCTCATTTTTACACATAGTGCACTTCTGACAGGCATAAAACAACATAAATAAAAACTTCTAAAAATAATTCTGTTCCCAACACCTGGACAGTAAATTTACAAGAAAAATATTTTTTATTCAGCCAATAAGTATCTCTATGTATTGACACGATTATTTCCAAATCTAACTGCTCTTAAATTAGAGAAAAGCAAATAAAGGCCATATATGCATGCCATGCATAAAAGCATATTTAAATAAGAGTATACAATACAATCATGCAAATTAAACCGTTATCCAGGATTAAACGATTTTCTTTAATGCTGTAATCAAATTTCGCTTTTAAGCTGAATAACACCATTCCATTACCCTGTTGGATTTACCCCAGACAGTGCACGACTTCACTTTATTTGATACTAACTTGCATAGACAGTATGCTTGATATATTTAGATCTACTAAATATTCATGAGTCATGCATCTTATTTGTGCATGTCATTAATTAGACTTCTCTTACAGCAGTTTGCTCAGGGTGATGGCCAAGGGGCTTTCCATCAGAAAATTGCAGTTGGCCCAGGTGCTCTCAGTCTCAGCTGGTGGTAATATCTATAGTTTACTCACTCCTGAAATAAAAAGTTCGACTAGAGTTCCCTTATATGGCGGGGTTGCAACCTAATCTTGAGTCAAACTGCCATTCTTGATCCTACTTTAGATTTGTCAGGATGGTTTTACTCGCAACCCACCTTTACTATATCAGATGCTAGAGCTCTAAGTGATTCCCATTAGCCGATATGACAGCTTAGTCGCTAGATACATTCTCTCAAAAGCCAGCTCTCACATTTTGCTATGTGACTTGGATACATTCAAAGAAAATAAAGCAGTGCTTTATATTGGTCAGATTGTTCATTGAGTGTACAATAACAGTCAAGGTTACAGTGAGGCCAATTGGGGCCAATTTTTTTTTTTTTTTTTTTAAATACTCTGAAATCATAAACAAAATGATGGTAAACATGTTTTAGAATGAAAAAAACAGCTTGCTAACTTTTTATCTGTAAAGTTATATTCAATTTTACAACTTTGTCACCATGACAACAACATGTATAAAAGTACAATTGCAATTAAGTACAATTACAAAAAGTACAATTAAAAGCTTTCTGCTTTAAAAAAAATGGCCATATTTACCTTTATTGTTTCTCACCATACGTTTAAAATTTTCACAAATGCTCTTGGTTGATCTTAACTTGTATTAAACCCCAGACAATTCCATTAGGGACTAAAAAGGCATAATTTTAGTTGTATATCAATTTAACTGTTTAATTACGCCTCACTTCAGAGGGAAAAAAAAACACACAAAAGTACTTCTAACTTATCTGTCCTACAAAATGAAAGGTGGCAAGCAAAATCTTGGATGCTAACAACAGAAACATCATGTCCGTCTGAATGTCACTTAGAGTTAATCTCTTCAGGGTAAATGTGACTTGTGGTGCTGACTAATAAAGAATTTAAAAGGACTTCTTTCCAAGTACTGTCTTCACTAGGTCACTCAACGTCAACCGTACCTCTGCTCTGAACAAAACTCAAATTTAAATCAAGAAAATAGCTGACATGGCATAGCCACAAGTTATTATGAACATGTGAAAATGAAATTAATTCAATGCAATGAGATGTCTCTTGGCTTTCGCATTCAGGAAACGCTATCCTGGAGCATCCAAGCGCATGTCTCATTTGTCATGTTCTTTCTCGCAGCCAAATTAAAAATGCAAGTGTGCATATCATTAACAGATCGCTCTGACAAAACAAGTTCATGTGCATGCAATTCTCCGAGGTCACCTCTACCTCTTGAAGTTATTACTTTGGGGTCACATGTCATAATCAACTGTCTGGTGGTAGGACAGCAAGGAGGGCAAAATATTCAATTTATGTAGAGAGGTTAGCTATACGACTTCAAAAACATGGCTTTGCTTTTAGTGTAATGTGTAGGGTAAGAACTTTGCCACCTTACCGCTGAGTGGCCTTGGGATCAAATCTTCGGAAATAGCTTCTGGCTGTTCTGAAGCAACGTACACATAAGGTTACTTGGTCCAATCTATGGAACGGGTAATCCATGCACATGTATTCACATTGCTGGAAAGCATTTGATGTGCTTTCAATAGCAGAATATTGATAAAACATGGGGTAAAGAAAGACTCAAACTGTGCAATATTTCCTGTGGTGATTTTACTGTTATTGAACTTCAGTCATTTACGCCCAGTGATGCGATTTAAAATAGCCCTGGATTTCTATGGAAACGCCTATTCAGAATTCTCTACTGCTCCCTGGACAGTCAAGTATTTTAAACAAATCCAATTTGTATTGTTGTTTAATTGTCCATTCCACCGCCTACCATGACCTCATCACAGATCAGAAGAGGACTTAAATACATTATTCAGACCTCCATAGACTCAATCAATGATCTGTAACTGTGGTACACAAAGCATGAATTACAACCTCCCTCCTGTGTCTTCACATAAATCACATCAGTCTGTATCATCAGGGGCATATGGGCTGGAGGAATTATTATACTTTCTTGACAGCAGATGGAATTTCCACCATAGAGGTTTTATTTATAGACAGTTCAACCTATGTGTCCAATATTGCCTTTAAAGGAGAACTCCGGTCAATTTTAACATTGAGGTCTTTTTGTGTGTGTGTGTGTGTGTGTGTGTGTGTAAATTTGGAGTGCTGTCTGTACAGAGAACAACGACAAAAATCGGTGTTTCCTACACTGTGTTATCCTCTTTTTAAAATTTGCACCCTGTTGACTTAAATGGGGCAAGTTTTAGCCGCTTAACATCCTTGATGTGTCATTACAAGTGTCCATGTGAGTGATTTTATTCAGAGTGAACACAGTGAATCTGACTGCAGTAGATGTGAAAGATACAAATAAAAATGTTGTTTATTCAGCCAGCTCACAAACCTGTATAATTTACTTCCTGTTTTTTGTCGAAAGTCCACAGTAGTTGATTGTCGAGTTTTCCACTGTTGCTTAGTTACTAATGATGACACGAACTCGACAATCAACTACTATGTACTTCGACCGAAAACAGGTTGACTCTAAAAAAAAAATACTCATATTGCTGTGCACTTGTAATGCCATCAAGGATGTTAAAGGTGCTAAATGTAACTTTTTTTTTCTAAAATGAATCCCTTTTTTGCCTGTGTGTGAAGGGGTTGTAATCACACATTACAATGATCCACTTGTAGGGTTTTGAAATTACCTCTGAAGGGCAGAATTCCTATTTCTATGTGAAGTCTCCGGGTCGGATTTTCTGCGAAAGCCATGGGATGTGACGTGCATGTGCTCTTCCTGATCTCTCTCCTTTTATATACAGTCTATCATGCAATAGCACTGCAGGCTGCAGCAAAACACACACTCTAAAACAACCTACTCCAACACAAACTCCACAAAATATAAAAAAACAAAACAAAACAAAAATCTCAGTATCTGCTGAAGCTCGTCAGGCCAAACGTGAATCGGATTGACTTAGGATGAAAACACGGATCAACGACGGCAGAACGTTTGAATTAAGGAGAGACCTCTGCTATTTTTATTGTGATAAATTACAAGTTTTCAGATATGCTGAAATAATGGTAAACTGTAATAAAATTCTTGTAAAAATTGGTTGCAATCTGAAACATCACCGACTGAGGCAGCTAAAAAATACATAGAGCACCTTTAAGAGGCTAAAAGCAGATTTAAAACTTGCCCCATTTAAGTCAACATGGTGCAAATTTTAAATTGAAGACAGCACGGTGTAGGAAACACAGATGTGTTGACAGCACTCCAAATTAAAAAAAAAAAAAAAATAGCACAACGTTAAAATTTACAGGAGTTCTCCTTTAGAGTAAATACAGATTTGAAAGTTTTATCCAACTTTTGCCAATGGCTTCTCAACCAAAAGTCAATATTTGGAACTAATCAGTCCCATATTTTACATTACATCTTCAAATTTAACCACTGGCCAACAGGATATGAGTAGCAGGACAATTTCCTGGAGCACGTTAGGAAGGAATTGTATTACTTAGAGATACATTGATTTTAATGGGTGAAGTACATTTCACGTGGTCATAATTATTGTGGTCATGTTCCCTTTGCAGTCCTCTGCAGCCTAATTTAAATTCTGTTCAACTTCATCTTCATTATTTTCTCATTGTGCACAACACGTTTACCATTGATTAAAAATATTTATAAGTAGGCGTGTCGATTATACCAACACAGGCTCTAATTTTACAGTTTTAATTCACAGACTCGAAAGGAAAAACAAGAGAGAAGTTATGCTAATTGAGAACTTATGGCCTCATTTTATATTCTACATATTATTCATGAACCCTCATTAGAATAGTCATAATTCTAATTAATGTAGATGTTCGTCTTTTAAAAAAATGGTTAAATAGGATGTTGCCAGCCTTTCATCATAGTAAAGACAGTTGGTGATTACAGCTTGCAGTCTCTCTTATATTGTCTTTCAAAGAGAGTAGGCAAAACTGGGGTGGGGTGGGGTGGGGTGGGGGGTAATGGAAGTACTTTTCTATTACCTTTACGGGCGAAACGTGTCTGTGCTCCGGTCCATTCATGTACAGTATCATCAGTTTGAGGCAGAATCAGACCGAGAAAGCGGCGATGAAGAGAGGCAAGCAGAACCTCACCACACACGGCTCTTACTAAATGTTTCTGAATGATAATTTGCTACATTTTTTTTTTTAACTTTATACACGTTTGTTTAACACAATAGCATCATACTGGCAACAACAGCAACTGACTGGCTACTAATGTTATACTAAAACAGCGTTGGTACTGTATTAGTTTACGTTCTTGATCAAATCGAAAATAACGTCATAAAGCAAATATACATGAAAAAATATGTTTAAAACATTAGTACTTAATACAAAATACAAATTCAAATAATAATACAAAATTCAGGTCCATAATGTTTGTACGCGTTTGTCGTAGACACAAAATACTGTAGCATAGTGGCCTAGTGGCTATAAAGCCAGCGCTGGCATTTGAAAAAAATAAAACAAGGCTGCGTCTGGAATTCTACATGCAAATACATTTAAAATTATTAAGTCTTAGCCTACTTACAGATTGTGGCCCAACAACTGCTGCCTCTGGTTTTAAAGTTGGAACTTCTTCATGTTTTAGTAACAGTTTAATGTTGAATCCTCCCTCCTCCCATGGCACTGTTTACTCTATCAGTTGAATAATGTGTGCTGATCCAGACCACAAAACAATATCTGGTCGTAGGTTAGTGGTGGCAATCTCAGGTGGAAAAATAAGCCGTTGATCAAGATCAGCAAGCATCTTCCAGTTGTCCTGGCCGAGAATTGGTGTTAACACCTTTTCTTGGTGGTTGCTCGCCTGGGCGGAGGAATATTGTCTTCTGCATGTAATGTTTTGCTAGAACAGGTGGCAACTTATTGGTCATACTACGCTTGACTTCCAATGCTAAAGCCAAACACTGCAGTACTTGGTCAGTAAACCGACCTTGGCTAAGAGCCACCTTACATCCTGTCAAAATGTTTCTTAATGTGGCAGGTGATCCCTTTTGTCCAACACAATGGACAAGAGGGATCCTATCCAACCCAGATGTTTAGGTTCTGCGGTAATGGGAGAAAATCATATGCTGACCTACATATGATGGGAGAACATCATATGCTGAACACAGAATAGATTTTTATCATTATATGATGGTTGTATACAGGCACTTACACATTTCAGTACAATCAGCTTGGAAAATGCATTATTATATGACCCCTTTAAAATAGTGGTTTACAAAGCTGATTCATCCATGATTGAAAAATCTCTTCATTGAGTCAGTCACTCAATTGATTTGTTAAGAAGCACAGATTCATTTAAGAACTCCACCATTATATGTTGTTCTGAGCCATGCAGCTGTTAACTATGTTGTGGTTTTGTTGGGACTTATTTAGGTTGGCAGAGAAAAAAAAAAAAGACAAAATAACGCAAAACCCTAGGCAAAACCCTACGAAAAATGTAACTTACCGCCAAATTAATTAAAAAAAATCCTTCTGGGCACACATGACGACCCTTACACTGCAGTAGAAGGTATGTATAACCTCAGTGATAGGGTCTTCTAACATTTATGAGTACTACCAACCCGATCTCACGACCAAGTCGTACGAATTCGACGAATGTTTAAAAAGTGGCTAATTCGTAACAATTCATACGACCTCACTCGTACGAATTAGTACAATTTTGCTAAAACGTACATATTTTACAAATTGGCCAATTCGTATGAATTCGTACGAATGACCTAACCCTTACCCCGCCCCTAAACTTAACCGTCACGTGGGTTTAGACAAATCGTACAAATTCGTACGAGTGAGGTCGAACGAATTAGTACGAATTAAACATTTTTTACTCATTCGTCGTATTCGTACGAATTGGGCGTGAGATAGTGTTGGTACTACACACGAAACCCCATGTCCCCACACACCAATTGTGTGAATCCAACCGGACGTTTCCTGAGAGAATAATAAAGACCAAATGATATATTAGGCTATAATTTATACAGCAAGTGTGTTACTGTGAGTGGGATTTAAAGCTCTAATTGAAGTGAACAATGTGTAATTTGCAATATGAATGCTAAATTAGTCAAATCTCCTCAGAGCCTCATGCATCTGAAATAAGGTCTAGACTCATCGTCAACAGTTTTCCTGTTATTCAGCACCACAGGACCACATTTTATAATTTTTCCTCATAAATCTCCACAAGTTGCAATACTAAAATCTGTGTAATCTAAATTACGATCACTTAATCATGTTCTATTCACACATAGCATATTGTATGGTACATTTTTATGCAGTGGGATTGGAATCTTTTGAGGGTTGCCCTTTTTTAACCCATAGTCGGGATAATCTGGGTGGATGGGGCGGGTTGTCAGGATAGCCTGCATATGTAGATAAGAGGAAAAGAGGCAGGACTGGCTGCTGATCTCCAGCAAGAGCTTGAATCTAAAGGTACAGTGAAGATTATGGCAAAGAATGACAGGTCCTTGCCAAAAGCAGATGTTATATCTGTAAACAGCACTGGGTTGATCAAGTTCTCACTTGTGTTCAACAAACCCTTTTATTGTTTCATTTTAGTTTCTCTAATATAGTATAGCTTTTTTTTTCTTCATCAGTAACAAGAAGAAAGTGCTCTTAGTGTTATTGCACATTTGGCTTTTCAAGTCGTGTCATTCAGGGGAGGAGTTCCTGCTCTTGTTGTTATCAGAAAATTAGAAATGGAGGCCTGTGTGGGAGTCAAAGATAAAGCATTGGAGTGCCTCAACAAGCACAATATCAAGTGCAGATGAATGGAAATACTCGCAGCATCAACAGTGTGCACTGTAAATGGTGACATGTGGGCCATTTACTTTTATAATTGCTGTATAGAAGAAAATCATTTTCGAGTTGTGAATTCAGGGTGTATATAAATCATAATGAAAGTGTTCAAAAGAATCAAGATTAACTAAATAAAATAATAATACTAATACTAATCACCACACAGGGGTTGGGCAATGAAACTGAAACAATGGCCAAAATGGTGTTGGAGCGGTTTCACTCCTATATGTGTGGCCTGTTAGCAATTCTTCACTAATTACACATTCCATCAGTAAGATCTGATAATCCACACAACATAATGGGAGACATATCCGCGTTCAAAAGAGGGTCCAGGTACTAACATAAAACCACAGCTGGCCAACTCCCTGCAGAATTAAATGCGCACCTTTTCTCTCCGATTTCCCCCAATACTGTTCGTCAGGAGCTCAACAGTCAATATTCATGGTCGGGCTGCTATAGCCAATCCTTTGGTCACTCATGCCAATTTCAAATGTCAGTTTCATGGTGCCAACATTGGAAATCGGGGGCTGTAGACATCTGATGAGTCCACCTTCACTGTCTTTCCCACATCCGTGGGAGTTATGGTGTGGAGAAGCCCCAAATAGGCTTAACACCCGGACTGTTGCGTGCCCAGAGTGAAGGTGGATCAGGGATGGTTTGGGCTTCATTGCATTCCCTACTGTGCTTGATAGGTGTGTCACTGCCAAGGACGAAACACTGGCAAGAACCATTCTGGAGGACCATGTGCAACTAATGGTTCAATCATTGTACCCTGAATGTGGTACCATGCATCAGCTTGATAATGCACCTATACACACAGCAAGACTTATGACAGAATGGTTTGATAAACATGAAAGTGAATCTAAATGGGAGGCCATTCTCCAATCTCCCATGGCCTGCACAGTAGACAGATCTAAATATGTTTAGGCCACTTTAGGGTATTTTGGATCAGCAAGTCAGAAAACGTTTTCCTCCAGGAGCATTATAGTGACCTGGCCACTGTTCTAGAAAGTTAATGGCTAAAAATCGCTCTGGACACTGTGGAGGACTTGACCTATGCTGTATTGGCATCAATACAAAAGGAGGCCCTAAACTCAACAGGCGGCCTGCGGAATGCCTTCGGTCCATCAGGATTAAGCTTGTGGCCCGCGTCAAGCTAAATATGAATGTATTTTTATTATCATTTGCATGCATTAAAAAAATTGCATGAGTATATTAATACAGTTCCTACACATACACAGTTAGTCATTTAGCAGACGCTTTTATCCAAAGTGACTTGCATCTGAGGACTAAACTACACTAGGGAAGGCTTACAACTGCGCATGACGCACATTAGTCATTAGCACAGAACGCACATAATGTATGCGCACAGGACGTTTTTCCTAACTGTAACAAAAAATGTAGGCCTAAGGCACTTTGCATGTGTGCTTTCAATAGTTTTTGCACTCATTTAATTTGTCCACAATGTGTCAACACTGACGGCCGTTGTTGTGTCAACTAACAAAATAGCCTGACACAATAGCAGCCTGTGTTGATGAGCGCTTGTGTGAGGGAATTTAAATATACCTGCAACTCTATTTTAAACGAGTATAAATATATTTTTTATTGTAACTTTTGTAGCAAAAAAGCACAGATACTAGAAAATGATGAATCCTGTGCACATGTGTCAAGCACCTGTGTTCGCACACACTATCAAATGGGTGAGTCGTAAGTTAAAAACGAACTTCACTTTTGCACCATTTAATGCGGTTGAAACCCCTGGTTGACTCCTAAAACTTTGCAGTGTGTAAGTAAATTGCCGTATTAGCAGTTTGAAAATCTTAATGTCAATGTGTTATAAACAGAAAGCAAGCAGATACCTCTGCCATTACATATCTGTCGTCGCTTCCGTAGACATCATAGGTAGACGCCCTATCGACCGCTACAGCCTTTTGGCACAGACAAGCCGTGGGGCCGCCATCTTAAACTGGTCATCCTCTCCACTCTCAATCCACTCTCCAATCTCACTAAATACCGAACTGATTTTCATGCGGGTTTTTTTGCTGGTCATGTAGCTATGATATAGGACAGGGATACAGGGATATATGATATAGGGATATTTTATTCACAAAATACAAACATTAGTCAGGTAATATTAAATGTTAAATCTTACTTGTGAAAAGTAATTCCTGAGCGATAGTTCGCCGATTTGAGCAGGAATATGCTGCACAGTGCTCTGGCATCTACTGCTGCTATGCAACACAATAGGAATACGACCGGCTCAATATGGCGGCCGGATTTCTCAGTGCCCAGCGACCAATAGGGTATCTAGTCTCTATATGATATCTATGGTCGCTTCATTGAGCTCACAGATAATCTCTTATTTATCGTGTTTACAATGTTGGTTATAATTAGAGGATACGTGACTGAATGACAGTCTGTGACTGAATGACAAAACATTTTTTTTTTTCGATTCTGACCTAATTAAAAGGTAGAGGTAATATAAAGCGACCCTGGGTATAAATAGGCACACAACAAAACATTATAAAAGTGCATTTGAGTATAAAAAAAACTATAAAAAGGTGCAATGTTTTTGTCTTACTGACAGACTGAAATTACTTGTGAAAACAATGCAGATTAAGTTAAGTTTATTTGCTCAAGAATGTTTTTCTTTGTGCATTTTTGCATTAAGAATGCAGCAAGACAAACTTTTAATCCTTTTTCTTTTTTTTTTCTTTTTTTAAAATACATTTTTAGGACAACCATCAAAGGACTAGTAATGTTTAGCTAGATAATAAACTGTAAATACTCAGTAAAACTACAAATGTGCACAAGTAGGCCTAAATAAAAATCTCACGATCCAAGTAATTTGTGGCCCTTTGGATTTTATGTGGTTTCAAATGTGGTTTTATATTTAACTTTATAGTCAAATGTAGTTTTACATTTAACTTTATAATTAGTGTACACAAAATAGAATATAATGTATGTATGTATAATTACATACATAAACTCTTTTTCAAACTAGAACAAGTGGAAGCTCAGCTGCATCAGCTATTTCACTGTGCAGATGAAAACATGGTCCATGAATACAGCTTGATTGATTTTATAGCAATGTCCATAATAATGTTAAAACCAAACCTACATTCTTGGTTTGGAACATTACTAGTATATTCAACCTTTATGACAAGGAAGACAGCTCAGCGTGTTCAAAGAATAGTATAGAACTTAAACATTATTAGAGTTTTGCACAATCAAATCATCACCTCATAAGATATAGGACTTGTATAAGTCATAACCTCATAATTTCCTCTGCAGTAGACTGAAATATTAAAATAAAAGAGAGGGAAGAAATTCTGGGCCCTAGTTGATCATCTACTACTGGTGTAAGCATGGCTATATCTAAAACAGCAGTTCTCAGGAATGATGTTAGAATACCAGAAAATGCATGTAGCCTAAAATGACAGGTCTTAAGAAATTAAATCACAAGCAGATAAATTTGATGATTTACTTATAAACAGCAGCAAAGTGTGGTTGAGGATTTAACAGTTTTCCTCAAAACAAGTGACACAAACCTGTGCAGGTCACTTGTTATGAAAACACTGTCCATTCATATGTTGTATCATAATGTAGTTGCTATTTTTTTACTAGGACATTTGATAAACCTGAAAAAAGGACTGTCAAATATATGCACATTTACAATGACTTGTGCATGGACTCTGAGCTGTTTTGTGGCTCAGAGGAAAATAGTCACCAAAACATTTGCCAACCCTGTGTTCATACATCATGGACTCATCCAGAGCTTATCTGAGTGCTCCTGGCATCCCCTTGCAGAATTGTTATCTCAGCCATTCCTGAGGGTAAGAAACTTTTTGAAAATTCAGCAAGATCCACTCATGGTCCTTCTATGGGAGCCATTTCATTCTGAAAGCCCTTGCATTTAAAGTAGACCAAGAAGCCTGCTAATGAGGACAGCTCACAAAAAACATGGCTCAGTGTGACACCTGTCTAACTGTGCACATCTAAGGATCTGTCTCTTACTCCCTTATTTATGTATTCACTCATTTCATTTGTCACATTATTGCTATCAGCATGCATTGCAGTGCTTCCACGTCTGAGAGGGAAGTAAGCCCTTATTGAGCCCCTATGGCTTTTGGGGCTACACTTCAATCACCCTAACCCTCAGTGCTACACTCAGAATAAGTTTCCGAGGCAAGGGAGTGAATCTTTACAAATATAACACTGAAACAAGCGACACCATCAGGTAAAGTTCATGTGGTAGGCAGCGTCTTTCTTCCTTTGTGATTAGGCCACTATGTTGTTCACACGTTAAATCTCAACTCCAAATATACATAAAATCTGAAATTTGTTACTACTTTCTTATATTAATTTTTAATAAATTTAAAGATGCTTAAACACTAACTGATGTGATTTATATTTAGAGCATTAATTAACATGACATCAAACTAAATGAAATTGTATTTTTTTTTTATTTCTTCAAATGCACCACTGCATTACAAAGAAATCAGTAACCGAGACATATTTAACCCAGAAGTTCCCTTTCGTTGTCACTCCGAGTTCCGTCGGATGACGACAAATGGGGATACCAGTCTAATCACACCACTTTTTCAGCTATCTTCCAGTGCCCTGTGTAAATCTGAGATCCCTTTCGTGAGACTGGCACTATTTTAACGAGATTCAAACAATAAATACCGTTTTTGTTATTTATAAATGTGACAGATTGCTGTAGCGCCTCAGCTCTCTAACAGCACGTGATACTGTACAACTTTTTTTGTTTTCCATAATCACCCCCCCATCTCCCCCATTCCCCTTTGCCATTGGCTCATTTTATATTGATCGAAGCTGATAGGCTTTCTTAGCGAAACCCCATTCGTCGCCATCCGACGTAACTTGGAGTGACAATGAAAAGGAACTACATACTTCACCTTTAAAGCAATCAGACTGTGATTTACAATATCTTTTTTCTCCCAACACTGTTTAATGTTGAGTTTTATATTATCTACAATAAGCATAATATCCAAATGATCCACGTGAAACTGCGGTCTTCCGACCTTTTACTATCGTTTACTATCAATTGACTTTGATTAAGATGCGCGAGGGAGATAGAGCAATGCAGCACTCATGTTGTTTGAAGACATAAGAGGACACGCTCTCTCTGCTCGATATGCGCCCTGTCACGCAAAGCAGTCATTCAATTCTACATCACTCACCGATCAAAAAAGGCTCTGGCTGAACAAAAATTTGCTTTGTTGACCGCCAAAAAGCGGACGATCTGACGAGTTTTAGAAGATTAAATACAACCTGAAACTAAAAAAAAAAAATTCTATTTGAGACCGGCCTTTATTTACCCAAACCTGCAGCCACACCAGGCGATGTAACAGACAGGCGTCTATTTGGGATTCGGCTATTATTTTACGTTTTACGGTATTAAAATGGTTGGACTGTTTCTACCTGTTGCAGAACGAATGCCTATTTGTTTTCAAAGCAGTTTTACCAGACATCTAATTAGGGACCAAAGAGTACTCATTAAAAGTTAATTACATTTCTAAATCTAAACAGTGTCATTTTCAAGAGCTACATCAGGAGGTACATTTAATATGCTGTTAGTGCATGCTTTATATTGCTTGTATCAGTCCACTATTGAATTGTGCATTTATGAGAGTGGCAACAACATGCTTTTTGTCAACCCCTCAAACCAAGTGGATACTCGCATTCATCAAACCCCTGAGGCGGTTTACCAAAGCACAGAACCCATGTGAATTGAAAGAAAGAAAAAAAGTCAGACTGTGAACTAAACAAACAGATTCACAAAGCTTTTACCTGGTCCCTGTCACTATTAATCAGTATTAACAGCATGAATACATAGGTCTCCAGAGCCAAGTGCACTAAAAGGTTTCATGTGTTCTCTTGCTCAAAAGCAGATAAATGGCAAGGGCAAGACTTTACGGAAAGATTTTTGTACAGTAGTTGCCTGAAAATGAGATCTATAATTACAATGCTTGCATGTTTAGCTGATTATAAAGGACCGCATGATGGGTAACTTAGAAGGTTATGCTTGAAGTAAAGACCCCACCAAAAGAAGTCTTTAAAAAAAAAAAAAAAATCCATAACTCTTACACCACTTCTCGACCTCAGACCTGTGTTTTCTAATCCAATTTTCTGCACAAACTGAGCTACAGTGGCAGAGTGGCTAATATGTTTACACCGACATCATCTCTTTTTCTCTTTCTCACACACATAGCACTGGGTGTTAAAGTTTCTATTTTACCATCATTCTGAAAGACTCTGATGTGATGCCTGCCTCCTGGAACCTTAAGAGAGTACATGTGCAGTGTGCTAATTCTCAACTGACAAAGCCTCACTTCAAATGTATGAACTCATCAGGGAGAGGAGTGAAAAGTCCCCCTCTTCCTTTCAATTCCAGGGTAATGAAAAAATTTACAGCTGGAAATTGAGGCTTTATGTATGAGGGAGACAGATGGAGTAGAGAGAGATGTTCTCTCTATTTTGCATCCTCTCCTTTTAACACACCGACAAGTTAGCATGCATATAAAGGAAAACCAGCAAAGGGAATCCTAGAGGAACGCGACATGAACAGCGATACTAAATACATTGTATTCATACACATGCATGTTTTAACAAATAATATTAAATGTAATCACTTTAAGTTTTAACCTGTTAAGTGTCACTCCCTTGTTTTTGATCATACTGTACATGAACTTTTGAACTGAAATGGTTGTAATTCAAGAATGTTTTAAAATATACAGTAGATGTAAGATTGGTCTCTCATTGGTCTCGCACATTTTTGTAGAAGTGAAATCAATTAAGAAAGTGAAACAGAAAAAAAGTTATAGAAGTTTGAGTTTATGAAAATGTACAATATAAAACATTTAGTTATTCATATTTTATATATTCAAAACCTGGGTGACACTAAAGCTGCAAATAAAAAAAAAATAGATAAAAAATCTGAATAAGTTGTGTTTCAAATTTTAGGTTGATATCTCAAAAAAATAGCTTTCAGTAACTTTTTCACGGGATGACAACCAGACTCCATCACTGCATATAAGGGCGCCTTCATTTCCATATGTGTTTTGATTATTTCCATAATTTTCATACAATTTATCAAGTAGACATCCTATTCAGAAGTCATATGAGTATAATAATATTTGGAATGACACAAGGGTCAGTAAATGACAGTGTTTAAATATGCGGTTGAACTGACGATAAAATTAATAATAAACCCTTTCTAAATGGTAACATTAAAAAGTTAGTATTCGCACAGTTCCCAATTCCAACTCTATTATTATTATTTTTATTATTTTTTTTTTTTGCACTTTTTAGTCGTCCTTTACACATGGCTGTCCCACTATTCAAGGTCTATGCACGTAATGTTCAATGGCTAGCAGGCCAGAAATCAAAAGAGACACACCATTAGCCAAACAGACATGAACAGCTATAGACAGAAAAAAAAGATTAATTTTTCTCCATGTAGCACATTTCAGCCATGCTGCGGTGCTGTCACCATCTGACTAAACCTGTTTGGCAGCACTAAAAATCGTATCTCTCAAAAGCTGGTCTTTAATCAAGCTTTGTGATGGCAGACGATGCAGGAAGCTTCACGTTTCATGAATACAGCGTGTGCCAGAAAATATACAGTACTGAGGTAAAACTACTATTGATGGCTTCATCAAAGGGTTTTGAGCAGAATGACATTTCGTACAGAGTTGTGAGTTCAGAGAGTTTGCTTACACCTTCCAATCAAACATGGATTGGCCTGTATTTTTAACCATGTGGAACAAAGCACTGTATGTGAGTCAGACAGGAAGGTAGAACAGCTACAAAGATAAAGATTGCTTAATATGGAGCAAATTGTGCTTAGGGGCAAATAATTGTTGACTGACATTTCAAAAGCTGATGTTACATCACTCTTTGATGTACCTTTTTGTTAAAAAAATGTCTTTAACCTATCAAAAGCAACATCATGTTACCGCTTTATAGTTTGAGTAGACAGCTTACAAACTTTCTACGGTAACAAACTTTGTCAGAACAACGGATAATTAGAATACCCTTTTTTAAAATTAAATACAGTACATTTCATGCCACATCAAATCAGCAGACAAATCAGTTTGATGGCCCTTAAAGTTGAGAATAAAGTAAGACACAATTTCCTGTCAACATTTGTGGTCTACGACGTGCTAATGCATCCAAAACACACTTCCAGTTTTTAACTTGTTCAGCAGACAAGGAAATTGCTCTGGCTATGTGCAAAATGCTTATCATTTAATTTATCTTTAGCACTGTAAAATATTCCAGTACGAAGCAATAATTACATACAATTCTCAATTCTCCATGCATATGTGTGAAATGCCTTATTCCAACTGGATTTGATAAGAGAGCCCGAGAAGTCATGAATTAATTCCCTGCCACCACCCTTTCAAGTTGGTGCAAAATGAAAACTGTCTCTCACATCATTCAACACATGTTATTTCATTTTCTATCACTGGTGGGTTATTTCAATATATTTGCTAAAAGGAAGCTAGATTGCTGCTTGTATTTTATTAATTTACTGATATGATTGAAATGATTACAGGCGAATTTCAAACAGGCCTTCCCTCAAGGACGTGATAGAAGACTCTGAAAAGAAAGAGACAAGAAAGAAATAATTATATGTGTCAGACGCAAAAGGAAATGGATATTGATTTCTTTTCTGCATATTAAATTTATCCCATTATTATTTTTATTATTTTTTTTTCATGCTGAGTCTTCTGCATTTGGTCTTGTTTGATTCTGCTATCAAACAAGCTTCCCTTTGGATTAAAAAAAAAAAAAATCTTAATTTTATTGCACATGATAGAGGATTCATGATTCATGAAGGAGTGAACAAATGGTAATCACCCTTTACTTTTTTTAACAATTTGCTATTTTTCATTTCATAGTGAAATAACCACATGTAATTATACCATACTAAAATGTTTAATACTAAAAAGGAATTTAGGTCTCCAATTGTTTGATGCGCATAGAGGCAAGTGCCATGTATTTTATATCACAGTAACTTTATATCACTTTGTATATAACAAATATGCATGAATACACATTTATTCATATACATTGTTGTAGCCATGCAAATGTATCAGGTGCAGTTCATGCCAATTTTTTTTTTTAATCTCACATGACATATACTGCAAAATCCTACATGTGTATTTAATTTTAAGGGTGTTTTAAAATGAGATTTTTGCAGATCAGACAGCCGTTTTGTTTTCATTGTTTTGCTCCTTAGAGTTAGTATTCAGGCCTGTCACCTCAGCCTTTTATCCTGAAAAGAGATACTTATCATGAACCATAAATCAATCGAGACATATCAAATAGGTTTGATAGCTATCCTTACAACATCTATGGCTTATCTGAGCTTTACACTGCAGCCTCTTATACAAAACTAAATAACACAGAGGGGAATAAGCAATGGACAGAAAATGTTTCAATGGTTATTTTTTGGAGCCCATTCAAAGCAACATGCAGAATTATTATCATTTTTTGTTACATTTTTATCCAAACTCCATATCCTTCTCTGAAGTTCTTTCGAGTGGCACACGTGAGGAAATGTACAGCTTCACACGATCTTTCAGCACCGCTTGAAATAAGTCTCCTTGAATTACTATAGCAGCAAACCACTTTGAGAACCAAAAGGATCAACCCCCATTATAGCCTTAGATGGGCAATGACAATATGGCAGTAGTTTAAGAAGGCAATCACAAATAAATGTCCTCAAAAGACAGATAATGACTTCAAGTGATTGAGGTGAGAGCAGCTATTCAAGCACCACAGAGTGTTTGACCACATCAGTATTGATTTTGTCACCAGGTAGTGGTCATGAGACAGCTGACAGATTGTGAAAGATACACTTCATTAGTTGTAAACATCTATGTAACCATGGGATTCCTATTTTCTACTTTACTTCTTTCTAAACTCTTGGTTGAAGGCTTCACATCACTGGTCTGATTCGCATTTGCTTCATAAATGCATTGAAGAGATGATACAATGCAAGCACAACACTGGGCTCTTGATACCTAGGTTAAAGATATAAAGATTGCCAGAAGGAAAGAAAGCTATGTAAGACTGCCAGATCGGGTCACGTTTCTCCGAATGAGACATAAGAAAACTACAAATTTAACTTGCTTCATGACAAGCATTACAATTGCCGATAGGTGGAGTGTACTCGACAGTAAACTACAACTACATGTAAGATACCAACCATACCTCATCATGATTCCAAAGCCGGGGCTGGATAAACTGAGAGCATGTGTGTGCGTGCTCGTGCAACAGTAGCATGCAGTAGGCTAACAGCAGTAATGGTCAATTCCGCTTCCAACCTGTAGGGCGACTGCAAAGGAAAAGTTACTTGGGCTACATTTACACTGCAGGTCTTAATGCCCCGATTAATACCTTAATATCCGATTTTTTTGACGATATGCCTACACCATCTTTTAAAAGTGACCCATCCGATTTTTGCATTTACACTACACTGCTGAAACTACCAAATACAGACGTTCTGACCCGGGAAATTAAGCAAAGCAGCACGAAATTCAACGGATGCAGATGTGAATAAAATTATCCAGTGTTTTCTTTCCACAATATTTCAATAAGTCATCAAAACATTGGTCTCGTATGGCGAAGAAAAAAAGTGGAGAGGCTCTAACTTAGCCACGAGCACTTAAAACGATGCCTCATATCTCATGAAATGTCTTCAAAAACTGATTTATTTCTGCAAAAACCCTGCATTTTTGCCTGCACTCTTCACCCCAAACACTCAAAAGACATGAAACCTCCGAATTGCTCCACTGTGTGTATCCTTTCTTCCATCGCGCCTATAATCGCGCACTTTTCAATGACGTACGACTCGCATTACCGGGGAATATCCGATTTGTCTGCTTACATGGCACACGCAAATGCACGTATCCGATTCATATCCGATTTATTACCACATATGAATGAAGCCTGAATCCGATCTGAGAAAATCGGAATCCATGCATTTTTTTTTCCTGCTAACACGTTCACTGGTCATCGATCTGTGTTACCGTGACACATGAGAGGAAAAAAATGGATTTGGGTCACTTGAACCATGCAGTCTAAACAAGGTCTTGGTGTTGCTTTAATTGAAAATTGCTTTAATCAAAGCACAAATGTACAAGACTTGCAAAAGCAGTGCAACACTAATTATAATTTTTTTTTTGTGCTTAAATAGTTTAAAGTTACTATCAGATTCAATGTTATTACCTTGACAAAATATACATCATTAAAAAGATATAAGACTCAAGTTTCAGTATTTGACCACTATTGTATTCTGAGAAGTGAATAGTGACAGTTATGTCTTAATTCGTGCCAGGAGTTGAATCGATAACTTTAATATGAATTATGACCGTCAGCCGCTCCCACTCAGAGAAAAAAAAAAAACTCCTGTGCTGTCATCATGACATAAAAAATATTGGAAAAATATTTGGAGAAATATTGATCGATTCTCATAGGTTTACATCAGTTGCCTTTCGATGGAACTCAACACTGCATTGTTAAAAACGACTCTTTCCCTTAGCGTGCGCCTCTAAAGTATCCAACCCTGATTGGTGTTGCATCATAACGTAACATGTGACGGCATAACCGAATGCATAAAAGTGACAGTTTTCTGTAAAACTGTCTTATTTGGTGTTGTTTGTCTGTGACAAAGCTATATATATGGTGAGTGAACAATACACTAAGTGTGTGTACCCCTGCCCTGTATATCTCATGGGTGGAGACACGCATCAGTGTGTGTATAGTTAAGGAGCTCATTACGCACAGGCAGCTCTCTAGGGCTGCCTGTGATCACTGTGAAGCACTTCCTTTTAGAGTGCTGCGCTCCCGCTTGGCTATATTATTTTCTGATTCTATATTTTTCTGTCACATGTTACGCCACGCCGCAACACCAATCAGGGATGTGTTTCCCGTACAACGACGTAGTTCACTGTTTCACTACCATAGTAAGATGCATCGTTGGAAAAATTAACTAGCTAGTCGTGACTGTTTCCCGAAACCCACTGTCGCAAAGTATCGTTCAACCACGTTGGTTTCGCACGTGGTGGAGTAATAACTTATTTTAATGAAACTGTTTGAGATCCAATTAACGCTAGATTTGTTAATAAAAATTACAGACATGTCATCTGAGGACTATTTCTAATTGTTCTCAGTTATTTTGCTTTATTACCAGACTCAATATTTGTCTCGTTCTTACATAGTAGAGCACGTTCACACATGCGCACTCTTCAAACACGTTACTTCAAATCTTTTGAAAAACTAAAAGACGTAAATTCCATTTGTATGTATTCTAAATAAAAGGCACCGGTTGTATTGAATGTCAGCTTGCTTATTTTGCTCAAGATAAGGATTTATTACCTCCAAATGACATGCAATATAGAAACGATGCCTCTAACCACAGGTCAAGAGCTGGCGTTCAAACCACCCAACTTTGCGATGCTGTTTGAGAATGTTCGTTGGAACGATGGTTTCGGGAAACACCGACTCGTTAAACTATGCTAACGACGGAACTTGCGACCATAGTTGGCTAACGATGCTTTCAGGAAACGCTGAAACGCTTGTCATTCTGACGTTTCCAGCAGGCTCTGTGTCTAGTGGTTAAACATGAGCTATAAATTGGCTTGTGTATATCTAACGGGCGATGATTTGTTAACGTGGTTAAAGGGGAACCACGACTATGATTTGTTCCCTGGCAAATCGTTTTGGCTGAGGGCAAAGAGAAGTTACATAACTTTACATATTTAGGCTATTCAACTGTAACGTTGTAACATTAGCCTGTTGACTTGTATATGTTTGACTGAATTGTTTAACTTGCTTTAAGAGATTCAGTCAAACATAAGTCAGCTTTCAAATGAGATCATACTTGTGCTTTAAGTGCAAAGGGTTCATGAACTGTACCTGTTTCAGTTTGTGTATGCCATTTCTGGGGATTTTTCAAAAGTGGGTTTGCAGCCTAACAGGTTAACACAGAGATAAACAAGATATATTAATGATAAGGGGAGACGGAGATAAAATGAGCTACAGGGTAAGATGAGCCATTCATTGTTTCTAGGCAACCATATACAGAAATGCATGTAACAATATTTTTAGAAAGAGGCAATTTTTTTTGCAATGAAGGAGAGCACATAACGACTGCCATGATTCATTTTGTTTAGATACATTACTGTTTAGACAGATATATATTTATGTATATATCACATACAGAGCCCATATATATATATATATATATATATATATATATATATATATATATATATATATATATATATATATACATATTATAATTCATCACTTGAAAAGTATTAAAAGTGATTTTAACGAAACTGACAATTACACAGAGAATCAATATACTGTAGTAGAGGTGTGGACTTTGCTATTCTAATAAAATGATTATTGAAACTTTATGGTAATAGCTATCATTATAATTATAGTTCTCGGTGTGAACAGCCCTTAACTTAGTTACCTTTGTAACTAAGTTAAATAAAGGCTTATCAGAAGGGGTTTTTTTTTCTTTGTTTGTCTGTTTTTTCTAGCTTATTTGCTAGTTCATAATAGCCTTTCCATCAAGATAATTTAACTCAAGAGTAATGGCTGTGGCTTCAGGAAAACATGAACGGTTGACAGAACTGCTCTATTGACTGTGACTGACTTCATACCCCAAACCCCCCATATATTTAATGAAATAATTAGGCATAGGCACTTAAAATGTTAATTACACAATTTTTCACACACAACAAAAAGTTTGCACCTTCACTACATACTAGAAATGTTGGACATAATATGTGAAAAGAAAATTAAACACTTAAACAGATGAGGAGTGGAATTAGAGTAATGGTTATCAGTCACTCACACACTGTGTGTGTGTGTGTGTGTGTTTTTATTATGATCTAAACAATATTTCAGAAATTTGAGCCTCTCTTCTTTGCTCAATCATTATTATAAATGACCATGGTACAGTAGGTCATTTGGCACCTCCACACACATCCATTATGACAGATGCAGTTAACATCACATTAAACATAATTTAAAGGGGAAACAAACACAACTGAACTAAAGTAAATACTAAAGCTGTAGTTTGCATGATTAATTCCAACACATTGAGTGTTACGAAGATACAAAGATGGTTTACTTTTTTTCCGGTTAGAATCCAAAGTGATGATCTGTGCACACTCTAATGGCTAATACTGCCCACCACAACTCATTGTGCATTGGACGAGGTTTCAATTAGAACTACAAAAATGAATACAAATTGTTAAAAACAAACAAGATGGATATGCGAGTCTGATGGTTAAGTAGAGAGGTTTAGATAAAATTATTAGTAACCTTACGAAATCAAAAATTATTCAATGTTATCCACATTAAATTTAATCTGCAACAGGATTGTGAACATTTGTAATGAAATGTTTGGTCAGTAACTTTCAAATGCATCATTATGCCAATTCAAACACATGAGGAGAGTTCACCACATGAAAGACCCCCAACTGGCAGATCAACGTGCTACTACATTTCTCCTTTGGTAGGAAATTAAATGAAATTAAATGTGGAGGATTCGAACTGTGACAAGATGATTGACAGGGCAGTTTAAATGGTGACAGGATGCACGGAACTAACCGACAAAGCTGTCAAATGTCAAATGTGAAGCTCATATTTTTAAGCACATGAAATGTCCAGCTAAAACAAAACAAAAACTGTAAACATCTTCTGTAGGAATAATGGACTCCAGACTCCTTGGTCAACAACTTGTACCTTAAAAGAGGTTGTAGCGATTAGGTGAAGACTAAAAGTGTTTTGGGTTTTGGTCATACTTTTAGAACAGAATGTATATGTTAATATCTTTTTGACATTTACTTTGGGACATCTATATGCTAAATAATAAATGTTAATGGAACTGTGTAGCAGTGACATTTTAAACTTATTTGCAGTGCTGTCCTTTTACCCAATAGATTTCCATAGAAAAAAAATATTATTGGAAACAGGTTTCTTGGAAACAATCTTTGTTCTTTTTTTTTCTTTTTTTACTGCACTTAAATGGAAACTATTATTTTTCTATTCTTTCTTCTCTGTTAAACACAATATATTAGGCTGTTTAGATGCTGTTTCCATAATTAATAACAGGGGGATGATGCTCCAACAACCAGAGTCCTCTGAAGCCATATGATAGCTTTGTGTGAGGAACAGACCAACATTTAATTCCTTAATCACTGATTGAGATTCCTTAAATCTTCTCATTTGGGTTCAGTTAAAATAAACTGTCACTTTTATATGCTAGGTTTGTCATCACTGCTGAGCTAAACACAATCTTATTAAATCATAGAAGCGAACCACTATTGATGACGTATGATTTGATAAAACTGTTTGTGTGTTCACACTTTCCTGACAAGCATGACTGACTCACAGAAAGCAGAATATATATCTCATTTCTGCTCGCCTGGTCACGTTCTATAGAACATTTGCTGTAGGCCTTTGCATTTGCTGCAGATAGAGCTAAGTACCACTATGTTCTGATGCTTTGAAAACAAAACATAAGTTTCAAAAAACAAAATATAAAAGTGAGGTGAGCAACGTTTACCATTTCTCTAAAGTTGTCATTACCAAGCAACAGGGGGAAAAGGCTGCAGCTTTGATAATGCAAACGAATAGTGGTTCAGACCCAAATGATATAACGTCAACACAATCCAGTGGGACAAGGGGAGCGAGGAGAAATTAAACTTAGGTTTGGACCAAGCAATCGAACCTATGAAGACCCCTAAAAAAAAAAAAAAAACATGACAAGATAAAAAGCTACAGCATAGGGCAATATAACAGTGAACTTAGACATCCACACACAATATCTCACTTTTATTGCATTCAGCCAGTTTTACATTAAGCAATACAAGTGCTACCTCAACATACTTTTCATCTCAACTTTCCTTTATTGCTTCATTTCCAGCTGCACAAAAGCCAATTTCCATTTTACAATCTGGTGAACAGATAAAGCATACAGAAAGAGAAATCTGATCCCAGAGTGGTGTTTATTGGGTTGGTTAAGGACCGTTGCTTCACATATAGGTGCAGTATTAGCTCAACAACCAAATGCAGTGGGTGCCATCAAAGGAGAAGCTGCCATTTAGTCTCTGAAAGCCAATGCAACATCGGGACTGTCCTATTGACTTTGGGACTTCAATGACAGCCCATTACACTTAGCCTATGATAGCCTGCTGGTGAGCCTCTGGCACTCTACAGGGCCACTGCTTGACAATAACTCCAATGGGTGTGGACAAGACAAGGACAAGGAATATAATTCCCATGCCTGAGTGTCCTCTGGCTGATGTGCTCTAGGATACCCCTCCAGACTCTCTCACCTGGGTATTTCAGCAAGATCTATGGCTTCAATCACATCGTTGATGGTTTTCCATTATTGTCACTTTATGATTGGTCCCAGGTAGATCATTTCAAGCAGTTGGGGGTGTGTTATGGAGTACACTATAGCTACTTTAGCATATGTCTACAAAACACATGCATTAAAAGCCACAAAACCCTCATTTTGATTTCACTGGGTATTTATATTGCTGTGCACACATTAACCAGGAACAAAACAGTCAAGACCAGGATTTTTAAATTATGCTGTCGTTGTTGTCCGAGGAGCCTGCAGCCCATAATTCCAGCAGAGAAAGGTAGAGAAACATAAATCTCTGATTGACATTGTTGCTAATTGGGTTACTGATGGTCCTTTTGTTCTCACCTTGATTACGACATATCAGTATCAAGCTTCACTCATTCATGGCATTATCCATTAAAGGGTACATATCATGCTTTTAAATCATTAAATTTTACTTATAAATCATACATTTGTGGTCTATATAAAGCATAACTGCAATGCTTGGGTCTGAATTCCACATTATTATAGCTCAACAGGCCCCTTTTCTACCTCTTTTCTGATGTGCTTCTGTGAGCAACCCGTTTCGAAGCGTCCCCTTTAAATAAAAAGGAGTTGCGTCTTTCCCCGCCCGCTCTCCAGGTCGCTGAGTTCACGTTCGGTTCAACTCCCCGCGTTCGGCCATTATTGTAGTTTGATAAGAGATAAACGATTACTATAGTTTCAAAGAACATTTTTATTCACACGTTAACAAAATGTCAACAAAAGACTTGTCCATCAAGCGTTACGTAATCGAGCCAGAGCGAGCGATTTGAAAAAGACGACGACAAACCTGCAGAACAACGTCTTCATATGGATGCAGTGGTATGTAAAGTTAAGTTAACTATGTTGTGTTATTAGTGAAAGTCGACTATTTCTCTTGTTAAAACAAGCACTCTGACAAGATAAATGACTACAGTCTAATCTTACCACTAAAAATCTGTATTGATAATAATATGATAACTTACGTTTAGAAAAGCATCAGCAAACACAGCAGCTAAATGATAGAAGGAATTTACCCCTCATTCAGACGAAGTCGATCGGCAAACCATTCTGTATACTGGCGGAGGTTGTTGAAGTGGGAATCCTTGAAGTGCTTCAGGTCACTACATCCAACAACCGAACATTTTGACTTGCCCTCTCATAACTTCTGCATCATTGAGCTTGGACTACAAAATCGGAGCGAGAAATAATAATGGCGGATTGCTCGAAGTGTTGGACCGGTAGTCGATGTCCTTATTTGGCAGTTCCGCTGCAAATCCTGTGACGTTATTGTTCAAAAAACGTCATAGAAAACAGAAAAATCTGAACAGGTTGAAAAATATGACCAAAACAGAATATAAAGATATAAACACCTGAAGAGAATAATTTCATCTTTTTCTGTATTTATAAACACTCCAAATATACAACAAAATGCATTGAAGGGCTTAAAAAGTGGATTTTGCATGATATGTCCCCTTTAAAAGCCAAGAGAGTGCTGATGGCTGGCCATCACAGTGTTTATTTTTATTCCAGTAAATTTTATTTGTTCCTGTGATTTTGATTATAACCATGTTATAGTGGAGGTCTACGGGAATACAGACCAAATGTGGACAAGACAAGACATTTAGCTGAATTGAACTGATCTTGTGTTATGATCGATTAACTTTTTATTGAAATGAATGAACCAACACTGAACTGATTTTAGCTGAATAATGAAACTCTTCTAATTACACTATTGCTTTACAGCGGAGTTTGAATTAGTCTCATATGTGATGAAATTTGCCTGTTGTGATTTTCCTATGAAGCTGCTCTAAAACAATCAAAAGCTGTATAAATAAACATGACTTGACATATTGCAATTAATCAGAAATAAGTTTTCATTTAATTTCATTAAAATTAAATAAGCTTTACAACAATAATTTAAACTTTCATTACAAGCACAAATCTAACATGGAAAACTACTACAGCATGTCAAGTCGCGTAACGGACCTTTATACTATAGCTTTAGAATAATGAACAGCACGAAGCATGGCTTAATTAATAACCAGATGTTCTGCTTCGAGATGTTTTATAATTAAGCTATATATATATATATATTCTATATTTTTCTAAGGGTTTTTTTTTTTGTTTGTTTTTTTTTTTTAATAGCAGACTAAAACACTGCAACACAACAGGTGCTCTTTCAAGCCCTGTCAAGTTTTTGATATCCATAGACTGTTGATAAACAGCTGTTGGTTCATGGTAATTAGGTAATGGAATCTAATTATGATACATGTATTGTTTTGATAATATGTAAAATATATGTTTTAAACGGGTTTTTGTAGGGAAATGTTATACGTTAAATGAATAGAATATCTCTCTTAATTCTTAGTATACTAAGAGCATTGAAAAATACACTGAACAACAGAATCATATATTTAAAACAAAACATCCATGAATGAAATCTTAGCAAATGGGTAGGTATGTGTTTGAAGAGAATAAAACGGACCTCAAACTGGCTTATACAACCGCCTAATATTGTTGTCAAAATGACATTAACAGGCTCTAACTGTACCACAATCAATAGTTTGAGCTCAAGCCTCTGCTGTGAAAAGTAAAATACTCCACTAGGAGCGGTTTAATTTATTTATTTTCTTTGAGGTCCTTCTGATAGGCACTCAAAAATGCTGCACTCAGACAGCAGAGAAACTATTCCTTGAAATTTCTTCTCTCGTTCAGAACATGGAATCTAGATCACATGCTGTCCTGGGCCATCTCTGTACCTCTGATGCTGCAAAAGTGTCTTCTTTAAAGCTTTTTTAGAAATGCTTCTTGTGGTATTAGAGGTAGCTGAACTGTATTGTAAAAAGGTCAGCCTCAAAGAAGTTATTTGATGCAATAGAGCAGGTACACCTTGCTTAGAAGCTGAAAGACGACAAGGAGTCGCCCGGAATTAAGGTGTTGTACAGGACGATAAAGCCTTCAGCCCTTTCTGTATCTTTATTTCAGATCTGCTTAGTGGATCGGCTTAGTAGTGGTGGATGAGTCTAGATATGCTTAGTTTGGCATATAAACCCATGAGTTCACAGATATCGGCATCTTTGAAAGTAGTAAAAAGGACGTTCTATTCATTATTTTGGCAACAGCGAAGAGGAATGCTTTTATGTTATTGCCAATTTCAGCTCATAATTTAGAGCCATCTGTGGAAGTTTTTTTTTTTTTTTTTTAAAGCAAGTTGGTGATGGACATTTAAATAACGGAACTTGTGTCATGAATCCCAAACGTTTTAATCTCCAATATGAATATATGCCTAAAAGAAAAGAGAATAAGGAACAGAAATTCAATTTTAAACCAAACTAATCATTTAATTACTTTATTTACAGAATATCAAATTATGATGCGTTAAAATATGTATAGAGGTAAGTAAAATTAATAAATAAAGAAAAATAAAGCAAAAAACAAATAAATAATAATATGTTCATATTGCATGATGGTATTGGCCAAGTAGTAAAAAATAACCAGATAAAAACATAAGATAATAAAACAAGTAATTAAATATATTTAAATATAAATTGTTCAACATATAACAATGTTCATTTCTGTGATATATTGTATAATACAAGCAACATTTATATTAATCAAAAGACAGCATCACAGTTTCTGCAAAAATATTGTCAGCATGTTTTTAATGATAACTACTAATTAAAGGGTTAGTTCACCCAAAAACGAAAATTCTGTCAGTATTTACTCACCCTCATGTTGTTCCAAACCTATGTGTTTATTTGTTCTGCTGAACAGTTGCAATCAAATGTCTGCTTACATCTGAAATTAGTGGTCTAACACGTCCACATTGCCACATACTTTTACAGTTATCTTTGGAACATCTGGTCAGAGGGTTGCTATAGTAACTCCCTGCCAAGATGCATATGCTTGCAAACGTTTATGTGAAGGTTGCCCTAAGCAGAGCCATGTGTCAGGATGTACAACAGTATAGCCTGCTGCGTTTTGCCAACATTTGCAAAGGAAAAAATAAATAAATAAATTAATAAATAAATAAATAAATAAATAAATAAATAAATAAATAAAACAGCAAGCACCACCTTTGGTTGTCCAATAATATATGTAAATGGAATTTCAGGAATTTCATTTCCTAGGAATTTCATTCTTCCATTAGAAAAGAAAATAGTAACTGTAAACAGCGAGAGAATGTTTCTTGAAGTAATGCCTAATTTCTTTGTGTTCCTGGTCCTTCCTTGAGAGAAGTTTCCTCTCTGAGAAACATTTTTCAGTCAAGCTGCTGGCACACCAGGTGGTTCTCTCACTCCCCAGGCGATGCATATGATAAACAGTATGGAAAAGCCTTTTCTTGCTCTAAAACATCACAACGTATGTCCTATATCCCTCTACTAATGCCTAATACATTTTTTTAAAGTAAGAAATTCACTGTTCCTTAGTATAGCAGTAACATAAATACTTGTCCAACAAAAACATATAGTATGAACAGCGCAGATCATTTCCAGTTAGTGTGGCAAAGAAAAAAAAAAGGAAGGAGAGAGAGGATAAAGAGTGGCAGATATCATTAATTACAGTGATGATTTTTCATTATTAACAACTTTGGAAACAGTGTTAATTATTTTCTGTGCTCAGAAGCGAAACAGATGTAAGCACTTTCATGACAGGTGTCAAGAGAGGCTTCCTCCAAGGAAGGCAACACGCAGCCTTCCTTGGAAGCTTGTCTGTTCAATGTCTAACACGGGCACTACTTTATTTGCCTCGTATGATCGACGTGACCAGGGCATATTACCCATCTCACTGAGCAGCTGGCAATGCATTTGGAGGAGGAATAAAGATGAAATTTCCATGAGCTGATGAAAAAGTAATAATTCTCCTCCAGAGCGCGAGGAGCCAAACAGTACAAGATTTTCAGACCAACAGACAGAAATCAATAAGGCAGATTTGATGTAGAACAATTTACAGATGACACTTCACTCATCACACCATATTGGAAAACATATTGTAAGTTCCCCCTCTGTGTGGAGGCCTGCTCCTCTGACAAGAGTAATGCGAATTAATGTTTTACGGATTGAACAGTGGGCTTAAACTTTGAGGTGTAATCAGGGCGCATCAATAGCCAGCTTTTAATGTAAGCCACATTAAATCTTTTTCAAAATGGACGGCAAAACACCTTTATTTCCTCAAACATTGTTGGTAATGATTTGTCATTTTCTTTCATCCTGCACATCATCTCATTCCATTACATTCTGTCCCTTCCATTTGACACGTGTTAATTTAATATGGGCCCTTCTAAAAATTTCATCTTTCATTCTGAGATAACCTGAAAGGTAAAATTAAAACTATCAGGGAAACCCATTTTACAAGGTTTTAAATCGGGGGAAAAAACCCATTTGTTAAATGGATATTTTGGCTGTGCTGTTGTCTGTTAACAAAGCTACCATGATTGGAGGAGTGTGAAAAAGACTTTAGTTTTGAAGGCATATTTTTATTTTTTGTCATTTGACCTCCATATTGTATCCTTTAAACCCCTCACTGGTCCTCACAAAATTAAAGATAACAGAAAAGTACACACACTAGATTAACGACTGAACAAAAGGAAAGCTCTGTTTTACAAAGAATATACGTACAAAAATACGTACAGTATATATATATATATATATATATATATATATATATATATATATATATATATATATATATATATATATACTGTACGTATTATAGAACTAAGGGGTACATATTCTATTATTATGATCCAACAATCCAACACTATCTCACGCCCAATTCGTACGAATACGACGAATGAGTAAAAAATGTTTAATTCATACTTATTCGTACGACCTCACTCGTACGAATTTGTACGATTTGTCTAAACCCACGTGACGGTTAAGTTTAGGGGCGGGGTAAGGGTTAGGTCATTCGTACGAATTCATACGAATTGGCCAATTCGTAAAATATGTACGTTTTAGCAAAATCGTACTAATTCGTACGAGTGAGGTCGTATGAATTGTTACGAATTAGCCACTTTTTAATCATTCGTCGAATTCGTACGACTTGGTCGTGAGATCGGGTTGAACAATCTGACATTTGGGAGCAATTTAATGAGAACATGTACTGCGTACCTTTTTATAATAATTGTATACTAATACATAAGCTTTTTAAAAATGGCAGGCTACATAACATATCTATACATTTATATATATAAAAAATAAGTTTATTTATTTATTTATTTGTTTGTTTGTTTGTTTTTTTGTTTGTTTGTTTTTTATTATTTATGATAGCAAAAGTGCAAATGTTTAAGTTTGGGCTAACATCAGGGCAAGAAAAGCTATGAAGCATTTTTATTTATTTATTTATTTATTTATTTTTTAATATACTTGGAAATATATCTGGTTTCATGTGGCTACAGGGTAAGTGCTGCTAAATAAAGGTTTCTGAGTCAGTGATATAAGATTGTGTGTATGCATTTTTATTGTACTTAGCCTGTAACTACATGGAACAAGAGGTTAACAAGCATCACTACATGAAACATGGGTATCTTTCCCCAATATGTTATCAAAAGTTGCAATAGTTTTCATTTTCAGTGCACTTTTGTTAAAAAGATTACTTTATAAATGCATAGATATGTACTCTATAATTTTTAACTCTGAAACACGCAGCGCATATGTTTACCCTTTGCAAGGGAAGGGAAGTGGATATTTTTACAGAATTAAATATGAGAAATTTACAGCTCACAGGAAAAACTGAATACAAAACCTCACAGGAAAAGGATAAATTGACTTCAAAATAATCAGTTATTAATATTTTTTTTGTTTGTTTGTTTGTTTTTCTCTAAATTATGCATGGGTTCATAAGAACAGCCTGGCCAAAAAACATGAACTCTCGGTTAGGCATGTTTCATTGCAATGTCACAAATAAAAACACAAAACTCAGCTTACAAAATCATAAACAAATTTTTAATCATATTTGAATAAACGGTGAAGATATAATTTTTCCAAGCTGGACATCACTTTTAGCCATGTACTGTACTTTCCTGTGGTCCTGCACCAACTGCTAGTGAGACTGTGAAAGGAAATGCTAACAGACATAATTCTCCAGTTTTATGGTCTGCAGTATCACTATGCCCCATGGCCTTTTTTTCTTTTCTGAAAGCTGTGACAACTGAAAAAAAAAAAGACAAAAGAGGAAATTTCAGAAGTCACTGTAAAGCTTCATTTAGCTCCCACACAGCCAGGAATTTCCATTTCCAAACTGTCTTGAAGCAGGAAAAGAATGCTACATTAGCTACTCCTATAGATTATTCATGCCGTTACTAATATGAAAGAGCATTTATATCAATACGGACTGCTTCTATGATTAAACTAATGGCTCTTAATATAACATTGGAAAACAGTTACTCATTTGTAATGTAGCTGCAGTATTGAATGAGATGTGATTAAAGAAATACATATCAGTGCTGAATCTCCATCAACTGCAGCACAAGGGATTTCAGCCTCATGTGTTAAACACATGATTTAAACATCTGCGATATAGCTACAATGTAACCAGCTCATGGTTGTCCTGGCAAATGAACAATTTACAGCCGTAGTACTCAGCCAGTGTTTTGTAACAGAACTTTCATCTGCCTTGCAAATAAACAAAAGCAGGACAAAGACTGGTAAGCAGGGCTGACAGGAACTCCTCTGTGACCAGTCACAGAATGGGCAGGTTGCCTGTAGCACCTGCTAGTGTTAGTGACGTCAAGCTTGTGTGTCACCTACAATAACACTCCCCCTCTTAAAAATGAAACCTAGAGGCTAATGGGAAACAAACCACCTATAGAACTCCAAGTAAAAACTATTTTCTCAGACTTTGCATTTTTCTCAAACCTTTTTTAAAAAAGATTTCAACAACAACAAAATGCAGCTGAAGTGCTTCTTCATAAACAGAATTTTCAATATAACCAGTTCCAGAGTAAATACCACACAGGGGTGCGTTTCCCAAAAGCATCGTTAGCCAACTATGGTCGAAAGTTGGTCGCAATAGGTGGTTTGCAGTCACGTGATTGTGTTGACGTAGATGGAGGTTGCAGATGGAGGGCAAGAAGTGACGAGCGCAATGGACGAGATGGAGGAAAATCCATACTGTACTACTTTAGACGCTATTACAAGAAAAATAAATCAACAGAAAATTGAAACATATGTTGGACGTGATCCTTACGTTATGAAGAGGACCGATTTTCAACTGAATTGAGAGATTTGCCTGCCATTGAGGCTGTAGATATCAGCAACTAACTCGTCTTACAGACAAACTTTGACTTTACAAAGTTTGGAAACTGGTACGTTACACAAACAACCACATAAGTGTATTTAAACACCTGAATAATGTAATTATAAGCCACATAAATAATGTATTAACTCACATTTGACAAAGTGATCACTGCACACACACAAAGGCATTTTCCCATTCGGCTCCTCCCGACCGCAGTCGTAGGTTTGCAAGGCATTTTTTCCCGGTGTTTTTCTTACAATTTCTTGTATTTCCCCCCCTTATGAACAACAACTTTGGGCACACGATAAAAACTCCTCGTGGTTTGATCGATTTGAGCAACCATAAACGGCGCAAAACATAGGCATTTTGAGTGTGTTATAGTGCTTCCTAATGTAGAAAATCACTTCCTGCCCTCCGTCTGCTGTTCGCGCCATGACAACGCAGTGGCGTGACATCACGTGAAAACAAGCTATTTCCATTATAGAGAGCCTAAGTCCCGCCCTTTCGCTTCCGGCTCATGGTACCTTATTTCGGAAAAAAATATGAATGGTAGTCAATGGCGAGAGACAACTTATCTTTTTATTCCGTCTGAACTGTGCCCTCAATTACACATATGATGTTTGTCAATTTAAAAGATGGTACTCAAAGTCAAAAACGTCGCAGTTTGTCATACAACAGAAGAGTAACATTTAGTTTTATGTGAAAATCGCTCTGTGAACTACATCTCCCGGGAAGCGAAACGAGATCCGTTGCTCGTGTGCGTGCAGTCTGGTACAAAACACTCAGGTAGTTCGGCGTAACGTTACGATTATAACGTAACACTGTAGAAACAATGACAGACAGCCTCAGTAAAGTTAGCTTCCATTCATTGAGAGAAAATGTGCGCCTTTGGGGTTTGTAGTCTTTGTAATTATGTATTTTCACAGTCTTATACCTCAACGGTTTTACATCAAACTGCGACTTTCTTTACTTTAAAATGTATCTTTTAAATTGACAAACATCACATGTGTAATTCAGGGCACAATTCAAACGAGATCAAAATATTTGTTGTCTCTCGCCATTGACTACCATTCAATATTTTTCCGAAATAAGGTCCCATGGTGGGCGACCGGAAGGGGAGGGACTTAGGCTCTCTATACTCTATTGGTAACGACGGAACTTGCGACCATAGTTGGATAACAATGCTTTCGGGAAACCCACCCCAGATTTGTTATAGTTGCACAATGCCTATAATCTTATACAATAGAGAGCAGATGCTATTTTAGCTGTTATTAAAAAGAAAGAAACACTACAAATGTGGCTTGTATTTTCGCATATTTCCCAAAGACTTTGTTATATAAGTAGCACTTCAAAACATTTATGACCACTGTTATAGTATAATCAATGACAAATAAAAAAATAAAAAAGGGAGGCAGTGGCTCAGTGGTTCATGTAGGTTGTCTACAAACCAGAAGGTTGGTGGTTCAATCCCCGGTTCCACCTGAGCAGGTGTCTAGGTGTCCGTGAGCAAGACACCTAACCCCAAGCTGCTACCGACGAGCTGGATGGTGCCTTGCATGGCTGACACTGCTGTTGGTGTATGAATGAGTGAGTGAATGGGTGAATGTGAGGCAAATGTAAAGCGCTTTGGTGGCCATTGGGTCTGTGAAAGCACTACATAAATGCAGTCCATTTATTTACAATTTTAATATAAAAGGCCCCGTAGGGTCTGTCACTTTGGGCCATCAATGTAAAGTTTTACAGCAACTAAAGTAGAAAGGTTTAGGCAGGCACGGTAGTTAGTAACCATAACATCCAGAAAATCAGTGCTTTGGATATTTTATGGACCCTTTTTGCAGGTCTTGGGTACTTATAAGAGGTCATAATAGTTGGGAAAACTTCTATATTGGTGAATAGAAACGAAAACTACAATTTTTGTCTTCACATTTACCCCAACAGCAAAATAATTGATTGATCAATGATTGATTGAAGAGGGAAATATGTCAAAAATACTGTTATAAATTTTAGATTTAAGATGTAAATATCTACTGTATGAAACAGTCAGGTGAAAAGAGTCCAGTGAGTCATTTATGTGAGAATCAGTGAGATAAACCACATGGTAGGCCTTATGGAAATTTTACTCTCTGGATTGTTTATGTCAAGTTGGTTAACATTAATTAACGAATATTAACAAAAGTGGTTGAATTATAAAGTAGCTAAACCACCTGAGTTTTTAAGTGAGAGGTGTATGATTCCCACAGCTGAACAGAGAGTGTGGAGTTGAGTGCCCTACAGCCTTCTGTTAGAAGTACTGGTAAGAAGTGATGTAGAAGCACAATGCCCAACATTTTTTTTTTTTATTGAGAGTCTTCCTGTTTTGAGACCATGAACATGTGATGAAGAATCTCAATGACAAACTCGCCACGCATCAAACAGCATGCAATGCTTTTCTGCTGTCATTCTTGGGGTGTGTAGAGTCTGCACAGAGTTTGAAATACAATGGCTCTGTTCCAAAACCTAGTGAGCTGGCTGCTGCCTACAACTGTCTCTCTTGTGCATAGGCAGCAAAATATCACAATTTGGTTTTGTTTCAGTTGCTTGTTTCACGTCTGTCATGTGATCCCCGGTTCTAGTCATGTGATCCAGCCATGTGTTCTGTGTTGTCACTGGTTCATTGTTTCATTTTTCACAGGTGTCCTTTGTCTTGTCATTAGTCCTTGTGTATATAAACCCTCATCTTTGCGGTGTTCCCCACTACGCAAGCTGCGTAGGGCCCCCTCTTTACAACATCAATGAGAAAATTAAGCAGAACTATCCTACTGGTCATGAAAAGATAGACAGAGAGGATATCTCTTTCTTTCCTCTTAAAAAAAAAAAAAAAAAAAAAAATTCTTGTGCCATTTATGTCAAAAATTGTTTTTTTTTTTTTTTTACGTGCATATGATAGGCCTACACAGTTTTCGTGTGCATGTGATATGCACTTTTTGGCGTGTGATATGCACGCACTCCACACCCCTAATCCGGAGTGTGGAGTCCACAAGAAATTACATTTGTGGAATAGATACACTTTCATGATATATTACGTTTGATAATAAAAAGGGCAACAGTGTTTATTTATAAACTGCAGCTCGGAAAAGATAACCAAGTTAATGTGAGTTCATATGTGCATGCACAAAATGAAATGCGCTCTTTCCAGTGAAACATCAATGGGGACCAGTAACCAGTACAAGATGGGTGTGATGGCACTCCTCATTAGGTGCTCATACTTTAAAAACAAGAAAATGATTATCTAATCTCCAAATCAGTTTAGCTACAACTCTGCAATAAAGCAAAATGGAAAGCAGTCTATTGACATCGACTATATTGCACTTAAAATGTTGATTGGATGGACATACTGGTCAATATGGATGGACATCCCTCAGTAAATAATAGCCATCAAGTATCATTTATTGCTTTTATCATTTAAACACAGTGACATTCAATGGTAAGCCATTTTAGCTTTTATTAATTCCCAAGATGGATTTTTGATATCAATAATTAAATTTGTACTATTAAAAATGTGAATTATTGATATTAATATGAAATATGTCTATTTCTGATATCAGTAATTACATTTCCATTAGTATTAAAGGGTAACTAAGCCCTAAACCAACTTTCTTTAGTTAATGATCTGTAAGAATGGGACTTTTTTTTAATACTGGGCCCTCTGGTTGTTCCTCTCCACTCATCTACACTTGCCAACAGTGGACTACATTTCAGAATACTTCCATCAACAATGAAACCCAGCAGTACAGCTTGTGTGGCTCTCTCAGGGTGATCGCTCCCTAGAAAGTTATGTGGAGGAGCTTGGTGAACTTTGCACTCCGATGGATTTTTAATGACCTGGCTTTAAAAGACAGTTTTCGTAATGGACTTACTGCACCTGTTCGATTTAAGTTACCTGGGGGGAAAATTCATTGGTCTTTGGCTCAATATATTGACTTTGCCCTTTTGTTGAGCAGCTTGTCATTTACTGTGGGATTTGCGAATGAGGAGCCCCACAAACCTAGCCTGGGAAAACACAGACAACTTCTGGCAAATTTAGATTTGCCCTGCAAGTTAGTCTGGCAAAGAGCTCATTCAAGCCCATTTCCCAATCTGTCGAATTTGGGGCACCATTCAGAAACGTTGGGGCAGGCTTTACACGATGATGACAGCGCAGCGACGGTGAAGCAGATTTTGTAGCCTACATTACAAAGATGGATGCTGCCATGGAACATATCTTGTTCGAATCAGCTATCACGTCTGATTTAAGCGATTTGAACATTTCCTTTTTGTTAAAACCCAAGCAAAGAACACTGTCCGTTGCTCTGCATACATACGTCATCTCCTTCATTGCGCTGACTGGTTTTAGGTCTATCCAATTGGACCCAGAGTCAACTGAGTGACGTCCGTTGGTGAGACCCCTTTGGAAATGATGAATGGCGAGGGGGGTCACAATTTGGTTTTGTTTCGTGTTAGTGCAAAACATTATCAAATTTCTAAAAATGTGATTGGCAGCAAATGAAATGTTTTTGAAAGTCTCTAATGGTTACTGGAGCAGTATAGCTAAAAACAGTAATAGTGTAAAATCTCACGTAAAATCTTAAATATTTTATGGGCAAACAAACTAACATATTTAAACATACCAATTTCTAACCTATATGGGTAACAAAGAATTGGTAAAATATAGGGGAAAACTTTAAAACACTGAAAGCATTCCAAAACAGCTGTGTACAGTATATTTAAGCAGAGCCCAAGTCTTCAAGGGCCACAGGGTCGCTCTAGTCTACCTTGCAGCTGTATAATTACATGTAGCCTATGTATCTGTCATTTAGACATTTCTGACCATAAGACTGCTGTTGGCCAAATACATTTGGTTCTGTTAATACTTTCCATATGGCTATTAAATGCCACCTCCATGTCAGTATTGTGTGTTCCATTTACTACAAGGTGTAGAGATCTCATCATCATCAGTCATTTCAATTAATACATTCAACAGGCGCTAACAAACATTCTGGTGATTTGGTGATCACTTATTGTGAAACTGCTTTTCACAGCATAATGTTACTAATAGCATGCATCATATTGTGAGTCATATTTTATCTTCAACCAAAGCTTAAAAGGTTTTTTTTTTTTTTTTTTTTTTTTTTTAAACTTCCATACAAAAATCTACAAAGCAAATGAATGGGCACCCAGATTTCCAGATGAAACATGCAATACATTTGCTCCCTCTTATTCAACTTGACTCCATAGTGCAAGAAAGGCAAACTTTAAGAATGTAACTACAGATATATATATTTTTAAAGAATATCCCAAAAGTATAATGGCAACACCAATCAAGATTGGCTTAGTTTCATTCCGTGTATGCCATCACACATTACGTCATGACGCAACACCAATCAAGATTGGCTTAGTTTCATTCATGCTTGGCGTTCCCCAAAGTGTCATAGTCGATACAGTGTCTCGTTTCCTTCTCAGGGAACAAGGGTTACAGTCGTAACCCGAGAGGTTTTCTAAAAACATGGGTAACCTTTCCAAACAACTTTATGCATTGAAATTAAAATTAATTAAAAAAAAAAATGTAAAAAAATAAATAAATAAAAAATAAATGTGAGCTTAAGCTTTATTAAACCTAGAAAAGAGCTGGCAAATAGATTAAACTGTCAATAATATCTAGAGTATTTAAGCAATTAAATTAAAGTGTCCAATTAAATCTTACTCCATAAATTCCCTCAGGAATTTAGTACAATAGTCTTAAACTCTTTAAGAACAGTATTTTACACATGTTCTTTTGTGCACTTAAAACACATTCGAAATGTGGTGTATGCTTGCTGTGTCTGATCTTCTGAATCAGATTTTACAATAGCATGCACTTCTCATTATCGGATGAGTTCTTCTGATGTTTAATGCAAAAAAATATATATATTCAACAAGCAGCAATAGCCATTTAAATGATTAGCAATAGGTCACTCTGGCATTTGAGTATTTTGCATTAATTTTTCTAGCTGAAATATTTACTGAGGCTTACACGACCTGGCCAGAATTCAATACGGTGCGCTAAATTTGTAATCATCTCTGATTGAATAACTTTGAAACTGGCTTGCTCAGCATATGGTGCCTCTAAACCATTTCTAAAAGTCTATACACAAGCACTCACAGAGTATCTCTTCAGATATGCGGTTTTCCTAACGGGCCACGCATTTCCTTCAACTTGATAAAATTCAAATCATTTATAAAATCAGCTAATTTCCACTGGGATAATGTGTACAGAGGCTTTGCAAGAGATGTCATTACTTAGGCTGCTTTGGCTTTCAGAGCTCCAGTTGTGCTATCAAATGGAACAGTTTATGTGTCATCTACAGCTAGTAGCAGGTGTTGGAAGACGGTTTGCTGAAAGTGAGGCAAGTGATGTGGAGATGAATGCTGCACCTCTCTCTCTTTCATTTGCATTTTAAACTCCTTTTGCTTTCCACAGAAGCCTCTCAAACATAATCCCTGTTAACATCATCAGAGTGGTCAAAATTTTGGAGTAGTTTGAGGATGGATTACTTTTCAGGTGTAGTTACTTTGTTATCATTCCCTAGGATAATAGAGCTTGGGGAAACATAAAACAAGCTGAAATGCAAAATGAAAATGTAAACTCCATGCTGAGGGACAACATAAGGTCTTTCGAGAATACTAAACATCACCACACTTTCTGCTTTTCACTCTTGAGACCACAACATCCATTATATCCAATATTATTATTGAATTCACATTTGGCTAAGCCCCGCCCCCATTAGTTACTGTTGCTACATCTGTCAAACTTCATCTGGGCTCTGGTTTAATCAACATGGCTTATGCTGAGACATCATTATCAAACTTTTATAAAGCAGCAAACAGAGTGCCCAACAGAAGTAGGCACAAGGGGCTGCATATGTGTTCGAAGGCTATATTCAAGACATACAGGTAAAACGCAAGAAACAACAAGGCATCCAAAATAGAGGCAAAAGCATAACGTTAGCGGTCACAGTCAAAAAGTGAACCACCGCATATCCTACTAATCGAGACGGAGGCTGGGACTAACAATATCAGGGAGCAACACTGTTCATACAAAGCTGGGTAGGTCTCTATTCACTTCTATAATCGTTATTACAAAGCACGATGTGCTAGCGTATCAACAACCGGTATGAGAACCGAAATCATAACCTAAAACATTATAAAACGGTCTAACTAGTATAACTTCACAGTTAGGTTAGAAGTAAAAAAAGATGCTTGTTGATCTTTAAGGGGATTAGCTGACTGAGGACATCCATACAGTTTAATCCAAAGACGACACTTATCAGGATTTGACTTCGGTTTTGGGAAAGGGGAAAAAAAAGGACACCCCCCTCCAATCTCTCTGGAAAACGTGTATCTGTGTTACAAATGGTCCAGGCACAATGTTTAACCATATTTTTGATAAAACTACGACAGTAATAGCCTGCCGAGACCAAAAAACAGTAATAGCCTGCCGAGACCAAAAATATGAGACGCCTGTGTTGAAAGTCAATGGAGTGCTGTGAAAAAGTGTCAGACCTCTGTGGGAGCTCGTTCTTGGCTGCGCTGTGACTGGTCAATCTACATTCTAGGGCGTGGCTTAGCCAAAGACAAATTCCAAAGGCAACTATAACTACTCTGGCTTTTTTTTTTTAAATGATGTTGCACCATTCATTCAATGTTCACAGTTTCTAATGAAGTGAGAAACATCTAATCTAGCAGTCCAAATGTATAATCAACACAGTGTTATCACAACCTAATTTAGGACACAAGACAAACGATGGATTAATAAAGTAAAGATTGTTATTTAACGGTTCTTTACACACAGTGGGGCCAAAAAGTATTAGTCAGCCACTGATTGTGCAAGTTCTCCAACTTAGAATAATGAGAGAGGTCTGTAATTTTCATCAAAGGTACACTTTAACTATAAGAGACGAGATGAGAAAAAAAATCCAGGAAATCACATTGTAGGATTTTTAAAGAAGTTACGTGTTATCTCTACGCATTTTGAGCTATCCGCGTGTATGCGTGTATGTTTACGCCATTAACGTCCGAGTGATTCCGCGTGTCTGTAAACGCCGTCAAATATCCAGTCATAAATGCCATTAACCCCAGTAACGGTTAGGTTTAGGGATGGGGTTGAGGTAAGTCATATATTTATATAACGTTAAGTCAACGGCGTTCATATACACGCTGAAAAGCGATTATGCGTCTTGATAGCACGCCAAAAATGGAAATACGAATTGGCGTGTCATACACACGCTACTTCATGAGATCAGTCTGAAATAAGAGAAAAAATAAATAAATAAATAAAATAACAAATAAAATACTAGCCAATATTGTGCATGCCTAAGTATTTTTACTAAATGGAGTGCATAATATATTTTACATAATATATGCCCAAAGCCATCTCCATTCGTTAAATCAAATTTGCCATTTATCACCATCTGCCAACATATAGATTTACTCTCTAAAGATGCACTAAAGTTTGATTTGGTTCTAAATTTTATTTTAAATGAATTAAACTCAGTATGAATTCTTAGTAATGGCTGCATTTTAGAATAATAATCCATTTGAATACAGAGAACAGACAAACAGCCATCAAGCCAGCCAGCCAAGCAGACAGTCTACAGCTATCAATGGCAAAGATATCCGTGAACTGTTCTTCGTGTCTCTGAATTTAGATGTTACATCCCAAGCAAATTTCCACAATGGATCATGAACTGCGCAGTTACACACCTACCCAGTCATTGTCAAGTCGCCAAACTAAGACTCTGCCAACACATCATAATGTAATAGTTTGACAACAGGGTGTGGTGCTGTGCTATTTCCAGCTAATTGGCATTTGGGTTATATAAAGGGATTTGAATTGCAGCTGGCGGTGGTGTTGATTCAGTGCTAGGTCTGATTAAATATCGCAGCCTCCTGTCAGACGCAGTTGGGCTGGCATCAGTTATCTATGTGATATGTGTCTCCTGGGCGGCACTCCTTACTTCGATCTGCCATTTCCATTCATGCCAGTAGGCTTATTTCACTCATGCTCCTGTTGTTGTTGCAGCACTGTTATGTTTAATACGTTTATTGCTGTAAACATACATTGTCTAGATATGGTCACATAGTTGGTTGGTAGCCTAAAGGAAATGAGGCAGATAAACGTGGGGTCGCAGGGAGAGAGGAATCGCATATAGAGGAAGGAAGAGACAGCTATTTGAAGAACATGAAATGAGAGGAACAAAATCCCTGAATTCTGAGAAAAATCCTTCAAATGAAACATATGGACCAAAATGATTTATATATTAATTGCTATGGCAAAATTGACAAAGACCTACTGAACAAAACAAATCTACTACAAATCTCAGTAAGCACTGTTTCTGAACTCCCTGAAATGATTTAAAAAAATAAAGACATATCACAATATTTTTCATTCTAAAAAATTAAAAAGGAGGCATGGGAGAGTGTCCTAAAACTCTGAAATTGTGCTCATTTTCGCATATTCAGTTCAGTCGTGTTGACGATACATAGATCTGATGAAGTTTCACAGCAGTTTCTTACTGAGTGTGCCACATGTTCTTGCACAGATCATATCTAGAAATCTAGACTCATCCTAGCAGCAGCAAAAATTATTTACCGTCAATGTGGTCTAGCAACTCTCCGTTGGCTTTCGAAGTGAAAAACCAAACTCTGGTCAGGCCAATCACATTGTGTATAGAGTTGGTGGGCAGCAACACAATGACAGCAGAGTTGTGACGGTTCTGCGCCGTGATTTCCATAGGTGAATTCCATGCTACTTGAAAACAAACAAGATGCTGCTGGCGAACAGCGGTCTTTCGATTCGGCTTTGGCCGCGACTCTGAAGGAAGAGAACGTCACTTAAGTCATTCTTAAAAAAAGGAAGATGTGTTTGGAGTTTTGACGACCAGATACGGCAAAAGTTGAATATATCAACTTGCTCAGCTGGTGGGAAAACGTATTGTACATTCTCAGCCACAGCCGTTCGTTGCTCTGGTTGGTTGTGGTGCTATCCTATGGCGTGCAGAGGGATTTTGAAAGACAACCGTTTATCCCGCCCCTCAGATAGAGGTATGCCTATTGTGAGTTCCCAGACTTAACAGCTTGATGTAGGCTACAAATCATATGCATCAGATCTGAACTACAAAACATACTATTTAGCAAAACATATAATAATAATAATAATATGTGTATTTTTTATAGCGCCTTTCAAGAACCCAAGGTCGCTTCACAAAAAAATACAAATAGTAGACAGACAAAAGAAACAGGCAATCAAGCTTAGGCTATGCCAAGCGAAAAAGCAGAGAAGCAGATCGATACACGCAAACCCTAAAAACAATTAACATAAGTCAAAGATTACAAACATATAAACCTTGAACACAAATGCTCTTGCTCTTGAACACAAATGTGGCAAAGGATCATTTGAATCAACATGAATTTGAATCTGAATGAACATGCGGCAATGCTAAACTTTCTGTAATCATTATGTTTACAAGGAGTAATCATTACTTCAGTTCAATGAGCTCATTGTTTCTGCCTAAAATATTTGATAGTAGCTAACTTAGCTAAATTTCTGAAATCCATTACTTGACACAGTCACCACCTCTGATAACAGATCACTCTAAATTGTAATGTAGACACACGTATTTTCTGTAAAGCTGCTTTTAAATGACACATGTATTGTAAAAAGCATTATAAAAAATAAAGGTGAATTGAATTGAATTATTTTTGCTTTATAAAGAGACAATAAATCATAAAATGTCGGTCAAGTCACCTTTGCTATTGAAGAAAATTTATGACTGCCATGAGTGCCAAGAATCACAATGTGACAAACTTGGCAAGCAGAGAATTTGGATTTATTTATATGCAGGAGAGCATTTCAAAGAAGGGTTAAACCCTTGATCTTTCCAAGTATGCTCCTTTTGTCTATCTCACCGTTTTTGAGAGTAGGTGCCGCATGCTTCCTGATATTGTTTTTCTGTGTATCTCGAAACCTATTCCATTTTCTGTGGGTGTTACATGAACAAGAAATAAACAATGAAATGACTTAAGATCAAAGTTTAACATCACAACAGTTTTATTTTCAAAGAGCTTTCTTTACTAGGGTATTGGTGTTTTCCAGCCCTTAAGTCCATTTAGTCGCCATGGATAGTGATGATGTCAGTGGGTGAATGCCTAAATCCTGATCTGGGTGCAACTAGTTCTCCCTGAGGAGGTTCGGTATATTTGTTTTTCCTCACACTACCTCGGTAAAAAATACAGAGCAAATTACCTACTGTTTTTCAGCTAACTCATGGGTCCCCAGAGAAATCTAATCTCACCTGGATAGAAATGTATGTGTTTGCAGTATATTATATTTTCACGACACTTCTCTATTTTGACCTTCACCGAAAACCATAAATTGAGCTAATTTTCTTGTTGCTCTGTCTGGTGCACCGTAATTATGGATTATATGCTTGCCAACTTTCTCGGTAAAATAACAGTTGGTGGCTCAAGTGTTGGCATCTCATCTAAAAAAAAAAAAAAGCAGAATTTAATCAAGGACGTAAACAAGTAAAGAAAAAAAGTGAAAAGTGATCACAGACTGCTCAGAACTGCCATTACAGAAGCAACTTACATTCATTAATTTGTAATAATTAAAATTAACATAAGAGAAAGACACTGTACATATATATTTAAGTTATAATTAAATGAACTCACCGTTCCATGTATTTTTTTTTTTCTGGCTTTGATAATTTACGTTTATCTGTGCCAATTCTGGTACAGTTAAAAAAAAAAACCTGCCATATTTTTGTAAATATATTAGGTTTGATATGTGAAAATCCATTTAATATTTTCTCCTGCCAAGCATATGCTGCCATGCCCATTCGCTCAAGCGCAAATTTGACTGACAAGGTCTTGCATGTAAACCATGCTGAGGAGGTTTCAATAAACAGATGGAGCATTTTATTATCCTAGAGGGCTGAGAGTGCAACTAAATGCTCAAAGATTAGACAAACCAGTCCTTTGAGTCTGGTGATCTCCAAGACCAGCTTGTCAGATAAGAGTAGCACTTGTCAGGTTTAGGGTTAATAAAATTGAGAACAGACAAATCCTTACGGAAAGAAAAAATATATATACAGGTATATATATATATATATATATATATATATATATATATATATATGACGTCACTAGATATAGATATAGTAGATATACATATGACTGCCATGCTGCCATACAGGTTTCAACAGGAGAAAGATTTCTGTGAACGGTTCTTCATGTCAAACAAGGCCTGCCATGCTGGATAAAGAGGGATTTTCTCCCCAAACCTCAGAATTTCCTAGATATAATATCTCTGAGGCAGCGGTGGCAACATTTTCCGTGTCAGGGCTGTGGTATAAGAGAAAAAAATATATAAACACTTTTATTCCTGAAAATATTTGAACCCATTTATCTTTCCATTGAATCGACCACCATATGCTGCTGAAAATGTGGCAATAACCATGCCTCCCGTCTGCCTCTCAATGAAAGACACAGTTTAAAATAATACTGGAAGACTCTTCTCTGCCAGCACTCATTTTTTTTTTCTGTGTCACCTAAATGGCTATAGTGTGAAGTCCCAAAAATCCAAAAATAGTTTTTAAGATCTTTGAAAAGATGGATGTGCATCATGTAACAGATTCATTATCCATACAATGGAAACAGCAGACTGTTGGCAAAGAAGTGGCATACTCTATGACTGCAAATATAGAACACATGTCTGAAAGCACATTCGAGGGATGCTCAATTAAGAAATGAAAATCGCCACATCCTTATGACCAAAATCCATCATTCGATAACATCAGCACTTTTTCTGATTTTATAGCAATATCCACCCACAGTGGAAGCTGTCGATGGCTTCTGATAACATCCTGCCAGGTCCAGCAAGCACTGATTTAATGTGTCCATCTGGCAAATAGAAGTATGTGCCTGTAAGAATGTGTGTGTGTGTTCACAAACTCAACTATCCTGACACAGCATGAACCACAGCTGCAGCAATCAAGGGAATTTGAAGATGCAATTGCTGGAAATAATGAACCAATTAAAATGAAATGCCACTCATAAAACAAAGTAATTTTTCAAGCAGTCCATCATTTATTGGAGGAAAGCAGAAGTCTCTCTTTAATAAAGGAGTCATCTCTTGAAAAATCTCATTTTCTTTGATATTTTGGAAAAACAACAGTTTAATGTACTATGGAAATTCTAACTTCCTGAAGTCCAAGTCTAAAATACTGTATTTATTTTTAAAAATATATCTGCTTGTTCTATGTGTCTCACGGTTTGCTTGCTCATTCTGTGTGTACTGCGCTGGTCTGATTGCCTATTACCTATTGCCTATGTATATGAGCACCCATATTTCAAAATCAATGATTTGCTGTATTTCAAAATCAAATGACTTGCATAGTCAAACTAAAGCAAATAAATAAATAAATAAATAAAATAAGATTTAATTATCCCAGTCTCTATTTAACCAATGACAATAAGATGCAGTGAAAGTCGGCCAAACATTGTGTTATTTCTTGCTCACAGTGAAACAAGTGGCTGATTATTTATTTTTAACAAGGTCCTTTATCAGAACAACCTGACCTAACAGGTTTTTTTGCTGGACATTTTACAGATTGGTGAAGGGCCAACTAACTGGTTACCAGCAAATGAGTCCCAAGTCTTAAGCATTGTTCATAAATGTCATTCTCATAGAGGGCATTTACACGGACTTTATTTTTAAAAATTACAATTAATTTACCACTGTTTTACCATAAATGCATCTCAGGGGAAAAATAGATAAATACATACATGAAAAAAATACATTATGAACAAATAAATAAAAGGTATATAATTAAGCTGACCGGTAGGGTTGCCAATCGTTCCGTATATAATACAGAATCGTACCATATTTGACACTTAAAAGTCTTGTTCCGTTTTGAACTGATACGAAACGCACTTTGTTCCATTTTTTTTTTTTTTTTTTTTGCGAATCAATTTAGTGCAAATCAATGACAGACAAATAGCTTCTAATATATATGTCAGACAGACTATGAATGAATGAAGACCTGCTATAATGGCAAATTCGGGGACTGTCCGAGGCCACGGCCGCTTGGCGGGCTCATTGATCGCACGTCAGAGGCGCCCGCACCATTAGATGTGCAGTTGCTGCAGCACAGCCTATGAGCGAGTCAGATGCTCAATGTGCTAGCTGTGCAGCCTCAAATCGTCTATTCTGGAAATGTGTTAAATATTCTCTGGTTTTACACAAGGGGGTAATCCATCAGCTGGAAGTTGAAGCCACCATTGAAGCAGAACTTACTGTTAGCACTCCATTAACTAATTCATTTTGGCGTCATTTTGACACCAAATAACTCTACATCTGAGGCGTTTAAATTAGACTCCATTTGTCCATTATTTATTTCTAAAGAAACACAACAATGTATAAAATGCTCCATTACCGTGGAAGCATTATTTTCGTAAAAATAGGCAAACGATTGCGTCATAACGAATCGAGTCTCCGTCGCACATAGAGAAATTACCGTATAGACAAGAGGAGAAGCTTGCAGGCAATCGGGGGGATGTGGAGGCATAAAGTCTGGTAAAGTTGAGGGAGAAGCCCACAAAGAGTTATAAAGTTGATCCTTCTAGCTCATGGACAGCTAATACTCTCTCTGTCTCTCTGAGATTTGGAAGGGAATTATTCAGATTTCACTCAACACAGCTACTAGAAGACGTACAGGTTGCTCACGGGACAAGCTCAGTTTGAGCCTGCGCATTACGCCTGGCGATAGTCTAATTCTATTGAATAAGTTTGCACAAGGCTACAGAAAACTGTTGTGCTTATTTTTCTTCAAATGCAGTCTAAGCCAATGAGTTTCCAATGTTATTGTATTTAAGTTAAAAATAAAATGTATTATAAACTAAACAAATTCATGGTTCATTGTTGGCAAAATTATCATGATAGCTTTTATATATCTATCTGGTACCGTCTTGCATTGATTTGGCCTGCTTTGAAAATCTATAAATATTTATGAATTTATAGGCCCACTAAGCTGTATTATGATATGCTACAATGTATGATAGCGTACAATATTCACCAGAAACTGCGAGGCCGGTGGTGAGCAACAACTGTGAGCACACCGGTCTCGCATCTCTCACAGAGGAGCGGAAGCATAAAGAGAGAGAGAAGACATGGATGATCGAGAGAGGAACAGGCCTGCTTTTGTTTGTATTTCGTTATATTTTATTTTCGGTAGCCAGCAGTTCTGTGAGGGACTGCTGGCTGCTGGCATATATATATATATATATATATATATATATATATATATATATATATATATATATATATATATATATATATATATATATATATATATATATATATATACAGCTTAATAACCAAAGGAAAATGTGGGTCCCATGACCAAACCAGTTGAGAACCACTAGCCTAGATGAGCCTTGTCAACCATAGGCATTTCCGAGGTCAAATCAAATCACCCCATGCTCAAGCACATCAGCACAACTGACACTCAGCATTTCAAGCTTTAAGTATTGCCTTAAATATAAAGGTTGTACTTACACTCAGAGTCATTTCTCAATGCACACTGAACCGTGCAAGACGCATCAGGAAAGCTTTTTGGGAGACTTCTATTATTAAGCAGAAACATGCAATTTGATTTGGGGTGATAAATGAAAGGGCATTGGAATAACGTTTGCCGAGGAGAGTGCCTCTCTATAGCAGAGATGCTTGAGAGGGGTAGAGGAACTGCACAGTTCAATGGCTTGAAATGATTAATGAGTTCCCCCCTACAGTGGGCTCTCCTCGACAACACTATTTCCCCTGTGAAGGCAAATTCCTGGATGTTCTTGCTGTGTCTGGTGGCTAAAATATTCAATGCGTTAACCTATCATTTGGATTCATTGTGAACCACATCACATAGTCACTGTTGGGCCCACAGCTGTACAAGCAAGAGACTAATGTTTCTTTTTTGACTCTGTATGAAGGTTTTACTGTGTCTAACCCACCTAACATCACCCTTTACTACCACAGTACTCCCACAGGGAATGCTGAACCCTTCAGAGAGCCCATTAGAGGGATTCAATGGCTCATTGAAACTAGGGAAGGTGTTTGGTTTCATACCTGCAAAATGGTTACTAGGATGGAGTCCCCTCTGTAACCTCAGAAAGCTGTCATCGGATGACAGAATATGGGTCATTGCTGCCTCTGGGAGGGTCAAAGCCGATTTTCCTGGTATATTTTTGTGATTTGGGTATGACTTTATAGAAGTCACTAGGGGCATGACTGAAACGTGTCAATAAATGACAGTGGAGCACAGTAACTTTGTATCTGAAAGTCTATAATTTGAGTTTGAGCTATAAAACAAAAAAGTTTTTATACTGGTTTTAGACGATTTGCTTAATTAATAAATGTGGTAGTAAAAGAAAATCCATCAAAACAGATGTGCTCTATGAATAAAAACATGCATAAGCGTAAGGCAGTAATAATCGTATATTTCTTCTTTTTGATATCCCTCATGGTGGTGCTCAGGATAAAGTGTCTTACAGCAAATCACCAGACTTTAATTACGCCTTTTATGTATTAGAACAAATGTCGACCATTCAATGGCTAGTCCAACACTAAATGTAATAGTAGCTCTGTGTTTGTTTCCTTTAATTAAAACAGGGCATTTGGACAGTAAAAGGAGATGCTGTAATGAAGGCATGTGAACTCTCTTTGGCATGTAATAAATCCCCCATTAGGACCCCTCGCCCTAAGGCTGACAATCATCCTTTTGCAGCCACCACAATCAACCTCAGCTGACTCTTAAACCTGCTCATTATTAAAATACATTAGTTATGATAATCCTTGCCATGGCTTCAAATTCAGTGAATACTTAGCATTAAATTATTAAGCTGTAATTAAAAAAAAAAAATACAGTGGTTGCAGTCCCTACAGAAAGATCTGTCTACAATCCCATTGTAAGTTGAGCACACCTACTAGCTTGATTTAGTATAATGAGGAATTAAAGGATGAATGCAGCTGTGAACACTGATAGAGTCACAGGGACTGATATTGTGCTCACATTCAGGAATGAATCAGTACAAACGGCAAACTAAACATGGGATTTAGACACGTCAGAGAAACATGTTAAAGACCCATCAGCACTAGAGTGCAGTTTTATGTTCTGTATCCAAGTTATTTTTAACACAAGAGCTGGCGCAACCATTTGTAACTTGAATGTGCAATGTTTTGGTGGCATTCACTTACACTTATTTTACTTGTACAAAAACTGTCAGTGATGCCGTTTTATATTGCAACAAATGGTATTTGTTATTATATTAATTTAAATTATTATCATAATCATAAACACACTTTGTAGTTTTACCATTTACAGCAGTTTTTTTTTTTTTTTTTTTTTTTTTTTTATATATATATTCTTCTAGTTATTTAACTATAGCAGTTTATGAAGCGAAAGTCCCACACATTCAAAGAAAATAGTTTGGGTAGAAAATAAGATGGATAGACTTTTAAATATTGAGTAATATCTTCAGAACATGTCATGCGTTCAACATGCCAGACACAATGGATTTAGCCTGGGTTGTGGATTTAGCATCTGTAATTGGTTGTACATTAGTTAAAATGCAATATTACTATACTTTTTATGATTTGCAAGCATCATAAACTATATTTGACATATATTATATTTGACAAAATCTTAGCTTTCCAATTATATAAAAAATTATTACAGAATTCAAGCAGTACATTTTATTTTGACCCTCATGCTAGTGCATTTTGTGGTCAAAACCACAAAACATTAAAGAGCAGATCACATTTGTCTAGGCCTAAAGTGTAGAAAATAGATCCTCAAAAAATTCTGTCCATAATCCCGGAACAAAAATAACAATTAACACATATATATGTTAAATGTTTATTGTCAATTGTCATTTTAGATGACAAAACTGAACATAAAACTTTGATTTGCGGGGTACTTAAAATGGTTCTGCCACTTAAAAGACAATATATCAGTCTTAAAAAAAATCTAACTTGTTCAAAAGCAAACCACGGCTAGAATAGTAAACAGTTATGTTAAGTGAACTGTCAATGTCAGTGAAAAGCAAAGATTATTTTTCTTGTCTTCTCCTGTCATCACATCTCCAGAAGGCTGTTAGGCTGCAGTACTGACCCTGAACAGCCCATCAGCAATTCTCCTGACCTTCACCCAACAGACCTGATCCTACAGTGGCTCATAGTTGTCATCATACTTCACTATGTGGCATTAAAAATGTGTGTCAGGCCTTTGCTTGAGAAGATTACAAACTGGCTCAAAATGGCTCTGGACATTTTTTTTTCTAATCTTGGCAGTGTTGCCAATTCCCTAGTTGCAGTTTCAAAAAAGCGCACAGAGTAGAGAACAAAAAAGCTTTCCTCTGTCAAACAGAACAACTCCATCTTTTATACTTTCCTTTCTCTCAGAATGCGTACATGGAGGAAATTAGCGCTCATCATTATGGTCAATAATAATAAAAAAAATACTCAGAGCTTTCTTAAAAGCAAGCAATGCCAGGGGCAAGACACTGGAATAAAACACAAAGAGAAAAATCTATTTTTTTTTTTTTTTTTTTGGGTCAGGGATGGAAAATATCACCTCTGTCGATTCAAGTTTGATAACCTGAAAATAATTTGATGCCAGCATCAATACTGTAGCTTATTTCGTCATGGGGTGTTACTCACACACTGATGGTAATAGTTTAATTCTCTCTAAAAGCTTTCACAGACACAGCAAGGCTGTACACAATGTACTACCATTCACAAAACATAACCATCACTGCAGCTCATATGAATTTGTCTTTGGTCCCATGACTTACTGGTGTTGAATTGTTTATTATCTTCTTACTATAGTTGGAAAAGCAGGACTTAAAGAATCTTATTTGATTAAGCATGATATAATTCTCTGCTCCTTTATCTACTACTCACAGTAGTAAAAAGCATAATGGCTTATTAATCAGGGCTAAAAGTCTGGAGACTTAAGTACTGATGTCTGTGTCTAAAGAGATGAGAGGAAACTGTCACTGAGAGTAACGATAAACATGGTGGACATCCCTTTAGCATGCTTGGCTGCGCACAAAACAGGATTTAGGAGGGCATACTATGCATGAAATCAACCAACACATCGTACAAATCAACAAACTACCTTAACGCCAACTCTAACAGCAGCAGTAGCTTGTCAGGAGTTTGATTTCCAAAGAAATTATTATCTTAGGGAGCCACTGATTATACTAGACTAAATACATAAAAAATAAATAAATAAAATCAGCATTAATTACATATTAATGTAGCTACATGGTAATTACACGGTAAACAAATGTAGAATACAATGGTATCACCATACTAAATGTAAAAAGTGTTTGAAGGCTATACACCTTATTCACGGCAGCGCCATCTTTGATTTTTAATGAGAATGAAAGCGAGGCTGAGAGGGATAGACTTGCATCTCTTCAGTGGGCTGTACTGTTATTTAATGTGTTTTCGGATTGTTCTGCTCATGAAACACTGGAAAAATATATTTCCAAGAATTGTCAGTTGACAAAAAACTCCCGACAATGTAAGCTGTGGAAAATTGTAAGTAATCTAGCCGCTTTATTCAGCTTTTTACAGCGGATGCCATTGGAAACACGGTAAGTCTATCCCTCACAGCCTCACCTTTCATACCTGTCATGGCGTTGCTCTGAATAAGGTCTATTAGCCTACCTGCGCCAATCACAGAGTATGAAGCTGCATCTACATCCAGAGTCTCAGACCCCTCTGTATGTTTTTACTCCCTTTTCCCACCAAAAATATTTTGATAGCCTTTAACTTTGCACTTTTTGTAGATATGTATTTTATTTTATGTATTTTACAGTTATTTTCACTGCCCATTCTGTGCACCATATATTTCAAACCCACAAAGTTGTCCAAAGTTCAAAAACATCTCAAGGGACACTTCCACAGAGCAGTGGTAGCATTTGCAAACATCTTTTTTTTCTTTTCTTTTTGAAAGATCATAAGACAAGTGTGTGACAGGGCAATCGTAGGACTATACTGTTGTATTCCAGTGTACACCATACATCGATGGAGTCGCCCTTGCCGAACCCAGCAACATATAATTTTATGATTATCCAAAGTGATTTGCGGTAAATCCGGCGAATCGTGGAACAGCTGTGTGCTTGTGCAGCCGCTCTTGAGACACTGGCTGAGTCCTCCGGCTACTCTTGAATCGCTCTCGCGGTACTTTGATAGCATACGTCACAGTCATGTGGAGTCAGCGCTGCATCAATTCGGACCAAAATTTCTAACAGGCATGCAATGCTTCAAGTCAGCCACCGATCGGTCTGCTCAGAGCTGCACAAAGTCGAACAAGCTTAATATTGCAATCACAACGTCACGTGTCAGTGTTGAACTTGCTGATAACGTTCCTCACCACTGTCAGGATGCGTTTGCAGGGTTGTTTCAATTGATTATTATTCCATTCATCCAATGCAGTCATTCTGTGTATTAGAATCACGTAACTATGTTTACGTTTTATGGTCCACACCTTTAGCGCTTGAATGATTATGATTGATTCGAACGAATAACGTACCGATTCAGAGTGATTCACTAAAATCCGACTCGAGGGATTCGTAAAACAGATGATTGAATATAGTGGACAAACTGCTACATTAGTGTAATATTGCCGGAGAAATGAAACGTTGTATCGAGTCATATCACTACTCTCTGAGGAAAATTCTATATTTTGTGGATCTCGTTGTGTGCAGTGACACATTGACATGCAGGGGGGAAAAAAGGCCACTTACTACAAAATTGTGTGTAGACACAATTCTTAACTCATTGTAGCCCATGGGATAAGTGGTGTCTTCAGGGGAATTTTAGGGAGCAGACAAAACTAACAAATTTAAATAATTTGGTTAACTGCATGATTCACAGTTTATGAATCAGACATGATGTAACATGTCTGAATGGGCACATAAATAATAGTTTATGAATGATTAGCAGCATCATGGAGAACAAAAAGAAATTGTATTCAATTAATGATGAATTAAACAAGCAGGCCTGGTTTCACAGACAGGAGATTGAGCCAGGATTGGGTTTTAGTTCAATTAAGTCATTTAAATGTTTACCCAAAAAAGAAATAGTTGTCATCATTTACTCACCCTCATGTTGTTCCAAAAGTTTATTTCTTATGTTGAACACAAAAGAAGATATTCTGAAGAATATTGGTAACCGGACAGTTGATGAGCCCCCATTAACTTCCACAGTAGGAAAAAAAAAATATTATAGAAGAGCAAGGGGCCCGTCAACTGTTAACCAACATTCTTTAAAACATCTTCTTTTGTGTTAAACAGAATAAATAAACTCATACAGGCCCTATGGCAATGCAATCTATGTGTGCTTTATCTTCACGGTTGCTCATTAGAAGAAAAATAAATAAATAAAATGGTTTGTTGATCATCAACTACCTTGTTTTTACCGTCTCAATAATCTCTACTAATAATCTCTGCTAATCTACTCCACCACCCGTACTTAGTTTATTTGTGCTTTTTTTTTAAGTTAATGCATTTTTTTTCTTTAGTAGGCATAAGTTAACAGTGTACAGCAATACCCTACCAGACTTTTATTTAAATGGGGTCTATTTGCCTATGGAGAAGCTCAGACCCACTAAGGTTATTTATTGCTCGTTGGGTAAGAGAAGTGAATTTCCTCCGGCACAGGCTGCGTGAACAGCTAACAGAAGAAGGAACACTGAAGCTTTGCCTCCAACACTCCACCACACAAGACCTTTATGATCATCATTACAGCATTTTCCATTTTGTCACTTATCTCCTGTGCCCTTTGGCAAATCCTCACAGATGCATTTGCCAGTCTATACCTAATTGGGTCACTGCGCTAAGACGCTGTGCTGCCATAGTATACCAAACAGACACATCTTTACTAACCTTCACGGTGGATAATGCAAGGACAGTGTCAAATATGATTATTTTTGTGTGCTATTACTCTCCCTTTACTTATTACAATGGTGCACTGATAGTTAGCTTCATATGTCTGTATAATGGCTGAGCTTCCCTAGGCCTCGTCTAATGCATTGTATTGTCTCTCGTCCATGCATAGATCTGTCAAATCTCTGTTGTACAATATAATGAGATTTTTTTTTTGTGCACTGGAAACAGACGGTCTCCTCCAACTCAAGTCTATGGAAAGAAAAAAAGCTATTCAGCCTCATTTACAATTTTCTTCTCAGTTTCAGCAGTTTTTGAGGGTTCACAGCCAAGCAAGAGTTTGAGTAAGTATCCAAGTAATTCAGTGATAGGCACAAAGATAGACCAGTAGATAGAAGTCAGATATATTGGTGGATTCCTACTTTTTTTTCGGAGACAAGCAAAAGGATAAAAGTGTAAAGAAAAGTCTTATTTCCAATATAAGATAGTGGGCACACAATTAACTGATAAGATGACACGTCACACCGAGATATCAAAGTAGGACATGAATTTTACTAACATACATTTAGCAGAACAAATACAGTAGTATTAAAGTCTGTGGCGTAGTTGTACAGTTGTACTGTAATGTGTTCTGTGTAGATACCATGATGAGCAATCAGAATGACCCGAGAAAAAAAAATGTAAGAATATTTCAGCAATTACGACGCATGTCCCTTACTTCTGTCGACTTTTGAGCTGATTCTTCTCAGTGAATTTGCTGAACGTTGGTTGATTTGTCTTTAGATCCAGTATTTTTTCCATTTTTTTCCCCCCAGTATTAAAGCTTTATAAGCCATGAACTTGAAACTGGTGAAATATAAAACTATTCGATTAAGCTATTCATTATATGTAGCATACAGAAAAATTGTTTAATGCAAAATATACTTACAATTATTTAAGTATTTTGAGTGTGTACGTATTTCAAGATGCTTCATGGGGGAGGATATTCTCTACAAAAGTTATTTTTGGCCCAATTTGCTCACCGCAACTCTATAGGTGTGTTCGACTTGATGCGGTGCTGCACAGATCAATTGGCGTTTGACATGTTTTACACCAGAAATTCCACTCAAATTATTTGAAAAATTGTAAAAAAAAAAAAAAAAAAAAAAAAATGATGCATGGCTTCAACAAAAGCATATAAGGCTGCATTTACACTGCAGGTCTTGATGCCCAAATCCGATTTTCTGACTATATCCAATTTTTTTTTTTTTTTTTTTTTTTTTTTGACGACGTGCTTACATCATCTTTTAAAAGTGACCCACATCCGATTTTTGCATTTACACTATACTACCAAATGCAAACATTCTGACCCGGGAAATAAGCAAAACAGCACAAAATTCAATGGATGCAGATGCGAATAAAATTATCCAGTGTTTTCTTTCCACAATATTTCAATAAGTCATCAATACATTGGTTTCGTACGGCGGAAAAAAAGTGGAGAGGCTCTAGCCACGAGCACTTAACACGATGCCTCATATCTCGTGAAATGTCTTCGAAATCGGATTTATTTCTGTAACAACCCTGCATTTTTGCCTGCACTCGTCACCCCAAACACTCAAAAGACATGAAATCTTCCATCGCGCCTATAATCGCGCACTTTTTCATGACTTACGTCTCGCATTACCGGGGAAAATCTGATTTGTCTGCTTACAAGGCACACGCAAATGCACATATCCGATTTATTACCACATGTGAATGAGGCCTGAATCCGATCTGAGCAAATCGGAATCCATGCGTTTTTTCATGCTTACACGTTCACTGGTCATATCCGATCTGTGCCACATGAGAGGAAAAAAATCGGATTTGGGTCACTTGAACCATGCAGTGTAAACGAGGCCTAACATTGATTAACATCTCATTTGTCTAAAGTTTTGTCTTTAAAGTCGGACTGGTAACCTGAAGGTTGCGGCTTTGAGTCTCTCTTATACATTTTTTCCTGGTAACCCAGTATACAATAAGTGTGCACTTCCTTGATTCGTCCATTTTCTCTGTTTACCCTCAGATGAAATCATGCGGATGCCCATGGTAAAAGTCTACTGCACCCACCCAGATTTCAAGCTATTACATTACATTACATTACACTATTACATTCAAGCAGTTTGTTATAGTTTAAGCAGACAAACACAATAAAGTCATTCAACTGTAAGCAGTATTTACATATTCCAAAGCCATCACAGTTCATTTGCACCTTTCTCCCACACTGCCTCCCGATGGACAACGCCTGACAGCCTGATTGCTTTCCCATTCATATTCATGTAATCTTTTTTTTCTCTCAATCTTGACACATAACAATAAGTCAAGAGATGAGTAATGTCAAAACAATGAGAGCAAATGCAGTATTAGTATTCAATAATTCTGTCTTTGCTGATGAACTTGAGATCAAACCTGTGCTGTGCCCAGGTTGCCGTGGGTGTTTTCTGCAGTTTGATAGTACTTGTGAAAACTGGTGGTCTGACAATTCTATGATTCATAATTACATTCACACACAATGCAAATGATGTTTGATGCAAATTGGTATTCGCATTAGAGACTAAATGTGAGAAGGACAATCAGAGATGCATTTTGCACATCAAAATGAGCTCATCAACAAGCGGTTTGAATTTACAACTACTATACGGACTTTCAGTGTCTTTACAACTAATTTTTGAAAGTAAAATCTCATCTTAAAAGGCCAGCTGCTGCCCAGTTGGGTCATGCAGGAAAAATATAATCTCAGCCTCTATGCTGGTGGATAGATATGCAATGCAGGCAGACCTTTTAATAAACCACATAGTGTTTTGTTTTTTTTTTTTTTAACCAATTTAGTCCACTAAATTGTAACCTTTGCTGAATTATTTCTAGTAATAATGGTCACAGAGTTACTCTGTGTGAGGAGTAATGAAGGTTTTAAGAGAACGGAGAACGAAAATACCCAAACTGCCATTTTAATGGAGTTTACCCCAGTTCTCTTCCAGCACAATAAGCAAATGGATAAACCCCACTACTAAATAGTTTTTTCCCCTGTTCCCTTACAGGTAATTATGTCAAAATTGCCTTGATATTAGTTTTCTCCTAGTGTGTGTATGTTGTAAATATTGGAATTTCTATCATAATGGAGCAAAATGTCACAGATCTGTGGCTTGCTGTGGACGCTGGAAATAATTACTCTCTTTGGGCAAAATGAATGGGTGCACTGTTATATATAAATATCCTGATAAAGTGAATATTTTGTGAGGTTAAGAGGTAAGAGACAGACAATACCGATGCAAGTGGTTCAGTGTGTAATCATTATATTTATAGGGCTTCTTCTCGGACGCACCAGTGTTATTTCTGAAATCCAATTTGTCTGTGCAGGCTGGATAGTAAAACTTGTAAGACACAGAAGTGGGCAATAATAGCGAAAATTTGGCCGCCCAGTCAAAAAAACACTTCACCCTTGTCAGCTGAAGATGATTTTGCTGAGCAAAGATGTTTATAAAACCGCATCTCATCATCTGGCTGAATTTGTAATTGACTGAAATAACTTTCTGTATCAAGAAAATTATATACCACATTAGCACATTATAAAGCAGGACAAAAGGGCATATTTTTCACATAAATCACTGGATGTCTCCAGGGCCTAAAAAAAAAAATGTTCACAACCCAGCAGTACAGAAGATCTGATGACAAAAGTAGCAGTGAAACATGATGGCTTAAATACAAAAGGGCTAATGACTTGACTTAAGTAATGAACCAATGACATGACAGTAGATGCACCTGCACATATACACATTATAACACAATGGTTTGATCAATATTGCATCAGACCAAAAGTAGTTAATTTGACCCAGACGTCTCCATCGACATCACTGGCGGCCATCTTGTCACAGGCAAGCTGATGTTGAGTGATCAGCACGAACACAAATACTCTCATCTCGTTGAAATTTTGATGGATTTATGCCCCCTTCCAGGCAACCTGTAATCCATGTTTTTCCAAACTTTCCAAACCCGTGAAAGTGCACTGTAACGGCAGTCAAACCTGTGACTTCCCACCCTTGAACTCGTACTAGATCCATGTACTCCCAGTTACGAGATTTGACGTCACATAGCCCACGAAACCATACAAAACAATGATAGGTACACAATGCAGGCGGTACACATGGTGAGAATACACTTTAGGACAATAACGTTAACTAGTTTTCAGTCCATTGAGAGCAAGGATAAATTAATACCAAATACGTTTTCCAAATATACAAATAAAGTAAAATAAAAGGTATTTAACAGCTTATCTTGCCTCATGTGTTATTTTTCCTCCTCAGTTTCCCACAAATAAAAAAGGAGTAAGCACCTTTGGCGTTAGAAGCACCTTTTGCTACAAAATCGTAAGTTGTGGTTTGAAGTCGTGGTTTACGTGCTCAAAAACCTGCCTGGAACGCAGCATTACAAACTGCTTGATTTCTTACAAGCGTTATTAACGTGGCTATAATTCTGGATGATTATTTATTTATACACTTATAAGTATGCAGTGTCATAACTACATTTCTGACGTTTACAACAAACCAAACCGTTAGAAAATCGGAAAATTAAGCAAGCTATGATTATTTAAATAGTACATGCACCATTGAAACACAATGTTACGAGTAAGCGAGCTACCTGTGACAAGATGGCCGCCATGTGTGGACGTCGACCTCCATTGGCTAGCAGCGCACACCACAGCCAGCATCAACTTAGCACATCTGGTCACGCTCATCATGCTCTCAATACTGATTACTCACCATGCTGCACACAAGATTCAGTCTCTCGTTCTCCGTTCGGTCTTGTCTATCGACGTGTGTGACTCACCCGGTTCCTCAAGCTTATCTAGTTCCAGGATTCCTGTGTGTTCGCAGCAATTATACTCAAGTTTATCACTAACTACTCTCTTGTGGATATTCCCAAGCAGCTGTTGTGTGTGGCTTTGCTTCAGGTTTATCCAGTGTGATTCTCCGAGTTCTGCATGGACCTTGTATCTCCTCTGTACATTCAAGTTGGAAGTTTATTCCTGCTCTCATGTCTTCGGGTTGGATACAGTGGTGGAATGTAACGAAGTACAAATACTTCGTTACTTTACTTAAGTACATTTTTCACGTATCTTTACTTTACTTAAGTAGAATAAATAGTGCATACTTTTTACTTTTACTTCGTTACGTTTTGCAGCAATTATTATACTTTCTACTCCACTACATTTCAACAACTTCTGTTACATTTTCGTTACATTATCTGATCAGTTTTTCCCTGCCAAACGTAATCTGACCGTCCGTTCGTTTGTCTCACCAGAGACGTTTGGTTGCCATAGATACATCAACTAATTGCGTCTCGCACGCAGTGTGTTTATCGTGCAATTAATACGCGAAAATTTGTTTTTACGTGGATAGGAAACACACCGTGTGTAATATACGTTTGGTTAGGATTATGGCAAGCCAAGAGGTTCAGAATTACACCATAAATTAATCGCGTTTACTGCCAAACATAGTTATTAACATATATATAGGATAAGCATGGTTTACATTGCCTAATTGCAAGCTTGTTAAAGAAATGGTGACTTTTTTTCATCATTAGGCTATCGAACATCATTATAGGAGTATTAGGTTGAATGAGTTTGAATTAAATGTTTTATTAATCATTAGAAAATAGTCATTAAGAGAATAAATTGGTATGCAAGTACTTTTACTTTCAATACTTAAAGTACATTTAAAATCAGGTACTTTTTTACTAAAGTATGGTTGTCATTGTGTTACTTCTACTTTTACTAAAGTAAATATTTATCTGGTTATTTGTACTTTTACTTAAGTAGCCTACTGAGATTCAGTACTTCCTCCACCACTGGTTGGATATTACATCAAATGTATAAAATAAAGTCTGTTAACTGTATTCTGTGTTCTGAATTCTATATATGAGTCCTCATGCTTCTAGTGGTGTCCGCCTTTTTAGGGGAATCCTTAAACGTCGGTAAGATGATGTTTTTGGATCCTAACCCTACCCTACCCCAGACCTAAACCTACACCTAAACCTACCCCGTCACCAAACCGACGTTAAAGGTAAAGCGTCAGTTGTATGACAGCCCAGGATCGTCATGTTACCGACATTTAAGGGTACCCTAAAAAGGCAGATGTTGACGTATGTTCAAAAGACGTCCCTAGACGTCAGTTATATGACTTCTTGGGATGAGACTGTGTTAGTGTGACAGTAGTGGGTTTTTTATGAAGTTAAAATTATTAAATATTTCAAACTTTGAAACTCAAACACACTATACACATTTTATTTAAAAAAAGTATAATTTATGACAAAGAGCACAATTGAAGCCAAAGGAGAGTTGGGTGGATGTCAAGATTAAGTAGGCTATTTATTTCATTCTGTTTTATGACACAAAGCTTTACATGGTATCAAAAAACTTGGAAAACAACACTCAAGTCTTATGGGTCATTTTTTATGAGACTTTAATGTCATTTTTGAGTGTGACCGCTCCAGTTCTCATTAACTTTGATAATATTAAAATAGTGGCCTGGAAATTCTTCAAAAAAAAAATCATCTTTTATTTCCCATAGATGAAAGTCATGAAGGTTTCTGAAAGGATGGTAATGGCAGCATTTCATTTTGGATTAACTATTGGTTTAATTTGCAACACATTGATAACTTCACACACTTAAAAAGATACAGATAGGAAAATTTCAGATGAGATGCACATTATTTCATGCGTCATTATGCAAAAGCATCAGCAGAGCTTTCTGCTTGAAGGAAGCAGGACAGGCAGAGCTTTCGTTTTGTTTTCCCAGTGTGGTAGGAAACATTGTAATGTCATATGCATGAAATGGAACAATGGATAAAGAATAAAGGATAGCTAAAATCAAATGAGGAATGTGTTTGTCAGAATGTTACTCTGAAAGAAACACTGACAGGCCAATTAGAGTGATAAAATAGCTAGATCAACGTATGGTAGAAGTCTGAAGTATGTTGCTAAGCTTGCATATTCTGTCATCTCAAAAAAGTATACTGTCGTGTTAAAATTCAAAAAGCCAATTTATCAAGACTATTTGTAAAAAGTCCAATCTTACATACAATATCTCAAGACATGCTTCCAGCTTTCCACTGCTGTAAGTAAGTGCTCTTCAGCAGATATTGGCTGAATGCATGTGGTGCAACATTCTGTTAAGATGATTCACCCTTACAGTTGGGGAAAATAACTCAATATGAGAGGCATTAATTATGAGCATACAATAGAACGTTAATGAAAAACGCAAACACCAAAAGCATGCATGCTACGGATATGCTAGGATGCTCCTGAAATTACAGTGACACTCTATTCATCACTACAGAGTGCAGAAATTAATCGCACCCATCTCATAATTATACCTTGTTTTATCATTCATCATTAAAGTATTCTTTTGTTGTGGCATGGATTGTGAAATGCTCAGCTAAATTGGCTCATCAGGGCTGATTGGGGTAAGGTTGGATGAAAAATAGACAACTTACCTTCAGGGTAATTACACATCAGCAGAATACACTTTCTCTACCACTGCCTTGTTACCATGAGGCACTCGGAGATGGTAAAGTGAGGAAAACTGAGTGTTAGGGATTCAGGGATTGGCCAGTGGCAAGCTCCAAGGCAATGCCAGTCACCGTGCACTATGCTCATGCATCACCCAGATGATTCTGCATGATCACAGGTTCACTGCCCTTTGTAGAGATTCTTGGATTCACATGCTAACTCAGTGTCCAGACATCACGCACATTGTTCAAGAATAAAATGTTGTAAATGTCAATGTGGTGTAGACAGGGAGAAGAAGATTACAACCAGCAAAATCTAAACATATTTAGAAATATCTAAATCGTCTTCCATTGCGATTTCCTGTATATCTAAATATGTTTAAAACTTCATAGTGAAAGGTAAAACTTCCGAAATCTCTGTGTAAACAATGAGTGTCGTACACGCGTAATGTTTGTGTTTTTCCTTTTTTAAAACGTCTTATTTTTCATAAATTTCACCTTTATTGTAAGTCGCTTTCCCCTCTGTCATTTGAATGACTGGTTGACTTCCTGAGTCTATGAAACCACTCCCTCAGAAACAGGCAGTGGGCTCAAATTTGGTTAGTTTGGGCTGGTGTGTTGTGATTGGCTAAAATGTAGTGCACGTTGTCCGGAAGGTTCACGCCCATTACGTTCACGGGCGAAAGTTGTGTGTGTTCCTTTCAAATGTACATAATGGTGTCGATACTGATGTATCAGTATGAGCCAGAATCAGACCCAGAAAGCGGTGATTAAGAGAGTCAAGCAGAACCTCACCACACACTTCTCTTACAAAACGTTTCTAAATGGTAATTTGCCTATATTTTTTTTAACTTTATACACGTTTGTTTTACACAATAGCATCGAATATGACTGGCTACTATATACACAAACAGCATTGACACTGGTTTACGTTCTTGATCAAATCGAAAACACCATCATAAAGTATATATATACAGTGTTTATGAAAAATACATTTACAACTTTAGCACATATACAAAATCCAGGGCCATAATGTTTGTACGCGTTTGTAGACACAAAATACCATAACTAGAAGCTTGGTGATATATAAAGCCAGCACTGGCATTTGATAAAAAATAAAACATAAAGCTACATCTGAAATTATACATGCAAATACAATAAATGATTAAGTCTTAGCCAATTACAGGTTGTGGCCCAACAACTGCTGCCTCTGGTTTTAAAGTTGGAACTGCTTCATGTTTTAGTAACAGTTTCTTGTTGAATCTGGCATTGAATTTGTGGAGATTCTGGAAGCTGATTTTCATAAAATGCGCATCACAGAGAGCTAAATTACGATCGTCATTTTCAGGAACATAATTAAACATAAATTGTATCCATTGTTGACGAACTATAACATCCGTGGGAAGCCCGAATACAGAAGTCCTGACAGCTGGGTGAACATAACACACTCGACAAGCTGTAGAAATATGGCCATGCCCTTTTTTGCAAATTCTGGAGGGAGGGTTGATGCAAATGTATGGGTTAGTGACGTCTAAAATCCTGTTGTAGTCCCAATCGAGTCGTTGTTGTGATTTTTAAAAGACGATAGCTCTGCTTGCATTGAACTTTCAGCGCTGCAACTTTGCAGATACTGTTCATGCACCAACATTAACAGCTGTTTGATATTGCACCTTAAGTTGTCTAAAATGAAAAGAAGTTTTTTACTTTTTCACTGTAGATACACTGTAAATTCTGAAACGATTATATCTCTAATTTTTTTTTTTTGTTTGTTTGTTTGTTTTTCCATTGGTGCTTTCATGGATGAACATATTTTTTTGAATTTGGTTATAATAAAATAATCCTTATATAATTTGGCTTTTCCCCTTCTGGCCTTCCATATAACATAACTGACAGTTCTGTTTCTGAATGTTTCCGAACAGCAGGTTAAGTTTGTCACAAGTTTGACATTTTCTTTTAGTTCATAAATCGATTAATCAAATGGTAGAGCTTTTGAAAGAGGACAGAGGTCGTAACACTACAATAACAACAATAGTTTATTATTACCCTTCCACTGTGAAAAAAAAAAAACCTAGCCTTCATTGGAAATCTGTCCCAATAATACCACAAAGCTGCAATGTAATAACTGTGATATTCAATATTGTTCCTCCTGTCTCTATCCAAAAAAGACCTGGTTAAGATATCAAAGAACAAAGTCTGGTGACCTTTCTTTATTTGGAATGATTCCCGTTATTGAGGCTGTGTTCACACTTGGCATGTTTGGTTCGATTAAAATGAACCCTGGTGCGATTGCTCTGTTAGTGTGGTTTATTTAAACAAGTGTAAATGCTGCCATCTGATCCCTGGTGCGCACAAAATAAGTAGACCTTGAGTCTAACTTGAAATGGCTTGATGACTGTGGGGGGTTTTAGTGAACAATCAGCTTGGGGAAATTAAAGGTAGCCTACATCTTTGTGTCTCTGACCACTGTGTACAGTGTTGAAGACTGCTGAAAATGAGTTGATTATTAAAAATAAAAGCAGAACATTAGTTCACAGATCATATTGTTAAAATTGTAACTTCCTTTAGTTATTATTTTGGAATGTAAAATGGCATAAAAACACTTGCGTAAAATTCTATATCAATTAGACTGGCCTTAATGAGAGAGTCACAATGTATGTTGAAGCAACAGGGCTATTAATACTATTCTGAAAATAAAATCTCGTTTTGCAGATAAAAGGCGTTAGATTGAGTATAATAAGCATTGGGTAACATTGACAAGCCATTGTGCCTTGGAGCCTAAGCCCCTTTTCTAGCTGCTGTTGTACATGCTTCTGTTTTAATGTACCCCAAGTGTACCAATGGTAATTTGATAACACATATGGTTGATCTCTTCTGCACCAAATACCTATTTGGTTACTCAACTTGGTTACTTTGCCCATTTCCCTGAAATGTTCCTCTGGCATTCAGTGACAATAGGCCTCCACAGACTGGAATGTTAAAAACTAGATAAGGAAATGCCAAGCATGGCAAATGATGTCTAAACGACTGTCTGACATAACTAATAATGAAGAAAACAGATGAACATCCTCTTCAGGAGTGCTTCATCACAGAAACTCACATCAAGAATGCAACCTGCTCTGCGAAGATAACTGCAGCCAAGAGCTGTATCCCGTTCACCGGCTTCTCCCTGAAACCTACAGCCAAAAGGAGGAGGAAAGGTGTATGGGAGAGAGGGAGAGAGAGAGAGAGGAAGAGAGAGGAAGAGAGCGAGAGTTTGGGCAGCAGAAAGGTGGTGCATAATGTACTCATCATTTTCACACGCATGTTTAAGTAAATAACTACAACATCCCAAATGGCAATCCACTAGTGTGCATCCACACTTTTGTTCATTCTAATACAGAAAATAGACAATAACAAAAGTGCAAAGCATCAGAATAAGCTGTGTGTACTTGTACATAATGTTTACATTTAAATGCAAGAGAGAGCTATTAGTTGGCCCAGAGGGAATCTGCTGACATATTCTGCATTTTCTGTGCTGAATTTACTGAATTTAACATGTTAAATGGAGCTGAAACCTTCCACCATTTTTAGTGAATACATATAAGGCGAGGGGTTTATAGACGAAAATTCAGATTCTATGGAAATCTGCAAAAGTTTTATTTTTTTGCTGCAAATTCCCTCTAGGCATAGCTAAATGTCAGTATTTAATAAATATTTTTTTAAAGATTTTAAATTTCTGTGAAATATGTTTTATACTGCAAACTAAACTCACATGGTGGACTTTTTTCTGCAGACCAAAGCATAAATCCTTCTCACATTCATATTGTCCAACAGTAAAATGAACAACTGTGCCTATAGAGAAGCAAAGCAGTACTTAAGATGTCATGTGCTTGTACTCTTGCCAGCAGCAGGACAGCAAAGGCCATACCCGTCAAAGACAAAGCAAAAAAAGAATAGAGCGATTTTGATTTTCCCAGTCAAAAGTTGAAATTTATGGAGGAACTCAATGAGCCTCGGCATCTAAACAACAGCAACCTCAGGCACTGCATCTCATCAATCATTTGAGACTATAGCATGCAGCTTTGCAAAACATAAAATCTAAGGACGGTGTAGGTGCTAAAGAGAATTTTAAATAGCAGTAGAAACATTAAAATTGAACTGCAAAACATTACAATTGAACTGCAAAACTTGCAGTTTGTGTGCAAAAAGTGCAAAAAGGTTTGTGTGCAAAAAGTTATGGTTTTTATTGGCTTGTGTTGAGAACAAAATTTGAAAGGGGTGGTATTATGCCCCTTTTTACAAGATGTCTACATGATGTCCCCAGAGTGAGTATGTGAAGTTTTAGCTCAAAATACCCCACTGATCATTTTATACGTTAAAATTGTCCGTTTTGAGGGGGAATTTGTGTGTCCCTTTAAATGCAAATGAGCTGCTTCTCCTGGCACAGAGGCCGGAGCTACAACAACTCCCATCATTAGCCGCTTGCAGACACACATTAAAATGTCAGAAACTGTTCTGCCTTGTATGTCCAAACCAGATTCAAACAATGATGACTCGAGAAACGTAAAAAAAAAAAAAAAAAAAAAAAAAAAAAAAAAAAACGTAGAATGCAACTGGACATTTCTGAATGGTTAGTTGATGAATTTATGTAGCTGATGTGGAGTTAACTTCAAGTTATTAATTCCATTTATATCACGTACTATATTGCAAAATGTGTGAAAAGATGGATGCGACAGCTCTACTACAACAGCTCTTCCTCTTCTGATGGACTCACCACTTTTGTTGCTTTTCAGGGGCGGGGTTTATGTAAATTTTAGTGTTTACGATGTCACTAACCCGGGAGGAAACTTGTCCCTGTCAGTCATTTGTTGTAGTCCTTAAAATGCGATTTCTGTGAAGTAAAATATCTCCCTTTGCTTTGCATTGTAACTTTGCAGATGTTGTTAATGCTCAAACAAAGTGAAATTATAATCAACCACCTCTTTAAAAGTTTCTCTGTATTTTTTTTTTTTTTTTTTTTTTTTTTAATGCTGGCCGATATATCACTCATCTTGGACTTATACCTGGTATAAAGAGTATACGGGACTGGAAAAAACACTATGGTGGACGGTGAGAAACTAATGTGATGAACTATGAAGAACAGCTGTGATGATTAGTGTCCATAGAAACTGATGGGTGGCGGAAAATTCAAACAAAGGAACACATGTAGGCTAATGAATGAAAACAAACTAAAAGTCCATGAAAACGAAACTAACAAACAACTAACACTAACAACACTAACATATGGTGAGGGGGTGTATTTGAAGGGTCAGATGTTTTCAGTTATGGATGCTATTTTAAAGATGCTCTGTTTAAAGCCATGATTTATTCTGTGAGCATAAATTTCCAGTAATGAACTACATGAACAGAGCTTTTTTTTTTACCATCTTTCGTTTTACATTAATTAAGATCACCACCTGCCTGTAGAGATTGTTAATGAAAACAATCAAAACACTACACAAAATGGTTACCATGTAACCATGGTATTTTGGCAGCAGCTTGTTAAATTCATATGGAATGTTATTTATAAAAATATAGTCATGTATATTGTGGGGCAGGCCTATTAAGAGTATTACATGAGTACACAATACAGACCAATAGTGAATTAATGAAACCAAATTGAAAGTAAAATGAAGGTCTGTATTCTTGCAGATGCTTTGTAATATATTAGCGCACATTTAGCATACATCCACATCTAAACTCAAAGTCAGTGCTTTACCGCCACAGTCCATTTCCATGAGAAAAACTATTATTAATAACTCCACTTGTGAAATAATATTGTTTGTGTCTCCTCCCCCACCAACAAGATCCCAATTAATCCATTAACTATGAGTAGGGTTGAACAGCTTTTCATTGTTAGTTAATGTTAGCTCATGTCCAATAACAGATACACACTTTTTATTTGAACAATGTATTAGTAAATGTTGTAGTTAACATTGACTAAGATTATGCTTTAGACTTGTTTTTTTATTGTTAGATCATTTTAACTATTGCAGTTAACTAATATTACAGATGGAACCTGTGTTACAATACTGAGTGCTTGCAAGAAAGCACTTTTTATTTAGGCTGAGGGAGGAAGGAGCACTGGTAGATAGATAGATGGATGGATGGATGAATGGATGGATGGATGGATGGATGGATGGATGGATGGATGGATGGATGGATGGATGGATGGATGGATGGATGGATGGAATTTTTAATTTTGTATTTCTTTAGGTATAAAGCTTTTTTAATGCTGCACACATGCAGGGAATAAAAGACGGACTGTGAGATGCAATGCTTGCAAAGCAGTGATGTTAAGAAAATGCATTTTACATGAACCTGTCTTAAAGAATTTGACATTTAATTTAACCCTGCATGAAAGATAACAGCTTACATGCAAAAGCACGAGTTCAATCACATGTGTTGGTTTTAGGGTCTAGGAGGGACACAGAATCACACAGACTTTGTCATTCCCTCAGTAGCTCTTTTCTGGCCAGCACAGCAGTCAACAGTGATGGCTGGGAGGGCCTAAGCACGCTCACTGTTTCCAAATCCCTTAAATATTTCACTCCTCTGACAGAGCTGAACACTGACTCCTCTGTTTGCCTTCTTTGTGCTGTGCATTTGCACCTGTTCCAGCTCTAAGTCCTGATCTGTTCCTCTGTTTCTTCTCACTGCAGAGCTTTCTCCCTTTTTTTAGAGAAAAAAAAACCTTTGCCAGGCCAGCATTATGCTAATTTCCCCCACAATAGTTTAGGTGAAGAAAACATATTGTGTGTTATCCTAGCAATGACTTCTCTCTCTCTCCATCTCACTTCCATGCTAATGTACCCTGCAGCTAAAGGCAACTTCTCCTGCTGTGTGGTGTTCCTTGCAGGGACATTTGTCCCTAATCAGGGGATGGTATCATCAGCATTGTGTACCACGAAGAATTAAATCGAGAATGCTTTTCAGTTCCTGAATTTGAATTGAGTTAGCAGACAGTGTGCATTAGAATTCACATTCATTCCTTTAAAAAAGTAGAACTATGGAATGAGAATCAATAACTCTAAATGTAGTTTTTATGCACTTTTTTGTTTCCCATATCAGTTCAATTTAAAACTTAATCGAATTAAATTAGAAGCAAACAAAGGCAGATGTTATTCATAAAACGTAGGCTGTATAACTGAAACTTATAATGTGAATTTATATATTCTATATACATGTATATTTTATGGCAGTGGCTATTTGCACTAAATGGAAATAGGAGTATTTTATTGTCACGGACACTAAGTGTAAAAAAAATAATTTGCCAGTATTTTCACTAAGCATAAACTAAGTATAAATACCATCTAACAACTATTTAAATTTGATGAGACTGGCATCAGATACTATTTGCACCTCTGTGTATTTCAGTTCCTATACTTGTCTCTATAACTAAAGCCCTCCCACACACTCAACTCATATCCATTAAACACTTTATTCTCATTAAGTAATCTTTAGGCACTTTATTTCAACTTTATAAATATTTTCTTAATTTTTTATTTTAAAAGGGCACCTATTATCCCCCTTTTTACAAGATGTAAAATTGGTCTCGGGTGTCCCCAGAATGTATTTGTGAAGTTTCAGCTCAAAATACACCACGGTTAATTTATTATAACCATTTGAAAATGTCGTTTTTGGGAGCTGTTTCAAAAAGAGCTGTTTTGGTGTGTACCACCTTAAATGTAAATGAGCTGCATATCCCCGCCCTGCCTTTGGATGAGGGCATCACTTGCATACCTATGGCAGTCAGTCTAAGCAGAATATGAGAGTGCCACATGCCACAACCACACTGTCAATCAAACCCCTTGCTCAATTCTACGTCACATTGCGCTGAATCTTAGAACAGCTCGTTCTGAGACAGTGCATATGATTTATTGAGATTGTAATAAAAACCACTGGGTGGATTTTAATCACTCTAGGGTGGTTTTGCTCACACACTGCCAACACACATTTATGTTCAAACACCATGTAAAAGTGAATTTTGCATAATAGGTGCCCTTTAAATAAGTGCCTCTCTAAGCTGATTTGCAAAGGGAAAAGGAAGAAGAAGACAATGCCCAGTAACCAGCAGGATTTCTTTTCTGGCTCAACCAGACAATGGTGGGCAGACTTAATGTAAATAGCCTCTGCCAAAAAAGAGGCGCATTTGCACTTGGTGTAAACAGACACTGATATTTTACCGGGCAGCAAAATTCTGTTTGGAAATGCACATGAAAATTGCACCTGATTTCAGGTTCCTGATGAGCAACTATGGGCAATGGTCAATATTAGAAAATGTTCCATTTCCATATTCCAGAGACGTATAATGAATAATACACAATCAAGACATGCAAATGAATGTATACTTTTACATTTTCTTTATTATTTGAAAGCTATGTGGTGAACATTTTGGTGCTGTATTGTAAACCTAAAACTTGAACCTTTAAGAGAGCACATTTAGTTCTCGTTTGAAAAACATGCCTAATTAGTATGCGCGCGAGAAAAAAAAATATTTTGCATATTAGTGAATAAATGTGTGTGACATTGTTGAATTGTAATTCACAAATGTTCTCTCCCTTCTCTTTCTTCTAATCATCTCTGTGCAGTTCTGTCTAAGTCAATTGAATTTCTAACCCAAGGGAGCCAATTCCTAAATTCTGAATTTTGACCAACACTGATGCCCGCTTACTCACGCTTGCACACACATATGTATACAAGAATAAATAGTGCACAGGGTAGAAAGATTTATCTTGTTTCTAGAGCCAACTTTGTAAAAAATGCAATAAAGATACTGTTGCACTTCAGCAAATCTGGCAAGAGGTCATGAACCATAAACGAAATAAAGAGTTATAACAGTCAAGTCATGCATGAAAGGAGTCTAGTGTCTCTCCAGAGAAAGAAAGGGATTTGTATGTTTGTGTGTGCTTGAGAGGGAGAGAGAGAGAGGGGAGGGGGGAGAAAAGAGATGCAAAAGGCACTGAAGGGTGTCAATATATTCTGAAATTGAATTAAAGAGTAATTAGGGAAATCATTACCTGACACTTCAGCATTGGGATTTGGTTAATTTACTGCGCCATCGTTCAGTGAATGAAGTATGTCCTATAAGACTTCTCCTTTTGCCAAAGGTGATAGGCACATTAGATAAAAGCTTAATTTAAATCTGCAGACTTGATGTTGCCACAGACACCAAGTTAAATTATCGAACTGATAATGTTTACCAAGCCGATTGTTTTATTCAGGAGCGGAAAATACCAAAATTTCTCAAACAACTTTGAGAGAAAATAAGGCAAGTAATCAGTAAATAAACAGTCTCATGGGCAGCAGCAAGACCTTGGCCCTGTTTCAGTAGGTCATTTGAACACTTCCTTGTTGACTCTGCCTTGGCCATTCCCCTTGAGTGAATCGAATCCCCACTGCTGTCCTAACTGCCATTCAATTACTCTGATATCTCGGGAAATAAGTGAGATCAACCATTCGATTAAGGGTGAGTTAACAGAACTTCAAGAGTACAAACTTTCCTGAGAACGTTGTAAACATTTGAAATTACTTCTTTAAGAACAAAACTGACAAAGAGGATGGATAAATTACAGATAATTAGCTTCTCATACATGAGAACTTAGTAATGACTTAGTAGTCATTTCCTCCTTTAATAAATCAAAATATTGATGACAGCAAATTGTTAATTGGTACTGCATGCAAGATTAGCACTTGGTACAAAAGGTTCAATCTTTAAATTAAACAAAATATGCCTGGTTCAGTACAAAATAAGCTCAACTGACTGCATTTGTTTCATTTGTGTTCAGTCTTGAAAGCTCTAGTGTAAAGTTCTGCCAGGAAGGCTCAATGTCATGTCACTCAATACTTCCTCGTCTATCCAATCACTATCTAATACTAGGAGTATAAAAGATTGTTACTTATGTTTGCAGATGATGGCACAACCATTCACCTCCATCCTCCCCACAACTGCAGAATGGTCCCTGTCCATACCTCCCAGGGGGTGTTGGCTGTGCTTTAATCTTCAGGCAAAATATGCAGAATCCGTTACCCTCCAAATGTGAACTATGGATGGAGCATATACATTTATTAATTATTATTAATTAGTAAATGTAATTGTGATATTTTCTTGCCTTCAAGTGTTTCTGGTAAAACTGTTTATGCAACACTATTTTTAACTAAAAATGGAAAATGTTTTATGCATTTTGGTCATTGATGGGGCCTTAAAACGCAAACTTTTTAACATTTTTTTTAACAACGATACTGTTATCATCTAAATTGCCAACTACTGGACTGGCATTATACAGCGATTTTAGTCCATTTCATTGATGCGTGTAAACGGGGATTGTTTTGACAACGTTGACGCCAGTATGCGGAAAACGCAAAGGAAAGACTTGTTTGTTTTTAGTACATCACTGATTTTACTGATTCGTTTGTAAATCTACCTGCAGGTTTCACCTTTTGCCAGAGTTCTAGTCTGTAATTTAGGCCCTGTTTACATGAGAACGCTCGCGGGTGAAAACGTAAAAAAAAAATTATCGGACGTGCCTTTTGTTTACACGGCGACAGTGTTTTTGAGGCTTAAAAACACAAAAAAGTGAAACCACCCTCCAGAGTGGAAATCTTAAAAACACTCCACCGCCGCGTTCCCGTGTAAATGGTTAAAACGCAAAAGTCTGCTTGACAGTGAAGTTTGAACACAGGCGCGTGGACTTGGTGTTGTTGTAGTATGCACTCTCGCCTGAAGTGCATACTAAATTGAATTTCACACACTTTTGCGTCACCGTTTGCATGCGGATTTCCCACACAAAACGCTCATCTAAACGCAGAATAAAAAGTGATGACGCAACGCCACTTTTGCGTTTTCTCTTCAGAATAGTTTCCGTGTAAACATAGCCTTATTGTCATGGTTTCTGATTGGTTGCACACCTGTTCCGCTGATTATCTTCCTCAGTAAGCCCTCAATTCTCCTCTGTTTGTTGTCTCTCGTTAAGGTTATGTTGGTTCTTGTGTTATGCTATTGCTCTACGCATTCATTAAAGTTGATTATTCATTAATTCTGTGTCATACATCTCATCCTTGAATTTATAACCCGTGACAGTTTGTGGTATAATGTTGATTAACACTAGAGATAATTTTGATTCATCCCTTAAAGTTTAGGTTATGTTGAGCACTTACAATGAAATTAAATTGGCCTCATTAACTTTTGGTTAATCAGTATTAATCTATACTGTTGATTGAGCCTAACTTGTATTAATCCCGGAAAATTCCTCTACTAAACTTCCAACCCCTAATGTCCATACCTATGTTGCTGAATTTAATGATGAAGCATTTTGTGTTCTGAACTGTATTGTAACAAGGCTGAGTGCTAGAGTACCATCGGATCACTCATACAATATTGTTTGTTTTCTAGTCGCAATATGCATAGTGCTAGTCTGTTAAGGGCTCAGTTGTTTTTCTCTTTCTTTTTTCTCTTTTTTTCTGGCTGCATGGTAAATGATAGCAAGCCAAACCAAGAATGCTGCCAGCCTTTTCATTTACAGAGATTACTTAAAGACAGATGGCAAAGAAAGACGATGTTTCTAACCAAGATCTTTATTAAACGGTCCTTTAATAACTGAGCCTTTCTTTTGGCGAGATTTAACGATTGTTTAAGTGTTATGATGTTATTATTTTGATCTTTATTCCAAGAGAAACATTTAATCTGCTATTTAAGCTTGAAAATGAATAATTATGACATATTTGCCATAGTATTAGATGTCAGTCAGTATTGTTTTATGAACGTCAGTGAATTGCTTTATGAACACTGAAGTAAGAACCTTTCTTTAGCTATATATCTGCACTAAACAAATACAAATATGCAAAAATACATAAAGAAAGGTTCTTACTTCAGTGTTCATAAAGCAATTCACTGACTTTTGCTCATGAAATTGCCACTTACTTTTTCCAGTGCAATGGTTCTCAGCTGGTTTTTCTAAAAGACTAAAATTGTGACCCACACAGTGCCAAATCTCATAGCAATTGAACCCAAATTAATAATAGCCAGGGTTATGTTTTATATGTTGTGCAGTTGTATTCATTGTTTTGAGGATGAGAGCACATTCAGAATGTGTGACATACTGGAATCTGAAGTGATGATTATGGACCAAAAAAACTGCAGGATTTGATTGAACGAACAACCTTTGATTTCAACAAATGATGGGCAGCACTTTCCCCTCCCTTGTAAAATGTATAAGACCTATATGATTATTTTCAGTTTCATTTTTTCCCCTGTTGCACAAAAGTATGACCTGCAAAGCCCGGCTAAATCGGCCCAATGAAGACATCCGGTCAGCGGGGAAAGTCTCAGCGTGTTACTGTCTTTTGAATATTCTTTTTAACTCTTGAATGAAAATGTCAAAGTCAATTAGAATAATCAAATGTAAGTATTTATAATGTCAGGTAAATGTATCATGCCAATTTCATAATCAGTTCATATATAACCAATACAATAACATCAAAGAGAAGAGATGCGAACCCACAACATTAGGAAATACATGCTGAGAGTCCCGGCGGCTCTCAACATTCATGGGCTGATCTGAGATACAGAAGGCCCCGATCCTTTTGCTGCATTTCATTATTCTGACAGAACCTCTTTCACATTGAAACGTGCTAACAATGGAAAATTTGCATTCAGAGGCTACACTTTTTGAGAATAGGAGACCATTTGCCTACCTTCCTTTCTGTGTCAGTTATCTCTTATTACCTTTTGTTTTACTCTTTGGGAATGAGACATAAGTATCACAGTCCCCGTAAGACATTTCAAATGATACTAAACATGTATATTACTCAATGATAATCATTCACATTAAACCATTTAGATTTTTGGATGAATTTTTAGTGATCTTCACATGGGGGAGAAGGGGAAGAAATTTAGGTTGTTAGGTTAAACATTTGTCTCAAATGGTAATTTCCAGAGTGGTCGTTCCTCAACAATTCTTCAACGTTTTACCAGTCTTACGGACCCAACAGTTGAGAACCATTGTTCTGTATATCCAGCCATATATCCAGCCTTAATTTCGTTCAATTGCCATGCTAATAATGAATCTACTATGAACATACAGTATATATAAAACGGAAACTCTTGAGCTATTTGATATTTTCAGACTGATGTCCATGAGGCTCACCCTCTGGACTGTGCCATATATCAAGGAACTTCCACAATTCATTGTTCTGCGATATGCCATTTTCTATCAATGACCTGTACAATCAGTTCATTCCCCAGACAAATGCCACCAAGTCCTTTTTAGTCCACCTTATTCAAGCAAAAAGTCATGCCGCAAGTATAAGAAGGGAAAATTGCGTTGCCTCTCAACCATGACAGAATCTAATATCAAGATGGATCCATTTTGAGGGCAGAACATCACACAAATAATGCATCTATTTAGGGGTTTATTAAAAAAAAAATCCATTAGCAAATGACCTGAGGTCTGGAATGACAGTACTCTCCTTTTTATTATTTCATCCATCTTTTTTATTTTTTATTTTATTTATTTATTTATTTATTTATTTTTACAACAATAGGTTGACTTGTTACGTTTGAATACTTTCGATTTTTTTTCTTTTATAATGCTTTCGATTGAGCTATCTCTTTTAACATACAGTTTGTCAGATATTGTATCATATAGAGGGCAGATGGGACAAACATCATACAAAGCTATTTGTGCATTACATGAAATGTAATGAAATTGTTCATCTACCACAATCTAAGGGGCAATATGATTGGATTGTGGAAAGTTGATATTTTACAAAGGTGCCATTTAGTATTAAAATATAAAATAATCTATGCAGTGATCATTTTAAGCTTTAAATATATATATATATATATATATATATATATATATATATATATATATATCAAAACTAATAAAGAGATTTAACCTAAAGAACAGAATAAATAATAAAATAGAATCATAACTCAAAATGGCTTTTAGGGGGTGGTGATGGCGTAGTGGATAAGACACATGCCTTTGGGTTCAAATCCACTGTGAGACACCAATGTGTCCCTGAGCAAGAACTCCTAGTTGCTCCAGAGCGGTGTGCAACCACTGACATATAGAACAATTGTAAGTCGCTTTGGATAAAAGTGTCAGCTAAATGAATGTAAATAAGAATTGTTTAACCTTTACTGTATTTGTACACTGAGCTTAAGACTTCATGCTAGTTTTCACCCTTTTTTTCGAAGGAACACTGGTATCTATAAACCCATTTTGTCTCCATAGGATTCTGATGTTTGCAAGCTACGTAGCTGTTAAACAAAACCACTTACACACTTGCAACGTTGCGGATTGATTTATGGGCCTGCGCGTTGACCAAGTGGCACTGAGAAGGGAGGGTTAATGTTTTTTTTTTTTTTTTTTTAGACATCATCATTAGACATTTCTAGCTGTATAGCAATGGTGCTTGTTACTGTGAAACAAAGCTCATATGTCAGAGTCATTAGTGAAGGAGAGCATGACACTGGCTTGGCCTCATCACTATTCGGGTGATTCATACAGCCAGAAGAGAGTCTGACACTCCAGCTACACATGTAGCGGCGGCGACTAAAGATTCACGCACTGCTTATGACATTTAATAGCCTGTGATACCTTGTGGTGCAAACATAATGCATTGATAAACATCACTTTTACCTGGTTGCATGTAGTTGGTAATGGGCATCTTCAAGCTAATTATGCAAGCAACTGCCGAACTGTTTACAGGAGGGAATTTCTCTTGTCTGCAATTATTTTTTCTTAAGATTCTCATGTTTTCACAGTACTATTTACAGGAGACATTGTGGGGCAGAGTGAGTGAGAGAGAGAAATGAGGAAAGAGGCGAATAAGCATAATGCATTCAACGAGATATGCAAAAATACCCTGCCTCAGCTGTCAAGACGGTAGCTAATTAAAACATTATCTTTACTTTGCTTCGTTGATTACTCTTCACCAACACATCACTGGCTCCATCAAGGCTGCATTTTAAGTGAATATTTACCTGTTGTAATGACTTCCTGTCTATGCATTGATAAATGTCCCTGCTTTGTCTTCTCAAACACTACCATGATCCAGATCTCAACACCGCCTTCAGCAGCCGACTGGTTTTAAAGAGTGCTGTCTCAGCTTTGTCAAACAGCTGTTTTCTGCACAATCCACTGATCTTCTGTTGGTCCTGTGGATGTCTTTTCACTATACGCATCATCTGAAAATATCTCGGCAAAAACGGTGCTGATATTTCTCTCACTCTCTCACTGTGAGGACTTGATTTGATTTTATCTTTGATTTCTTCCCCTTCCTTTCCTCCCAAGATTGCTCATTTCCTCACACGGTCGATCACTGTGAATCAATTGGAAGCCAATGTCAGACTGTTTCTACTCATTCTTGTGTTTAAAACCAATGTCAGCATTGCCAGTTTAGTGTCCTTTGATAGTCTGTTTTAATGGTAAACATAATCATAGACACAGGTTTGAGATAGTATACAACATTCAACTGTCTGGATAGAGGTTTTTATGGTTAGGTATGAAAGGAGTGCAATTATTTAGCTTTAATGTTGTTTGTGTAATTGTGTATAATTGCCTAATCCAAAGAGACAAGCCATTGCATGATTTCTGTTTTGCAATACATCCCCCTGATATGTGTAATTACATTCTATAATACAGTATATTAAAGTATATTTTTAAATCATGTTGGCTCATTTCGTTGCAATATCACAATTGTATTGTAGGCTAAATTAGCTGCCAGTTTCCATTTTACCCATGTCCACCCATGAAAAAACTAGCAATTTGTTAAGAAATATTCTAGGTTCTTCACTTTTTGAAGAATGGAGTATATCATATATAGTGTAACGTTATAGCCCAATACATCTCATTTCAAGAAAATATGCTTGTTTATGACAAGTCAGCTAGGTTATGTGAGTAATGATGTCAGCTAGGTGAGTATGATGTGTCGAATTAATAATACAATGCAACTCTTGAAGCTCGAGTAGGCTGCTATTTGTATCATAAACAGCCCATCCCATTCATAAATAAGGACAATATTATTTTCATAACGAGCACATAATGTTCAAACTCACTGTCACCCTGACAAAGTAGCGAGATTCTCTCAGCAGTGAAACACCGCCCTCTTGCTCAGGAACAGCCAATGGGGAGTGGAGGAGGCTTGTCTCTGAAATAAATAGGATTTTTTTCATGGTGTGTATGGGATCCGTCGAGTTTGAGCATCCGACATACGCGCAGTTGCAGTGGACCACTGGAGTCTGCCTTTAGTGCTTCTTTTCGGGACCGGGTTAAGTTACTATATCGGCGGGAAACAGTAGACTTTAATCGCTTCAGTCGTTAATGGTTATGGGATTGCTTCAGCGTAACTTCCAATTCATAAGAGACCTGTCTACTTGGAGAGAGAAGAGTGAAGACAGAGCCACCGCTTCTAATCACGATAGTTTTTCGTCTGTTCACCCGGATTATACGGCACAAGACGTTGGAAATATACACCACAGTGGAAGCAGAGAGTTGGATGCTGGGTTTCCAGGCTCTCCTCGCATCGCGAGGGTGTTTTAAACAACTTGAACTGAGCCAAATCTTTAAAGGTCACCCTCAACTATTTGCCTATTCTTCGCGTTTTCAATCATTTACCTTTAATCGTGAAACTGTAGAAGTTATTGACTTCAGTGGAAACATCGGACAACTGGAAAAGGTAGCCTACTATAACTTAACTAGCCTTATAATTAAACAAGTTTAACTATAATTTACTATTTTAAATCAGTTTTTTTTTTAAATACCATTATTACAAGCATGATATCTAGGCTACATAATCCTTTTATTTACATTAGAGACATGCATGCAATTTAATGTTATTAGCGAAAAGGATGTTTCTAAATGGAAAATGGATGGAAAATGGCAGACAAAATGACAATAGAATGTATATTGTTACATACTGTGTATGGAAATATATTTGAATAGCTTAATTATATTGTTATAAGATACGTTAATTTAAGGGTTTTCAATCTGGGACCCCCAGCCAGATTCAGGGACCCAGGGACCTCCATCTTAAAGAAGCTAGATGTTTTTTTTTTTTTTCTCAGTACACTTTATAAAGGCTTAATAATAACAGTGACTACCTTTACTAAATTATTTAATGCTTAAAAGAATGATATAAATAAATTTAGAATGAGCTAATAGTTAGAAATATCATACGAACAAACTTTATAGGTCTTAGACCTTTATACAGTATATATAATTTAATATTATATTGTACATACCGCCAGTAAGACTTTATATAAGAGTTATATATAAGACTTTAGGGACCCCAAACTGAAAACCCTGCACTTTAACTGTCTTTACTGCTGTGTTTGAAAAAAAAAGAGGTATGAGGACACAGTGTATAGGCTACTTGAATTTACTGTATTGTTTTTGTTGTTTCAGAGGGCAAGGAAAGTTCGGAGAGAATGTCGAGTCGCAGGGTGAAGCATGAGCTGCCAGTGTACTGATTTTAGACTGGCGTATCTGATGAGTCTATGGGTGTGTGTTGTACTAAGCCTTCACTGCTGGGTTCTAGCCCCTGTGGCAGCCTCCCATGATGCCGCTGGTCCATTTGGGTGGCTCCTTTCAGATAAAGGGCCTTTTCATCACTCACAGGAATATGCAGAATTTGTGGAGCGTTATCAACAGGGCTTCACAACCAAATACAAGATTTACAGGTGAGTTGGATAATTACTTCTGTCATTTATTGCCAGTGATGTTTAGAATGTGTTGGAGCTTTTTCATTTTATTTGAACACATATTACTGTTTAATTAAAAGTTAACAAGGAACTTTAATGGAGGCTGGCTCATTTTTGCTTTCACATGGAATACAAAAGAAAAGAACCTTCCAAATGCAGATTGCCACATTTTTGGACTCGTGGAAAACACTAACCTGACGTTGTCATGCTCAGATTCTGTCAGAATATGAATCTTATACTGCTCCATTGGGCTATGGGGCGTGTTTCAATCGACCCAGGAAAGAAAATGCCTCTGCACTTAATTGGATAGACCTACAACTCATCAGAGCAAAGGAGTTAGTGAC